>CM051371.1:9163701-9363701 GCA_028015245.1 Cardamine occulta
TCGAAGGAGTCTCTTCTTGATACAGATGAAAATCAGTGGTTGTAATTTTGTTTGATACTGATGAATTCTGTGCCGCAATCTCAGTAGCGTCTACATTAATAGCCGGCAAGATGCATGTAGAGGATGCAGGTGGAATCGAGCTTGACAAGCCATTGATAACATATGTAGTTTCCATTGAATCTTCTTCATGAACTGGAAATGAGATGTTCATATCCATGGAGCAAGGATGAAGAAGAGGCTAGAAAGATGAAGACTCATCAAAGAGAAGCTCAGAAAGCAGCCAACGACGAAAGTCTTACCGTCCAAGCTTCCCATGTGAATGGTTGAGTATTTGTTTTAAGAATATTCTGAAAAGCGCATCCAATCAAGGATTGTTGCTTCCATGATGCATCCACAAAGAGATAGTGACCCGAGTTGATCTTCAGCGGCTCTGATAGCACAACTGGTGGTTTCTGAGGTTTAGGTAGCATCAATTTAGCTTCTCGAACTGCCTTTGTGATTGTCTCTAAATCACTGAGGTCTGAGAATGATCTATTATCAGCAAAATTAGCTGATTTATTGCCACAGCATTCTCTGCCAATATAAGTTATGTCGCACATCCAGGACTGCTTCAACAGAACCGATCCCGTAACCAGAATGAGTGGTATACATCCCTGATTTAAATGGTTGTCAGGCGAAGTGATAATTTCCTTGTCTTGCACAAACTGGTAAGAGTTGAATGGTGTTTTCATATCCTAGAAGAAGATGGGAGATTGCATCCCAGTTCCATTGGTTCGAAACGGGATCAATAAGAGCAGAGACCCATAGGCATTGGATCTAAATTCATATTTAACTACTTCTTATCTCTTGTAACCTACAAAGATAGAAATAAATACGAACAATGTCAAATCTAGTAAATGTAGCTTCTTTCTTCAAATTCTATTATTGTGTATTCTAGGATTGAATTTGATGAGATACAACATACAAGTATTGGGAATGGCAGTTGCTTACGTAATGGTTTTCATGAATACAATACCTCCCATTTTTATGATGAGCAATTTCATCAACATTGACTGTCTTTTCTCCGTTGAGGATGAGCAAACTCATCAAGCTGAAGATCTCTATAACAAGCTCTATGGAGTCCCATCTTTGATGTCTACGACGATGAAGAGCCAAGATTCACTATCCACAATGAAGCCGATCTAAACTCCAATACATACGATGGTGGAGAATCGATCTATGACATGGATGTTTTTAATGATAACTTGGCGGTTCTAGGCTTTGAGTATTCTGGAAAAAAAAATATTCAAGTCACGAACTCAAGGATCACAAAAGATATTTGTTTTTTCATTGGAGTTATGGATGATTCAAGCTTTGCTCCTTCACGAAGAAACAACAAACCGTTCAAAAAATTCATTGATGCATCTCATGTTGTAGTCTTTATCAAACGTCATTGGATCCGAAACATGGCCGATTCACACAAACTTTTCATGTTTTGTGTCAAACCTTGAGGACAAGGTTCAGTTTTCAAAAAAGTGGTCTAGACGGGTTTAATATATTTCCAATTAAAAAAAAATTAATGTGATTTTTTGATAAATAAAACTTAAAATCACAAAAATGTTGTATTTAAAATTTGAGAATTTTTTTCGCCATCTTGAGATCTTTTAAATAAAATAAAAAATTGAATTTTTTTGTGATTCTAAAATAAAAGAATGATGACTCATCATTTTCAAAAGAAAAATAATGAACTTTAAATTCAGTCTTAAGTTTTTTTTTCATTTGAAAATTTGAAGTTATTCTATTATATAATTTTATTATATTATATCATATTTTGTTAATTTATTTATGTATATATATAGTTTTATTGTAAAACCGTCTAAAACGCCTAGAATCGCCTAGGTCCCGACTAGGCGTTCTAGGCGCTAGGCGGAGGATCACCGCCCGCTTAGCACCTAGCACTTTTTTGAACATTGACAAGGTTTTTTGGAAGACGAGAGTGTTGATGAGATACAAGTATTGGGAATGATAGTTACTTACTAGTGGTTTTCATGAATTAGTGGAGATGTGTTTCCTTGCCAACGTAGTAGTTAGTTTAATGTCTTTTAGTTTTTGTTTTAAGGATCAACTCAGGAAAACTGTAGTAACTTCTCTTTTAAGAACCAAAGTGTTCTTGTCTTTATTCTTGATCAACATTAGTGGAACCTTAATTGGGACTTATCAGAATTGGCCCAACTAGCTAGTTGGATACTAGTTGATCTCTAGGTCATTTGATGTCCGCCATTTTCGAGTGTTCTTTATGATTTTGTTTAAACTAATTATTTTTAATCGAATATTTGAGCTTATATCAATTACATTTTGGTTTGATAATAATATACATTTCCGTTTTTTATTTAATTACAATACTTATATGTAACTAAGGTTTGTAAATTTCATCAACCGATATATGGAACAAAGTGAAAATATTTGTTTTATTTGCCCTTTATTAGTAGAATCGATCACATCAACGATATAGTATTTCTAACAATGACTGATACGAATTCGACTTAATCATCCAACCAAGACCAGCCAGTTCAGTGACATACTGGTATTTTAATTTATGGATCCTTATATATTGGGTCCACAATCTCATTGATTATTTTCTCCTACTTCCTCACTTCTGTATTCCTTTTATCAACCTCATTTTTGGACTACAATATATATGTGATGACATACCCCTGTCATTAAGTCATATTATTTATACTGTCATCAAGTTTTATCTCTACTAAATATCCGGAAAAAAAAAGTATAGTACTTACGACTTACAATAGAGCGTTGAGGAGTGATGCGTCTACCAAGATTACAAAAGATAAATAAAATAATTTAAAAAAAAAAGATTACAAAAGATTAGAGAAACCATGAGATACAATCTCTCTATAAAGATTAGACAAATCATATGATGACATACCCTATATATATAATGGATAGAGATATTCTAATTCTCATTTTAGTTTTTTTTTCCTCCCATTTAATGTTTGAAACAAAAATATTTGGTTGGAAAATTGGTTAAACGGTTTATTAATATATTTTTCTCAACCCAAATATAGGCAAACCATTACACCAACTAAACAATTCTCCACTTTTTTATTATATGTAAACATTAAATATAAATAACAACAAATTATGGAACTAATCATACGCAAAAATCTTATACATTTTACCGACTACGGATCACACACATTTATAAACATATAATACGTTTTTTTTTTGTCGTCAAAACATATAATGTTTTAAAAATGAGAATGACGAAAAGTTGGTCCAACAACATATGCTAGTACCAAGCTTTAAATATCTCAATGACGTGTTGACAAAACAATATAATGGCGTAAACTCATAAACAATTCAGTAGCGAATTGATTGTGGATTGATTACTGGATTACATTATTTACACAACGTTGAATATTCTACAAACAACAAAATGTGGGTCCCACTTCGACGACTTCTTAAATTGACTTTTGCTATATTTGAGGTAGAGAAGGAAAATTACCTGCCACCTTTTTACTATAAATAAATAAATAATAATACTAAGGCTAAAAAATGTTATTTTTTTATTTTCATGGGAAGAAAATAATAAAATTGACTTAAAAGTTCATACAAAGAGAAGATTTTGGAGCTTTTAAGCTTCCCTACTTCACACGATCGTTCTTGCCTAATTTCTCGGTTTCGTTTCAAAATTCTCATTTGATTCTTTCTTCTTCCTTAGCTAGAGAAGCTTTTGGATATTGAAATCTCGAAAAATTTCGTCTTTTTTTTGGAAAGTTTCCGAGATCTCGGTGGGGTACTTTTGTTGACCACGAACAAGCATGATTTTGTACTCAAGCTGTAGAATTTTGTTTCTGGGTTTGATTCTTATGCTAGCTTCGAGCTGGGTATTGGATAGATGCGAAGGAAATGGCGAATTTGGGTTTGAATTTCACCACCGTTTCTCGGATCAGGTTACTGGGGTTTTACCCGGAGATGGTTTACCTAATCGAGACTCTTTAAAGTATTATAGAGTGATGGCTCATCGTGATCGGTTAATTAGAGGTCGTAGACTGGCATCTGAAGATCAATCATTAGTCACTTTCTCTGATGGCAACGAAACTGTTCGTGTTGATAACTTAGGATTGTAAGGTTTTCTTTAATTACTTTGATTTGTTATCTAAAGAATAAGTTTTTAATGAGAATTTTGAGGTTTTGGAGTTGTTTATGTTGAGTTCTTGATTGAGGTTTTTTGGAGCAGTTTACATTACGCTAATGTATCGGTTGGGACGCCTTCTGATTGGTTTCTGGTAGCTCTAGACACTGGAAGTGATTTGTTTTGGTTGCCTTGTGACTGTACCAATTGTGTTCGTGAATTGAAATCATCTGATGGCTCGGTAATGATTCTTTTTGCTTATATATACGTATTACTTGCATTTGAGTACGTTGTTAGCTGATGATGTATCTTTTGTTCTCTGGCGGTTTTGGCTTAGATTGTGAAGAATCTGGTTTGTTCTAAGTGAGGGTTTAAGACCAATTGTAGGATAGAAATATGATTTTGGGCAGCTCTTTGTTGACCAAGTCTTTAACACTTTAAGTACAGTGAGACTGACACTAGAGTTGATTGGGGATCCATCTATGTTTTCAATGCTCATGATGTGGACTAGAAAAATTTAGTAAATAAGATAGTCTTATCTTATGTTTTGATTCTGTTTTATCAACATTTGATGTGTCATTTCTTTAGACACATTTTTGGTATCTACAAGTTGTTGGGTTCCTTACATGTGTTTTCTTTTGGTTGAACAGGGATTGAACCTCAATATTTATAGCCCTAATACATCATCGACAAGTTCTAAAGTTCCTTGTACTAGCTCGTTATGTACAAGAGGTGATCGATGTGCTTCCCCTCAAAGTAATTGCCCATACCAGATCCGGTATCTATCTAATGGTACCTCCTCTACTGGAGTCTTGGTGGAGGATGTGCTTCACTTAATTTCAAATGATAAAAATTCCAAAGCTATTCCCGCTCGGGTTACTTTGGGGTAAGTCACTTCTTCCTTGCAGATTTCATAAAACTTTATATGTTTTTCAAACTATGTATTATGTCTGCAAGCCTAAACCTTTGTGTTTTCATCTTAACAATCTTTCTGTGCTGGAACTAGATGTGGTCAAGTTCAGACCGGTGTATTCCATGATGGTGCAGCTCCCAATGGTCTTTTCGGGCTTGGATTAGAAGACATATCGGTTCCTAGCGTATTAGCAAAGGAAGGAATTGCAGCAAACTCATTCTCAATGTGTTTTGGAAAAGATGGAGCTGGTAGGATCAGTTTTGGAGATAAAGGTAGTGTAGACCAACGGGAAACACCATTGAACATAAGACAACCACAGTAAGCAAGCAGTCAAATCATATCTTCTTTATGCATAACCGAACATGTCCATATTTTTGAATATACTTCTAATTATTATATTGTTTTTTCGTAAACCAGTCCTACTTACAATATCACTGTCACGCAAATAACCGTTGGAGGAAATACCGACGATCTTGAGTTTGATGCTGTTTTCGACTCTGGAACCTCGTTCACTTATCTGACGAGTGAAGCATACACCCTTATTTCAGAAAAGGTAAGTCTTCATCTACATTTTCTACGATCTTGATTTGGTATCAATGCCTTAGATAAACCCGATATGATTTTGCAGTTTAATTCTCTAGCTCTGGACAAACGTTATCAAACTGATGATCCCGAGTTTCCTTTTGAATACTGTTATGCATTAAGGTTGCCTCTTTACTCTGGTCACCATCACTCCTAATTCTCTCTAAAACCTTGCTCACTCACTTTTTGGATATAACTATTTGCAGCCCAAACAAAGACAGCTTCCAGTATCCAGCTGTGAATCTAACAATGAAAGGCGGGAGCTCATATCCTGTTTATCACCCGTTAGTAGTGATCCCCATGAAGGTTAGTTAGGCCTCTGTTATATTACGGCGTACCTCTTTTCCGTGTCTGTCATTACCCTTAAGTTTGTCTCTCTTTGTGATGTTTTCAGAACGTAGATCTCTACTGTTTAGCCATCATAAAGATCGAAGACATTAGCATCATCGGACGTAAGTATCAATATGAAAAACTTAACCAGAAAATATGTCTTTACTAAACTAACGATGCAAGATTTTTATCGAATTTCTTCGTTATTACAATTTGCAGAGAACTTCATGACTGGCTATCGCGTTGTCTTTGACCGTGAGAAACTGATTCTGGGGTGGAAAGAGGCTGACTGTGAGTTCCTTATGGATCATATTGATCAAGAACACTAATTAAGATCAAAACTTGTCTCATCTTCTTTCTAATTTGACTTTACTTTGGTTGGTAAGGTTACACTGGCGAGACCTCAGCTCGGACGCTTCCATCGAACCGTTCCTCCTCCTCAGCTAGACCGCCAGCGTCTTCGTTTGAACCAGAGGCCACAAACATACCATCTCAAAGACCAAGCACGTCGACTTCTTCTTCTTCTTCTTATTCTCTTTCTATCTCACTTTCATTCTTCTTCTTCTTCTCAATTTTGGCCATCCTTTGAGTATTACATAAATATATATTTAGCCATCTGTTATACACAAATTATATTCTTTAGAAGATTATTGGGTTAAATCACAAAAAAATATTGTACTACAGTTGTATTATTTTTTTCTACGTTGTATATGTTACTTGATTTTATTACCCTGCTCGTCGTTTGTTTTTTGTTTTGTATATATACTCTTTTATGAGGATAAAACCATTATAGTATATTGTTTTTTTAGTTTTTTTTATCAATGGTATATAATAATTTTTTTTGTGTTATTTTTTTTTCGGTTGATAACTAATAGAGTAATAGTTTGATGACTCGAGATCCATTTTTGTGATAATTGTGTCAAATTTGTCTTTTAATAAATAAAGGATAATTACTAACATTGTTAAAAGCTATCAATAAATAAATATAATTTTGATAATCTAATTAAAATAAACAAATCTTTTATAAGACTTTGTAAATCTTATTTTTTTCTTGTTGCAATCTAGAAATTGACTTTAAAAACTAAGAAAGAAGAGAGATTTCTTCGTTTCCTCTTTATCTTATTTAATTATAGTTTGTAGAAGAAATCAAGAAATCCCAATTTTTTTCTTTATATCATACTCGTGAATCTCTAATGGAGTCAATTTCATCTGTATCCGCTGCTGCATCAACAATCTCAGATAACTCTGGCAATGTAGAAACAAAACGGGCTTGGAAGAAACCCTCTAATGGCAATTCTGAGATCAAACCAATCATGGAAACGTTTTCATGGCCATCACTTTCTGAGGCACAGAAGGCTTCTTCTGATTCATTAAGAAATGTTGGATATGTATCAGGAACAAGCTCATCATCATCATCTTCCGTCTCTTATCAGGTTTGAATTATTGTTGGTTTTGCTTTATTGATTAATGTATCTGCTTTTTTTTATTTGGATTGATTATTATTGTTTTTGTTTACATATGCAAATTTATGAATTCTTGATTATTTTTTTAATGTTTTTGTTTGATGAAAAGTATAGCAAGTTTAAGCTTTTAGTTGTATATATATGGTCCTTTTTTGGGATGGTTATAAGAGTTCATGATATTTGATTACGCTTGAAAAATTGAAATGTTCATTTGAATATTTCAACTTTGTTTAATTACATGAGCTGAGCGCTAGGAGCTTGGTTGGTCAAAAAAATTAAAATACCAATGAAAGCTAATAAGAAATTTTGCAATTATGAGTTTACATGGCTAGGAGTAAGCAAACCATTAGTAACTGTTGGCCTGATATGATCCCATGCTTTCTTGGTGGAGAAGAGAGTTGACCTGCAGGATGGGGGACCCCATTTAAAGCAGTCTGTTCCTGATCTTGAGATCTGAGGGATTGGCGTGTTACTTAGAGTAAGACGCAGTGTATTCAATGCATGACTCCGAGTTCTTACAGAAGGAAGTCGCCATTGATTTGCCCTAATGGCATCTGCTACATTTGCCACAAGTATATATATAAACGTTAGACAGTTGCCATTTTTTGTAAATTTTAAATACGGCAACTGTCTAACGTTTTCTTTTCTTGGTTATTCTATATGTTTTCTATACTAATGTGGCTTATGTCTTTGCTTTCAGAAGATTAAAAATGCTATAACTACTCATTTTCTCATCCATTCCGAAGAAGTATTAGCTGAACGGATTAATGCATCTGCATCCGCCAATCGTACCAATTCTAGACAAAGGTTATCTTGTTTTCCCGAATCTCATTTGCCCTACCATTTTCCTAGAGAGCAAAAGCAAAAGAATGAGACTGCATCACAATCACATGGTCGTATCCAAAACCAATATCAATGGAAGTCATACGAGAACCAAAATGGTAATCACCATCCTCATCAAAGTCATGGAGGCACACACAATCACGAACATGGAAATCAAAACTTTAATGGGAATGGTAGATTTACACAACCACCAAGAGGTATACCTAGATTTGTTAGAAATGCACTGCCACCACCACCACTTATGCCGCAAATTCATGCTCAACATATGTTGCCAATGCATCAACATTTTTATCCTTTTGGCGTTCCCAGGGTCTTGCATAGTAAGTGAACTCATATATGAAAAATGTTGATTTTTTTTTTGTTTTTCACGCCTTTTTTTTTCCTAGCTCATATGTTTCATTTTAGATTCAACACCCCCATTGATGTTTTATCCTCCTCCTCCTCCTCCTCCTCTTCACATACCATTCATCAAACCTTCTCCGATCTTCTACCAAGCTCAAGAAGCTCCCTTGAAAAGCAGAATACGAAATCAAGTTCATTATTATTTTAGGTAATATCTTCTTTTGACATCTTTTTTTACTTCAATACCTTCTCTCAATGATGTCTACCATTGCGTAAAATGTCATTTCAAAAAACTTTCGTCACAACTTTTCTTTTTTATTGCTTTGATATAGTGAGGAGAATTTAAAGAGTGATGATTTCATGCGTAAGCGCATGGATGACGAAGGTTTTGTTCATATACAATTTATTGCGGGTTTCAATAAGGTAAAATTATTATCTAGTTATGTTTATTCTTGCATGATCGTTTCATTCATTCATTTTCCTCTTTCATATAAATTTGACTATTCATTTTTTTTTCAGCTCAAATCACTAACTTGTAATATCCAACTTATATTAGACGCTCTACAAGATTCAAACCTTGTTGAATTGAAGGTATATCTTTACATTGATACACTTTATTATAAGTTTGAACTTTTTATTTATTTATCAATGAGTCCTACTTGTTTGTTCTAATGTGGTAATTTTATCATTTTGCATGTGATTACAACAACTTTTTTTTTGTATTTTTTATAGGGTTTTGAAATAAGGAGTCGACATATGTGGAGAAAATTCTTAATGCCTCTACATTCACGGGTTCCTTTTCATCCAAGCGTAGAAGATGGAATGGTTAACTAAGTTCAAAACCTATCGCTTGAGCAGAAAGTAGATGAAATCAGATCAAGTTCAAGCAACCAAAAAAAAAATTGAGAAACAAGGATCGTCTGATGTTTTTAAACGCCCTAAGCAAATAAAAGAACATATATACTCTTGTGATTGTTTAGGGACTTGATATTTCTGTGAATGGAAAGCCAAAAAAATTGGAAAGAAATCCAAAAAAATTATATAAGATTCTAAAAAAAAATCAAAGTTTGATGATTCTAGGATTCTGGTTATTTTTTTTTTCTATTAACACGCCGTTTACTCTTTTATTAGTGAGGACCGCGATAAAAATCTGATTGATTATGGGTTTTCTATTTTGAATTTTGGATTTTGCAAAAATATAGAAAACAAAAAAATATTTTTTTTTAAATCGCGTTAGAAAAATAAGAGTTTAAGGATAAATTGTAAAAAAAAAAAATAATAAAGATGGTTTTGAGATTTTCTTTACAAATGGATAAAATCTTCCAAAATATGAATTTCCTATTTTATAGAAAACTAGTTTTCAGAAATTTTCGAATGGGTAAATAATTAGTTTTTCAAAAACTAAAACCAAAATCTACTGTAAACATTCAAGGATATCTAATTAAGTTGTTTCTTCCCAATCAGAAAAATTTCAATACTCCTTGGGATAATTTGCTACATAGTTAATGAGCAATAATACTTAAAATCTAAGTTATATTTTTATTTCATCTAATGTTCATCTCGATTCTTGTTTTTACTGTGAATCTTTTATGATCCGATCAAAAGTATTTTCTCGACCTTTTTGCATATCTATTGTGAAGATATCTTGGTTTTCTTAATTTGTATAATGTTCGTACGTTACAAACTTACAACAACTACTAGAAACTATTCATTCCGCATACACAGAAAGGAAATTAATTATTTATCTCCTTACAAGCATACCCTAGTCTCTTTCTTTTTTTAATGATTATTTGGTCACTGGTATCAGATTTAATGTTATGTTTTCCCTTTTGGTATCAAGTATTTTCAGACTGATTGGTAGCAATGTTTTAATACTACATGGTAAATCATGTTAGTTCTATCCTATAAGTTTCGGCTCCATCATATCTACTAGCGTAGTTTGATTGAGAAGTACCACTGTCCAACATTTTATAATTGTATAGTTATTTTGCAATAATGTAATCAAATTCAAACAAATTTTCCTTTGTAAACAAAAAAATTGAGTGGTAATCACCACTGTTTCATTTCAACCTATCATATTTTATGTGTGTTCTAAAAATGAAAATTAAATTTGTCATACACAAATTTAAACATTCCAACTCTCTCTTAAACCAATTATCAAAAAACAAAAAAAAAAGCATTTCATCTCTCTTCTTGCAAGATGAATGTATCTGGTTGAAACTCAGGAGTATTTTTCTCTGAACTAGGTGAAAATAAATCACAACCCGTACATAAAAATCATTATCAACGTACTATATATATGCATAGCTACATGTGGAAGAATACTGAAATAGAAACGACCAAACCAATATAGCTAGAGGTAAAATTGTCTACGAAACGAGTAAATTAACTCACATTTATTCATCAGATAAAATAGTAAAAGGAAAGAATCTAACGACCAAACCCTCTTCTCTATCCAACGGTTAGCATTCATTTGGCTCTTTGAACTCATACTTCTTCTTCTTTTTTTGTTTTTTTAGTTGATAGTTTCAATAGTATTGTTACAATATGACTTGAATTATATTGGGCCTATAACATTAGGCACAATCCAATTAGTGTAGGATTAATTAGAGTTTCAGATTAATTAGGGTTTCCCCTATTAATACTCTTTTTAACCTATCTTCTAATGTATTCTAAAACTTGTATCTTCAGTAATAAAATCTGCCTCTTTTTCCGTGAACGTAACCAACGTGATCATCGGTGAACGACGTAAATTTTGTGTTTTATTCTTGCGTTTTTATTGTCTTGCTCACATCCGTTATAACAAAGTGGTATCAGAGCACAAGATTATTTGTTCTACATCCGTACGAATTTCGTGCAGATTCAGATTAGTGCAATTTTCGTGCATTATCAGTTTCGTGCAAATCTCGAGCAGAAACAGATTTGTGCAAAATCAGGTTCTAGGAACTTTTCCGCATCTGTAACTTTGTGAGAAGATGTCTGCGATGAATGTGAAGATCGAAAAGTTTTCTGGGAGAAACAGTTTCAGTCTCTGGCAGATCAAGATGAAAGCTTTGTTAAAGCAACAAGGTTTATGGGCGCCGCTGTCAAAAGACAAGGAAGGTGACGTTGCTGAGATGGCTACTTTGATGAAAAGGCACACTCGACGATTGTGTTGTGTCTTGAAGATGAAGTCATCATCGAAGTTTCTAATCAGACGACTGCTGCTGGTCTCTAGAAGAAGTTAGAGAGTTTGTATATGACAAAATCTTTATGGAAAAAATTACTTTTGAAATGGCGCCTATTTGCATTAAGGATGCAGCCAGATATGCTACTCAAAGATCATTTAGATCAGTTAAACTCAGTATTATTAGATCTGCGTAATATTGATGTTAAGGTTGAAGATGAAGATGCTGCTTTACTTCTGTTGGTATCTTTACCACTATCATACAAGAATTTTGTGAAGTCTTTTATAATCAATAAAGATACAGTTACTCTGGAAGAAGTCAGTTCTGCTCTTCACAACAGGGAGTTGCATCGTCAGGCGGCTGATCCAGCTGCAGATAATCAAGCCACTGGGCTAGTAGCTAGTGGCAGCAACGGGCAGAGACATAGTAATAACAGAAACAAAAAGATGTTTTCTAAAGGTCCTAAACCAGATGATATCTGTAATTACTGTAAGGAGAAAGGGCATTGGAAGTTTGAATGCCTAAGAAGAAACAATATGGTTCTGCTGCTGTAGCAGAAGATGACATCAAGTCTGAATAGGACGTTGCTTTGGTTGCTGATAGAAACACACATGCCTTTGATCTGTGGGTTCTTGATACATGAGCTTCGTATCATATGTGTCCAAAGAAAGAGTGGTTTGCAACTTATACTGTGGTAGATGGTGATAACCTTAAGATGGCCAACAACTCTGTTAGCAAGGTTGCAGGAATCGGCTCAATCAAGATCAAGACACATGGTGGTAGATTTGTACATTGAATGATGTCAGACATATTCCGTCAATGGAGAAGAATTTAATATCTGTGAGCATGCTTGATAGTAGAGGTTTTCAATATTCTTGTGAAGACGGAGTTCTAAAAGTCAATCAAGGTTTTGATGTGATTCTGAACGGTGTCATGCATGGTATATTGTATATTCAACAAGGGTCCATAGTTTCAGGTTCATTGAATGTTGCATCTCTAGAGATTCACAAGGAGGATATGACTAAGCTATGGCATATGAGGCTTGGACATATGACGGAGAGAGGGATGCAAATTCTATCAAAGGAAAATATTTTGTGTGGCCATGAGATCAAAAGTCTAAAGTTATGTAAACATTATGTGTTTGGGAAGCTTCATCGTAGTAAGTTTTCACACGCTATTCATATAACCAAAGGCACGTTATATTATATCCACTCAGATTGCTGGGGTCCAGCTCGGGTTGAGTCTTTGGGAGGTCACAGATATTTTGTATCAGTCATTGATGATTATTCAAGAAAAACTTGGATGATCATGTTAAAGCACAAAATTGAAGCTTTCAAGAACTTCAGGGAGTGGAAAACATTGATGGAAAATCAAACAGGAAAGAAGATCAAGAGGCTGCGGACAAACAATGGTCTGAAACTTTATTCATCAGAGTTCAATCAGTTGTGTAATAATGAAGGGGTTGCTCGACATCATTGAGTCAAGAATACACCACAGCAAAATGGCATAACTGAATGAATGAATCAGACGTTGTTGGAGATAGTAAGGTGTATGTTCTCGAATGCTGGGTTGGAAAAAAGGTTCTTAGCTGAAGCAGTAAGTACAGCTTGTTACTTGATCAATCATGGATCGCACACTGGTATCAAGTGCTAGATACCTACAGAGGTGTGATTGGGCAAATATGTTGATTATTCTCATCTTAAAGTTTTTGATTACACAGTTTACTATCATGTCAGTGAAGGTAAATTAGAGCCAAGAGCAAGGTAGGGAGTATTTATGGGCTATGGAGATGGAGTAAAGGGATACAGGATATGGTCTCCATAAAATAATAGAGCGATTTTGAGCAGGAACGTGGTCTTTGATGAAAGTTCTATGCTCGGATGCTATACAAGATCCATAACTGAAGCAAAGAATTGTAGTTTTGACAAACAGGTGAAGCTGCAGGAGGATAATTAAGGAGGTGATCTGCAGGAACACAATCAAAGTCAAGAACTACATGCTACAGATGATCTGACAGAAATTCAACAACCAAATATTACACCATTTGAAACAAGACCCCGTAGTATTGCTCAAGACAGAGTAAGACGAGTTGGAGTATGACCATCTCAAAGATACAATTA
The DNA here is from genome assembly GCA_028015245.1 of Cardamine occulta. Classification (NCBI taxonomy): domain Eukaryota; kingdom Viridiplantae; phylum Streptophyta; class Magnoliopsida; order Brassicales; family Brassicaceae; genus Cardamine; species Cardamine occulta. Next base: position 9,177,594 of record CM051371.1, read on the forward strand.
TGAGGATATGGCAGGGTATGCATTAGAGGTTGCTGAAGAGGTGGACACATATGAACCATCTACTTATAGAGAAGTTATTTCAGGAATTGAGGCTGAGAAATGGTTTGCTGCAATGGGAGATGAGATAGAATCTCATCAAAAGAATAATACATGGGATCTGGTCGCACAAACACAGGGGAGAAATATTGTTACTTGCAAATGGATTTTCAAGAACAAAAAAGGGATATCAATGGCAGAAAGAATTAAGTATAAGGTTCGAGTTGTTGCTAGAGGTTTCAGTCAAAGAGAACGGAGGACTACAATGAGATTTTCTCACCAGTAATCAGACACACTTCAATCAAAGCACTGTTAGCAGTAGTGCCGCATCATGATCTGGAGCTTGAGCAGCTGGATGTGTTTCTTCATGGTGAGCTAGAAGAGGAAATATACATGACTCAGCCAGATGTTTTTCAAGTCCCTGTTAAGGAAAATCACGTGTGCAGGCTGAACAAGTCTTTCTATGGACTTAAGCAGTCTCCTAGACAGTGGTATAAGAGGTTTGACAGTTATATGATGCAGCTAGGCTACATCAGATGTCTGTATGATTGTTGTATCTACTACAATAAGCTGAAAGATGAATCATATATTTATCTGGTGCTTTATATGGATGACATGCTGATAGCTGCCAAACAAATGTGTGATGCTCGGTAATTAAAAGATTTGCTGAGTGATGAGTTTGAGATGAAGGATTTGGGTGCAGCGAATAAGATTCTGGAAATGGAGAATTAGAGAGACAGAACTCAGAATAAGCTTTTCTTGTCACATAAATGCTACATTCAAAAGGTTTTGGATCGGTTTGGAATATCGTCCTCAAAGCCTATTGATACACCAAGTGCTATAAATCTCCATCTAACCATGTGTATCCCTCAGTCTAAAGATGAAAAATAGTATATATCTCGGGTTCCTTATGCAAGTGCGATAGGAAGTTTGATGTATGCAATGGTCTGTACAAGGCCAAATCTGGCACACGCAGTTAGTGTTGTTAGCAGGTTTATGGGACAACCAAGAAAAATACATTGGCTTGCGCTGAAGAGAATTTTTAGGTACCTGAGAGGTACGTTTGATGTTGGCCTCATATATGGAGGTGAGGCTTCGTGCCTGGTAACAGGCTATTCTGATTCTGACTATATGGGTGATGTAGATAACAGAAGATCGATGATTGGTTATGTATTCAACTTGGATAACTCTATGATCAGATGGAAAATAACTATGTAGCCAACTGTGACGTTGTCAACTACTGAAACATATTACATAGCTTTGACAGAAGCTGCTAAAGAGGGTATCTGATTGAAAGGATTGATCAGTGATCTGGGTTTGCATCATGATCAGGCTACAGTGTATTGTGACAGTTTGAGTGCGATCTGTTTAGCCAAGGATTAAGTTTATTATGAGAGGACCAAGTATATTAATGTGAGATATCATTTCCTAAGAAATAAAAAGAGGATTCAAGTGAAGAAGGTATGGACTACTGATAACCCTATAGATGTGTTCCGGTTCCTCATAGTAAGTTAAACATTGTTTGGACTTGCTGAATATCTCAAGCTGTTAGTCGCCCTGAAGGACGAGCAGGCCCCTGATAAGACATCATGCCTTTGAAGAGGCATCAGGCTCCTGACAGAGCATCAGGTCCCTAGAGGGACATGAGGCTCCATGTGGAGCAACATGCCTTCTGACGAGGCACCAGGCTCCTAACGAAACTTCAGATCCGTGTTAGGACATCATGCTCAAGGTGGAGCAGCAGTTTCTTGGTAGGGCATCAGGTCCTTGGATAGACAGCAGACCTTTGAAGAGGCATCGGGCTCCTAAGGCATCTAGTTCAAGGAAGGGCATTCTGGTTTCTGGCAAAGCATCAGGGCTCCGAAGAGGCATTAGGCTCGTGAAGGAGCATCTAGCCCAAGGAAGGGCATTCTGGCTTCTGACGAAGCATCTGGCCTTAGAGAGGCATTCTGGCTTCTAACAATCAATAGGTTTTCTGTGTCTCGCTTCTGATGAAGCATCTGACTTATGATGAAGCATCTAGCTCGAGACGAGCATCATGCCCAAAGAAAGTTATTATGGCTTATGATGAAGCATCTGGCTCGAGACGAGCATCTGGCCCAAGGATAGTTATGCTGGCTTCTGATGAAGCATATGGCTCAAGATGAGCATCTGGCCCAAGGAAAGGTATTCTGGTTTCTGATGAAGTGTGTTGATCTTTGATGGGACATCAGGCCTTTAATGGGGCATCATGTTTCTAAAGAAGAAGCAAGTTTCTGATGGAACATCTAGTCCCAGTGGAATATTCTGGCTCGATGAGCATCTAGCTTCTGAAGAAACACAGGTTCTTGATATAACATATGGTCCCAGTGAGGCATTTTGGCTTGACGGAGCATTTGGCTTCTCAAGAAGCAGCATGTTCTTGATGGAACATCTGTCCTATTGATGCATCATGGCTCTGCGAAGCATCTAGTTTGACCAAGTAGTTGACTTGAATGAGTATTTAGTTCCTAATGGGACATCTGAGGAAAAAGAGATTTTTTGGTATGTTTGTCTGCTACAGAAGTCTGGTACATCTGACATTGTAATAATATATCTGGTACAACAGTCTGTTGGCGAATTCTGATACAACTATCACTGTGACCAGTGCATTTGATACATCTGGCATTGTGAACAGTGCATCTGGTACATCGGTTTGGAGGATTAAAGTCAAGATGGAGATTTGTTACGATATGACATAAACCCAATCCGATTAGTTTAGGATTAATTAAGGTTTCAAATTAGTGAAAATTTTTTCTATTAATACTCTCTTTAACCTATCCTCCAATATATTCAGAAACTTATATCTTCAGTAATAAAATTTGCCTATTTTCCCATAGATGTAACCAACGTGATCACCAACGCGTAAATTTTGGTTTTTTTTTTACTTTTTCATTGTCTTGGTCACATTCTTTATAACAAATATAATTATTACAACAACTACTGTTACTGTCGTACGATCTTGAGACAAGACAAGTATAATTATTACAACTACTACTGTTACTGTCGTACGATCTAGAGACAAGACAACCTATTGATAAATGGTCAAAACAACTCATGGGGTATACTCGTTGTCCTTCAGTTCATGTTAAGAAGATAAAAAGATAAAGCAACCGAAAAACTTGTCATTTTCTTTACTGACTGATGTTAATGCAAACAACACTTTTATATGTCTTCATTTCATTTTTATATTTATACTTTATCATTTATATAAATTCGATAAGAAAATATATTTGTTGATAAATATTAACATTTAAACGTAAACAAAATGAGCATGTGTATTCAAAACAATCAAATTCATGATACTTGGGGCTTAATTTTGTTTTCATTCAATTAAATTTTGCTTTTTTTTGTTTCACTTTACATGTTGTGGAGAACCAGCGACTCATCATAGTTAACTCACCAAATGCATTGACAAACAAGTACGAAATAAACTATCAATAATTCAAATCATGGGTGACTCAACTTTTGACAAATGAATGGAGTTGGAGTTGAGACTCAGCTTTTTTCTTTTTAAACTGTTATAGAATTTCTATGTAAAAAAGCCTTTTGAATAAATTTAACATTTTATTCAGAAAAAGAAAAAAAAATTACATGTTGGAGTAATATTCTCATACCTGAAATATATTATTTAATTTATTATCAAACATCATGATATCTCGTAACCGCACAACAAACAAAACCAAAATCTAAAGTTATTTTTAGTTTTTATTGTATGCTTATAATTTGATTAAATTTAAGAACTTTTAACTAAAATCATTTCAAAAAGACAATCAAAATTAGAGAAAATGAAAAACCATTTTAAGGTGTTAAAATACTATATTTTACAGAAAAAAATGTGTTGTAAATTTGGAAATGGTATTTATATTGATCAAATATACATATAAGTATAAACGAAACTATTGATCAACTAGATAAAAAAAAAAAAAAAAAAAAAAGACCAGGATATATGGAGAATCTGATACTACAAAGGAGATATCAGCTCATGTAGTAGCATCATCAAGTCACAGGTCTGGGATGGTGACTCTTCGATGAGGAAAACCTCTCTATATATGTTCGACTGAAAGGTACCCGAAGATGTTTATATGTGTTTCACGCAGAATTACTAGGCTTAATCTGGTATATGCGATGTATGATCGATATCAATAGTTTTTCTTGAATATCATGAAATAGTATTATTTTCTTGAATGGATGGTTAAACTTTGTTTTACGTTAAAAAAAAACCGCTTTTTATAATTTATATAGAAGCCCAGAGATCATTGAGCCCAGAATTACGAGTCTCCAAAGTCAAGGTAAGAATGTAACCATGAACTATGAAGAGAGATCAAACTCGGAATGTGTTGCCTAACCGATGACTCCTAAGATAGAGTAAAATCTTGTGATCGTGGGTTTGTTTGGGTCATAAGTGAACACAATTGATATCTCTTTTCTTGGACTCAATTTTTCCCTCTCCACGCGAAATTAGAGGTGTGTTTTTTTTGTATATGCAATGCTGCGTATTATTCTCTTGCCAGAAAGTGCTAGAAAATATTTTTTTTTGTTTTGCATGTAAGCATCTTGGTATTGGACCATTGTTATTATCTGTATTATCTTTAAATATATGGAGGTTTTTGCTCAAATGAGACAAAGTAAACATCATCACCTTTGAAAAAAGCAAGGAAAAAGCATACTAGAACATTATCACCATTAAGAGTCACGTCAACTGAATCATTTATGAGTCTTTTTTGTTTGATTTTGCTTATTGTTACATTTAAACTTCGTCTAAATTAGGTCAAATATGTCGTCAAAAATAAGGAAAAGAAAGGTCAATATTGGAGAAGGACTAAGTTAATGAAGTCTGGGAAAGTGCAACATAGACCTGACACTTGTTCAATCCATAGGAGCTTGCCACGTCACTCTCATTGTTTTAGGACTCGTGGACAAAATAAAAATACCATGGGTGTCGTTCTGTTATTAATTTCAAATTAGGTGTTTTTTTGGGTATTCGATTTGATTTTTCTTCTACCGAATCAGAACCGGTTCTTTTTGTTGGGTTCAGAAAAATTCTGTTTGATTCAATTATGTTGTACTAAACTTTAGTTTTTATAATTTTCTTTGACTTGTTCGGTTAAAAAATATTGCCAACATTGTCGTTTCTACTACTATTTCGTTCGTTTTATTTGTGGAATCGTTTAAAAATAATCGTGAAATATTATATAGAAAAGCTTGATTTATTCATGGGTGTCTTTGTGATTTAGGTAGTTTTTAAGTTTTTATTTATAACTTAGGTAGTTTTAAGTTTTAGTTTAAGAAATAGATAGTTTTTAGGATAGTTTTTAAAAGATAATAGGCGGTGTTATTTTAAAAACTACCAATTTTTCAAATTAAAACTTAAACCTACCTAAATCACAAATAAAAATTTAAAAACTACCCAACTACCCAACTTTCTCTTTATTCATTCACAAGAAAGTATTTTCTTTTTCCTACATATATAAACGACTATACAATATATGTTAGATCCATTAACATACATTAATATAGTAACAAGACTCTTCTCAACCCTTAAGACTTTTTCAGACATTTTTTACCGGTGTATCATTTTTATTGAAATAAATAGGGAAAATAAAATGGAATAAAAGAAAAAAAATTACAAATTTGAAATTTATTATTGATTTATCTGTTGCACACTCTTTTACTCTTTTGTAACCATTTATCATTTCTATTTTTACTTTGCACTAAATGGTAACTTGGGAATGGTGGAAAAGTTGAAAAATCTAGAGGAATTAGAAAAGTTGTTAACATTTGCATTTCTAAAAATTTCACAAAAAGCAGATGAAATATAGGCGTTTGATCGAATTCAGTTCTGATACTACGGATCAAGTTCGGTTCTCGTTCATCGGATTTATGAGTATAGGCTCTGCTCGGATATTTTATTAGTTCCGGTTCGATTCGATACTCATTTTCAGGTTAATTACAGTTTGTTTCTTCTGTCCCGAGTATTTTTCTCAGATTTACTAAAATTCATCAAATCAAAATAAAAATGAATATAAAAATAATCCAAACAGATTTTTTTTTGCATTTATATGTATTTTAATACATTATTAATATATTAAAACAACTTTAATATTTTTAAAAAAGTTGACATTTTTTAATATTTTTAATTATTAATATTTAAAGTAATTTCAAAAAAATATATTAATTTTTATTTCATATTTTTTTAATTATTTATGTTATTCAATTTGACGTAAATTTATTTATTTTGTTAATTAATTATCTATTATATTCCACTATATTCGGTCATATTCTTTGTTACCAGTTTAATTTTTAGTTATTCCGCCAGATTTCACAAAAAATCACAAAAAAAAATTAGTCAAATTCTAACATTCAAATAGATTTAACCGTTGCCATCTAAACCCAACTATTTTACCAATTACTATTCCGAAAAGAGACATGCAGAATAACTTCAGCAAAAATGCAGTGTAATTCTAAGAATAATAAAAATATTATTTAGTGGAAATTTTATCAAATTCTTTTTTTGTGTGTTTTTTTATTAATACTGATCTATTCTGCTTGCTTGAAACTTCTTATTGATTCATTTTACACATCTTTCACTACTATGTTAGAGCATATGTATTGGTAAGAACCTCGGAAGGATTTCTCACCAGATATAATATTAATATTTCTAATTTCATTTAATTATTTAATTAAAGTTTATATTAAGAATGAAAATAGTCCAATAATATAAAAACACTTGTAAAATGAGGTTTTTAAAAAGTTATCAAAATATCTCATTATGTAATTATTAATTTTATAAACATATGTGTATATTTGTAATTTAATATTATATTCTGTCATTCTATAAAATTTATACAATCACACAAATTTTTCATTCTGTAACTTTTCATTCAACAAATTTTTAGTATGCAATTATGCATTGTTATCAATTAGAGCCTAGAACTTAGATCCGACTCATAGGGTAGGCAAGTGAGGCAATGACCTACGCATTCAAATTTTAGGACATATTTTAGGCAAAATTTTAAAATTGTGATCTTGTGAGTTTTAATTTAACAAAACATAAAATTAAATGTGTTATTAATGATTTTATTTCTTTAAATTTGGAGTTAAAATAAATAAAAACTAATCGATACAAACTTCTCATCTTAAAATCAATTCATTCATGCATCTTAGCTTTGATCATGTAAGTATCAGTTTATATTATAATTTAGTAATAGCACATAGAAACAAAGTTATTATTGATTCCACGTGTGTTTGATGGATGATTTTAAGGAAACAAATGCAAAAAAAGCTATATTTCAACGCTATATTTGTTTTCTTTCTTTTTTAATAGGCTTTTATGAAATTATAAAGAGTTTATTTAATTAATTGTATCATTTTTTTGTTTGTACCATTTTCTTTTTTTATCATTTTCTTTCCATTCCTGTTATTTATAATTTTACATAAAAAATAAATAAATAACATATTTTTTGTTTGTTTAGGGCATCCAAATACGTTAGACCCGCCCTGCTAGAACTTCATTGAGAACTCTTCATTGAAGGTGCTCTTAGAGCATATGCATAAGCGGTCTCTCAATGAGTTTCTACCCATTAAAATAATTTAAAAAAATAAATGAATGAGAGAAAAAACTAGAAACGGTTATCTGAGACGAAACTATAGTTTCTCATGGAGATACTCTGATACCAGTTATCCATTTGTTTTTTTGAGTCATCTAGAAGATATATACTAGAGATTTTAACCATGGATTACATAGAACCAACAAAAGATGAGACTCTTCCCGAGACTTAAAAGCGAGAGCATGCACTAGACAAACAGCCCCAGAATAGGGAAACTGAAGAGGAAAAATCCTAAAAACACAAAGGCCAAGATGAATTAAAAAAAAAAGAAACTGGACTAAATATAACCCTAACACCATCCCAGCCGGAACCGAGGGAACCTTTTCTAAAGAAAAGAAACGAACAAACGCCATCTGCTTAACCAACTCAAAGAGAAAATATGAAGAGAGAACCAGAAACTAGGTACTGGCTGAGGGAAAAATGCCTCGAGATTCATCTCATCAACAACAAGAGGTCCAAAAAAGAGTTCGAGAACCTAATTAACGGTGTTACCAATACTGAACAAAGAACTAGGGACAAAAAGACAGACTCCTATCCAGATCAAGAACAGAAAGGGACACAGTGAGAGTGGCAAACTGAGTGCATCAAAGGCTGAGGGAGACAAGGAACAATAATGGTAACTAGAAGCCAGTTGCCTGTCCGAAGCCGAAACACCACCACAGAGCAAAAAGATTGTGAACCAATCACCACTGAAAAGGAAGAGATCAAACCCGAAGCTAGAGCTGAAGAAAGTAGACGAAACTGAAGCGAGAGCGGCTATGCCGCACCGTTAAACAAACCTCAGGGATCTGTACATCTGGCATAGCGACAACGCAAACCCAACTCTCCGAAGCAAATCTGAAAAACGGTCCATAACAGAACCGATACCGCCTTCAATAACCCTCAACCCAGGGATTAAAGCAAAGCCTGCATAAAAAAGCTATACCAGAACCATCACCATCCGAACATGCCACAAAAGACACCGCCAGGTCCAAAACCACGATTAGACACCTCCACTTTAAGCCTCTCCAAAACCATACCAGGCCACGACCAAACCGAGAAGAAGCTGCACCTACAAAGAGAAGGAAACGGAAAACTAGATCCAAAAAAGTAGATCTAAAAACTAGATCTAAGAATCCAAATCTAAAATCCTTCAAAATCCAAGGGAGCTGCTAAAAGGAAGAAGGAAAAAATAATTAAACAAGAAAAGAAAACGACAAATGAGCTGCTCCGACGCTGAAAGAGTCGTCGGAGCTGCTGAAAGGAAGCTAATATTTAGAGAGAAATTTTAGAGATAGGAGTGTTGGAAATAATTATAATCATCCATCAACATTATTTTGTTTTTCACAGACGTAAAAAAATTTTTGGCCGACTTACTGGCCGACTTACTTTCCTTATAAATACATGTATGGGGCTGTAATTTTTGTAAGTGATGTGAAAGTAAAAAGTCAGGTGAAATAAACTTCCTTCCCTCACGTCCATTTTCTTCACATGCGATTTCCCACTTATCATATAATAAAATATTCCATAATATAAATAATATATATATACACATATTATAAAATACAAAATACATATATATATAATATATACTTTTATAACACGTTATCAGCACGATCCGCTCTAATACCGAAAATGTGAGGTTTAATTTATGTTTTAATTTATGTTTAATTTATTTTCTGATAATTTAATTTATTTTCTGATAACGGAAAGATAGGTTATGTCTTCTCCGTTTATATGTTATTTCGGGATGATAGGCGCTGCCTTCCCCGAACTGATCGTTATTGGAGGCTATGCCTTTTTACGATCATGATGATCATATGGTAGACTATGTCACCTCAGATCATATGGTAGGCTCTGCCACCTCAAACAGCTTATGATCATATGGTAGACTATGTCACCTCAGATCAAAGCCTTATCTATAACTAAATGTCCAGAAGACATTTATTGAAAAAGTTCCTGAAGAACTCTATGTCCAGAAGACATATATAAGAGTTCCAGAAGAACTCTATGTCTAGAAGACATACATAAAAGTTCCAGAAGAACTCTATGTGTAGAAGACATACATGAAAGTTCCAGAAGAACTTTATGTCCAGAAGACATAATAAATTTGTCCAGAAGACAAATTATACGCTTTAAATTATTGTTATTTTAATTTTTATTTATTATTTTAATTTATGTTTTTATTGCTTACAAATTTTAAAATTTTATCATGCCATTTAAATTTTATTTTTAAGTTGAATTTTAATTAAATTTATGCTTAATAAATTGTTATACAGTTATCATGTCAAATCTAGCAAAACTCGAGATTGTTGCCCTTGATATATCTGGAAATAATTATATGAGGTGGGCAGTTGCAGCAAGGATGCATTTAAAAGCAAGAGGGCTCCTTGACACCATCGAAAAATCAAAGCCTACTCCTGAAGAGAAAAAGGCTAGTGCTATGATATTTTTAACCCACCATATCCATGATGGTTTAAAAGATGAATATATGACAAAAGAAGATCCTGCAGATCTTTGGCAATCACTCAAAGATAGGTTCGATCACCAGAAATATGTGATCTTACCGAAAGCTAAACATGAGTGGTTGAATCTCCGGTTTCAGGATTACAAAAGTGTTAGTGAATATAATTCCGCTTTGTTTGGAATTACTTCCAGGATAATTCTATGTGGGGAGAAGATAAGCGATTATGATATGATCGAAAAAACTCTCCAAACTTTTCACCCTGGAAATGTAATCCTGCAGCAACAATACCGGGCAAATGGATACCAGAAGTATTCAGAGTTGATGCAAGTTCTATTGGTTGCAGAACAAAATAATGAACTTGTGATGTTAAACCATCAAACTCGTCCTACTGGATCAGCTTCATTCCCAGAAGCGAATGTTGCATCATCCAATTATAATTATGGACGAGGGCGCGGTCGAGGTTATGATCGTGGCCGTGGACGAGGAGGATATGGACGTGGACGTGGACGCGGACAAGGAAAAAGGTTCCGTCCTAATGATTTCAATGCTGAAAAAAATAACAAAAAGTTCAAAGGGAGCGAAGTTGGTCGTGTGACATATAAGCAGCATGAAAATGCTTGCTACAGATGCGGCGTGAAAGGACATTGGTCACGTACCTGTCGTACACCTAAACATTTGGCCGATCTATATCAAGAGTCATAAAAGGCTAAAAAAAGAGCAAATAAAACCAACTTCATTCATGGTGAATCCGGACCTTCTTTCGATGGCTTAAATGATGATATCTCTTTCGATATTACTGATTTTGTAGTTGATCCTGAAGCCATCAATGAGAAACCAAATGACTAAGATCTTCCTGAAGAATAGACTATGGCATGATGTTTGTTGATCTTCCTGAAGAAGAAAATAAAATAGAACTCCTAATATTTTTGTTGTGTTTTGTTGTAAGATAGTTTCATTGTAATATAAATCTTTTGCTTTGTTATATTAACGTATCTTTTATGAATATTTTTAAATTCAGAAAATATCAATCTTTGACATCGGGGATGGAGATATATGTCTGGCAGACAGTGCTACAACGCACACAATAATTAAGGATAAAAAGTATTTCTCCTTCCTTAAAATAAAAGATTCCGCTGGAAGCGTGAATACTATATCTGGTAATGCAAAAATTATTATGGGCTCCGGAAGAGTCGGTTTTTTCAATGCCAAGGGAACAACATTTGATATTGATGATGTATTATTTTCCCCTAAATCTTATAGAAATTTGTTAAGCTTCAGAGATATCCGCAGAAATGGATATCACATAGAAACTATGAATAAGAATGGCATCGAATATCTTTGCATTACATCAGTTATTTCGGAGAGAAAACAGATATTAGAAGAGCTAGCAGCTCTATCCTCCAGAATATATTCCACAAAAATAAATACGACTGAATCATATATTATAGTAAACCCGAAGTTTACAAGTACATTTAAAATCTGGCATGAACGTTTAGGGCATCCTGCTTCAGTCATGATGAGAAAAATTATGGAAAATTCAAATGGCCATCTGTTGAAAAACCAGAAGATTTTTCAATCGAGAGAATTTTCATGTAATGCTTGTTCTCAAGGAAAACTAATAACTCGGCCGTCACCAGCTAAAATAAGGAATGAATCTCCAGTATTCTTAGAGAGAATACATGGTGATATATGTGGGCCTATTCACCCACAATGCGGGCCATTTCGATATTTTATGGTATTGATTGACGCATCCGAAAGAGATGGTCACATGTATGTCTATCGACTACAAAAATGACTTCAAAGATTCATTGCCCAGATAATCAGGTTGAGAGCACAATTCTCTGATTATACAATAAAGAAAGTGAGACTTGATAACGCTGGTGAATTCACTTCACAAGCCTTCAATGACTATTGTATGTCATTAGGAATTGATGTTGAACATCCGGTCCCACATGTTCATACATAAAATGGCTTGGCCGAGTCTTTGATTAAACGGTTATAACTTATTGCTAGACCGTTAATATTGAGAACAAAGCTCCCAATTTCAGTATGGGGTCATGCAATTTTGCATGCTGCTGCACTAATTCAAATACGGCCAAGTGCATATCATAAGTACTCCCCAAAACAATTAGTATCTGGCCAGCAGCCAGATATATCCCATCTCCGAGTTTTTGGGTGTGCGGTTTATGTCCCTATAGCTCCACCACAAAGAACAAAAATGGGACCACAGAGGAGATTGGGAATATATATCGGGTATACATCACCAAGTATTATTCGTTATCTTGAACCGCAAACTGGTGATATGTTTACGGCACGTTTTGCCGATTGCCATTTTAATGAAGATGAATTCCCAGCGTTAGGGGGAGGAATTAAGGAAGTTCCAAAAGATATTACTTGGTGCACATCGTCGTTATTGTACCTTGATCCCCCAATGAAACAACATGAATTAGAAGTTCAAAAAGTTGTACATTTACAGAATTTGGCAAATTAATTACCAGATGCGTTCACTGATACAAAAAGAGTGACGAAATCATATATACCCGCTGTAAATGTTCCATCAAGAATTAATGTTCCAGAAGAACAAAATAATGGAAAACTAGTAAATGAACCTAAAGTTCAACTGAAAAGGGGGAGGCCAGTGGGATCAAAGGATAAAAATCCCCGAAAGAAAAAGAAATTGGGAAAAATGAATGAGATTGGTCTAGAAGAACCAAACACAGCGGAAAGTCCTGAAGACGAAAATAAAAGTCCTGAAGACGAAACTGATTTAGAAAAACATGAGATTTCCATCAACTATGCCCAAAATGGAAAAGTATGGGCTAGAAATGAGATAGAAGATGATGATGATCCAGATCCAAGATCCATATTAGAATGCCAGAAAAGATTTGATTGGGAGAAATGGAAAATGGCCATGAAAACTGAGTTGAACTCCCTCAATAAAAGAAAAGTTTTTGGACCTATCGTCACAACGCCCGAACATGTAAAACCCGTCGGATATAAATGGGTTTTTTTTCGGAAAAGAAATGAAAAAAATGAGGTAACAAGATACAAAGCCCGACTTGTTGCCCAAGAATTTTCTCAAAGACCGGGAATTGATTATGAAGAAACATATTCTCCGGTTATGGATGTAATTACTTTCAGATTTTTGATGAGCTTAGCGGCATCCAAAAATCTAGAAATGCATCTAATGGATGTTGTGACTTCATATCTATATGGATCACTTGATAATGAGATATATATGAAAATCCCTGAAGGATTGAAAATGCCTGAACCATTAAGCTCAAAAGCTAAAGAAATATGTTCAGTCAAATTACACGATCACTTTACGGATTAAAGCAATCCGGACGCATGTGGTATAATCGCTTAAGTGAATATTTATTGAGTAAAGGATATAGCAACAATGCGATATGCCCTTGTGTATTTATTAAGAAATCCTTATTTGGTTTTGTGATCATCGCTGTATATGTGGATGACCTGAACATAATTGGCACCCAAAAGGAGATTGATGATGCCAGAACTCATATGAAAGAAGAGTTCGAAATAAAAGATCTTGGACAGACAAAATTTTGTCTTGGACTCCAGATCGAGCATCATCAAGATAGAATTTTTATACATCAATCAAATTATACGAAAAGGATCTTAAAACGCTTTTATATGGATAAAGCGACTCCTTTGAGTACTCCAATGGTCAATAGGTCGCTTAATGTTGATAAAGATCCATTTCGACCTTGTGAGGATAACGAAGAAGTATTAGGTCCTGAAGTACCATATATGAGCGCTATTGGAGGACTTATGTATCTTGCAAATTGTACCCGACCAGATGTAGCATTTGCTGTAAATTTACTTGCAAGATATAGTTCATCTCCCACGCGTAGACATTGGAGTGGAATAAAACATGTTTTTCGTTATCTTCAGGGAACAACTGACTTGTGATTATTTTACCCTAGAAACTCCACTTTTGTTTTAGTTGGTTTTGCAGATGCAGGCTATCTATCAGATCCACATAAAGCCCGATCGCAAACAGGATATGTTTTTACAGTTGGAGGTACTGCAATCTCTTGGCGTTCCCAAAAGCAGACTTTGGTCGCTACTTCATCAAATTATGCAGAGACCATTGCGCTTCACGAGGCATGTAGAGAATGTGTGTGGCTCAGATCGATGACTCAACATATACAAGAATCAAGCGGAATAGTCATTAATAAAGAGCCAACGAAATTGTTCGAAGACAATGCTGCCTGTGTCGCGCAACTCAAAGAAGGCTATATCAAGAGCGACAGAACAAAGCATATTCCCCCAAGATTTTTCTCTTACATACGAGAACTCGAGAAGAATCAAGAAGTAGACATCCAATATGTTCGTTCTACTGACAATGCAGCGGATTTATTCACGAAAGCGCTTCCAACTACAACATTTAGAAAACATGTTCATAGTATCGGAATGCGTCATCTACGAGATTTATGAAGAAGAAGATTCGTCCATCATTTCAGGGGGAGATTACGTCACTGTACTCTTTTTCCCTTGTCATGGTTTTTTTTTATCCCACTGGGTTTTTCTATGATAAAGTTTTTAACGAGGCAGTACATAATATATCAATGGTGATGGATAATTAAGGGGGAGTGTTGGAAATAATTATAATCATCCATCAACATTATTTTATTTTTCACCGACGTAAAAAAATTTTTGGCCGACTTATTGGCTGACTTACTTTTCTTATAAATACATGTATGGGGCTGTAATTTTTGTAAGTGATGTGAAAGTAAAAAGTCAGGTGAAATAAACTTCCTTCTCTCACGTCCATTTTTTTCACATGCGATTTCCCACTTATCATATAATAAAATATTCCATAATATAAATAATATATATATACACATATTATAAAATACAAAATACATATATATATAATATATACTTTTATAACAAGGAGAAATTTTTACTAATTGTCCATTTGTTATTGGTTCAGTTTTGTTTTATTTTAAAATTTTAATTAAATAATCATATTATATGATAAATACTAATTTTATATTAAAGATAAATTCTTTATAGGATATCTATTGATGAGGTTGCTCTTAGACAAAACATAGTAAAATAGATTCTTTCTATTAAAATACATTTATCAAAAAATAATTTTTTTTTGACCAATCAGAGCATCTCCATCACTCAAGAGACTCTTCAATTAAATAATATTACTTTGGATATTTTTTTATTATTGAATTAATTTTTAAGTAAAAAAAAACAACAAATAATATGGTGATATATGGTTAGAGACGTTTCTCATAATCTGTTATTTGAAAGATTCTCTACACTTTCACACTTACTTTTTAATTTTTTTTTATTGGAAGGTTTCTCAGTAAGAGATCACTAAGAGCATCTCCATCTGATAAAACTTCTCTAATGAAACTGCTCTTAGAAAAGAAAGAAAAAAATTGTGCGGATAAGAAAACCAATGATGAAATGAGGAACAAATAACATATCTTTTCGTCACAAGTGAATAGTTTTCTCAATAAATTAGAAACTAAATTCATCAGAAAAAGAATACGATGATGAGGACATGTGACTATTTGTCATATACATATCTTTTGTATTATTTTCAATTTCCATAACCATTAAGCCTCTCGATTCTTGGAATAGAAAAATCAATCACATCAGGCTCAGTTATCTTTCACTCAACCACTTTTGCTTCTATCAAAGAAGAGTTGGTTTCCATTACCACCTTGCCACTACCAATATATATATACATTTTAATTGTATAGTACTATTTTCATATTTTTTATCACTTCTTGTTGTGTTGACGACAAAAAAAAAAAAAAAAAAAAACAAAATCACTTCTTGTTGTGATGTTTAGATGACAAATACATTGCTTCTCTTTTTACTGTTTCACTACACAAGTGGTTGTAAGTACATTAATCTATTCGATCAGATTTTACGATCGATTCCACTCGTTAGAGATATTTTAGAAATATATAAAAGTAAAAAAAAAATACAAACAGAACAGTTGATAAAAAATCAAAGTAAAGGCCACACATGAAAACGATTTAAAGGGTAAATTGAATTGTGTGATATAAAAGTGAGACCAAAACCATAGCTTATTGGCTACCTTTTAAAAACCAAAGAATCTCTTTATCCACCAACTCTAGATTTAAGGATAATTGGTAAATAATTCTTCTGTAACTTTAAAATGATTATCTTAGGAGAAAAAGTTTGACGTCATAACCATAGATTTATCATTAATCACAATGACATTTTGGATTAAGTGAGAAAAGTCATTATATTAACATATTTTGATTATTTTTTTAATTTAATGAACAATTACATCTCTGCCTCTTCTTCTACTGGACCCAACCATCATAACACCAAGAAATGGCCATTGAGAGAGATAAATCTCACAGTCTTTCTCCCTCTATCTCTCAAAGCTATAAGACTTTTGACAACCCAAAGCCATAAGACAAGCTCTTTCTATGCTTCTCTATATTGTTCTCCAATGTTGTCATCAGCAAAGCATAAGATCAACCTTGTTCCTTTTTCAATTTCCTCATCATCATCTTCATCAACGTCGTCGTCATCATCATCGTCATCATCATCGTCATCATCATCGTCATCATCAACGTCATCATCCTCATTAGGCCAGAACAGGTCTCAAGTAACCATGGAAGAAGTATGGAAAGAAATCAACCTTAGTTCACTTCACCACCAACGTCAACTAAACATTCAAGAACCAATGTTCAAGAACCAAAACCCTAATAACTCCATCTTTCAAGATTTTCTCAACACGCATTTGAATCAAAAACAACCACCACCACCTTCTTCTTCTTCCTCTATTGTTAATGTTCTCTATGGCTCTCCTCTGCCTCTGCCGCCTCCTGTCACTGTTCTCACCTTAAACTCTGGCGTTGGCTTTGAGTTCCTTGATAACACAGATACTCTTGTTGCTTCTAACCCTCACTTCTTCAAGGAATCTGAAAATTTTGGTTGTTTTGGGAAGAAGAGAGGTCAAGATTCTGATCAAAGTAGAGGAGACAGAAGGCATAAGCGTATGATCAAGAACAGAGAATCTGCTGCTCGTTCCAGAGCTAGGAAACAGGAATGTGTCTCTCCCTTGCTCTTCTATATTCCAATTCTTGTAAATCAAAGGAAAGAAACAGAATCTAATGTTGAATCTGTATTCAAAATGTTTTTGTTTTATAATCTTTCAGGCATATACAAATGAGATGCAGCTTGAAATTGCTCACCTTCAGACAGAGAATGCAAGACTCAAGAGAGAACAAGAACAGGTAAAAACTAAAAACCAGTATTGAGTTTCTTGCTGTTAAAGTCTAGTTCTGTCTTAAAAAACTTCTACACATTTATTACCTTTTTTGTGTGTGTTAAGGACACATTGTGAGTGAAAGTAAGATTTTGCTACTTAAGGTCTAGTTTTTTTCTGTTTCTGCAGTTGAAAATGGCGGAAGCAACAACACAACACCAAGTAAAGAAAACACTTCAACGGTCTTGGACAGCTCCATTTTGAGAAAAATCTACAACAAGTCCTTTTATTTTTCTTATGAAGAAAAAGTTTGTACATTTTAGCTAGTTAAGTTAAATTTGTGGAAGTAATGTAAGGACTAAGGAGTGTAGAAAAGTTTCGAAGTACAAGAAAGTAACAAACTTTCTTCTTCTTATCAAACTCTTTTTGACTTTTGTACTATTTTCATTACTTAAACCTCTATTATTGTAATGTCATTGCCAGGTCACTATCTAGTACATATGTTTCTGTTTTTACTGTTTAACCCATTATTGGACTCTTGTATTTTTGCTAATACTGGTCATCACCAAAACTGTGTGGTCCATTAATTTACATAAGTCTTGATGATAATGTCCAAGAAGATTCTTCTGGGTCTACTTATCTTGATTGACTTTTTATCTTTGTGTATGCTTTATTAGCAACCAAAAACAGTGTGTCAAATAAACACATTAAGACCAATTATGGTGGCATCTAATGTTTACTTTAAGTGAGAGACACTGTAACCTCAAATATATTTAACAATGCTTTTGTGGATCAAAGACAACTTTAAAGATTCTACAAGCAGCAAGTTAGAATAATTCATCATATGTTTGAAAAGTCTGAAATTGTTCTCCAAGTGTGGAACAGCTTGCTAAATTCATTCTGATCCAATAATATTTGTTCTTCTGATCCTCAAGCATTTGGAACCGATCTAAAGGAATAACATCAATCTGATAGAGATTGAGAATAAATTCCTTGACTTTATTTAGTAGGAAGCACATGAAAAAACTAATAATCCTCAAATGTTAATTTTTTTTTTTAAAAAGAGAGAAAATACTTTTAAGAAATCAATTTTCAGATTTCCAATAACTTATTCAATATGCAAAACTTTCCAGATTTGAGTTAACATGAAACACTAATCTATCTGGCAATAATAATATCATCTACATTCAAAACCTAAGGAAATTGAAATATCATCATATAACTTGCAGATTCCTCAAATGTCTAATGTTAAAATGTTTAGTCACCTACATAGTTACACATTGCATGGTAATAGAAAAGTAAAAGGAACCTTCTTAAATCTCGATGGAGTATATATTGTTCCCAAACTAAATTACATTCAAATCAAGAATTTGATGATTCATTTCATCAAGAACCACCAAGAGAAGAGTTTTATGTTCCGTGTTGAAAAAGCTTCACTGTTCCATGAACTGAGGTGTTGGTGGACTCATTTTCTTCATCTTCTTCTTCTCTGTACCTGCTTCAAATATTAGATTCAAAATCGATGTTTAATGCTAATCTATCTGTAAATGTATATATATTTACCTCCACGAATCTCGACTTCTCTCAGTTCTTGGACAAGGGCACAACAACAACACATTAGATGTGACAAAAAGTCGTCAATGGACCCTCCCTGCCAAATCAACAGATCCTTATTTTACCATAAGTCCTTAACAAAGTATTGGTGCTGGGAAACACAGGTTTAATTGATGTACCGCTATGTTTAGTGTCTTTCGAAGCTTCTTTCTTATGCAGCAAGTATAGCAGCAGCATGAGAGTATCAAAGAATACACCATTAGCTCTTTACAAGCTTCAGTTGAAGCTGGAAAGCCATAAATTATTGTATCAGATTCTTGGAAGCTTATATAACAGATCACAAAAGAATCTGCATTCATATAATTAAGATTTCTTACAGATTTGTCTGTCACTTGCCACAGTTGAAATCTTTGCCAATGTACCACATGGGAAAAAGAATGTCTTCAAACCTAAATTTCACAAATTCAAAAGTAGAAAATAATGACTCTTGAATTGTTACATTGTTTGGTAATCACATTAGAAAAAAACTCAAGGAGATGGCTTACATAGAGAAGGTTCTGAACAACAATCCAGCAAGTCAGTTTGCCATTCTTCGCCATATTGCGATGATTTTCCCGATGAAACATAAGACGTTGATCTGCATTCAACAATCACACACTCACCAAAAATAGTCTTTAATCATCAAACATGAACTACACATTTAGAGGAAACACATTAAGTATATGAATCTCTTCATCAACCTTGAAGAGGTAAACTCTTCTTTCCTAGAAGTCTTCTTAATCAACTTCGTATCCGAATCAACAGAAGCAACAGTTGTTGTAACATCAATCAAACGTTGTATAACTTCACATTGATCATCATCATAACGAGCCCGCGAACGTTGTAACTCAAGTTGTAACTTCTCCTCTTCAGTTTTCAAAGCTTGGCAGAAACCCATATTCGGATAAGAACGAGAAAGCGTCTTCTTTAAAACCCATGTAGCAGCTTCTCTAGTAGATTCTTGTTTCAAAATAACATCTTGAACTTTTCTATCTTCTTCATCAAAAGTGTACTCACGTTGATCATGGTCAATAACTTCAATCCTCTCCTGCATGTTACATAACAAAATCATATTCCAATATCCAAAGAATGGCCACAACAACAACAATGCAGCTAACTTTTACCCGAATTCGAACGTTGTCCACCATTGTAATAAGTGGAATGATCTTGAGATAACGATCGATTTCGTCTTGAGCTTTACGAAACTGATAAACAATGTTCCATCCCATAGCTAACAAGTAGAGATAACTTTTGTCTTGACAACTATTAACTAAAATATAAGATCTTCTAAGAGCTTCTTCAAGTCCTTCAAGTGGTTCAAGAATCTCTGGACGTTGCTTCATCTCAGAGATTTTTAACTGTTCGAGTAAATTACCAATGAGTTTAAGATGCTGAGCGAATTGACGACAATTCTTCTTGTGCATTCGAGCTGTGTTCGCAGCGTTGACTATCATTCCAATCAGTTTCACAGCGTCTACGCCTGTAAGCTGAGCTACTGATGCTATTTCTCCTAATTGATCCCATGAATGAGCCATTTATCTTCCTGCTCTGACCGATTTTATCGACTTAAGAGTTATGAACTAAGTGAAAACAGAGCAAGATGATGCAGAACACAAAGAATCAGTTTTTTTTACCTCTAATGACTACGAATCAGTTTCTAAGGAATCATATTATGGGTTCGACTGTGACAACAAAGCAACAAAGAAAACAAGTTTAGAAAATTCTGGAAATCTCCAAAACAGAGGATCTTCAAAAGTCAAAACAGAGGGTTTCGGTTAAAAGAAATATTAAAAAATCTAAGAGAGGAAACAGCGTTGAAATGCTTACCTCATATTATTGAAAGTCAAGATTTTTACAGAGATTGTTCTTATGGTTCTGGAGAGTTTATTCGTCTTCTTAGAACAAGGTTAAAGAGAGATTTTATCCAGAAAAAGAGAAAACAAAAAAAAGCTAGTGGACTAGTGCGCATGAGAGTACTCACGAGAGTTTCGATGATAGTTTGGTTGTATTACCATTATCGTTGATTCTCTCATTCACAACTTTATCCACTTTCATACGAGTTGCGAATTACGAATTAGCCAAGTGTCACTCTCCATATTTACAAATCTACCACGTATAACTTGGCTCCCAGAGACCATGAAACTTGAAGCGGTGTACTACTCTTGTAAGAACAGAAAAAAAAAAACTATTATAATGTGACCGAAAAAGGGCTAATATTTTGGTTTGGAAAATTCATCTCATAAGGCCTTTATTAATCCAATAATTGAACTCAATGAATGTTACTCATACTTATTAAATTAAATAGGATTTTCATACATATTAATTTTTTTTTTTAAATTTAATTATAAATTTATAGTTTTTTTTGTGATTTAACAATGTTAAATAATCCTAAACCAATAAGATTCGATTATTTTTCTTGAACTTTACAATTCATCATTAATAATTGATAAAATATGCAGAAAAACTTATAAATTTGATTTTTTTTGAAATAATTTGTTTTCCTATAAATAGGATTAAGGATTACTAAGGAATAGATAGAGTATATGTTTTCAACCAACAAAAATAAAGATAGAGTATATGTTAGCCGTTTAACGAATTTTTGGAAATAGTTTTTTAAGGTCTCAAACCAATCAATAAGAAAATAATCAAGACTGATAGGATAGTAGTATTTTCGGTATTTTCACCGACTTTTTAAACAAATGTTATAAGTTGTAACTTATATAATTTAACATTTTTATGGGCCTACTTTTGGGTCTATACGGTCCCAAACGATCTCGTCCATGTAAAAAAGACAACCACAGCTTTACGACACTGTTTGGTACTATTCTTGTTGCCAAACACGACTTTTGTTCGTTATAAGCACACCATCCTTGTGTTCTCCTATAAATAACGCATCTTTGAGGTAAATAAGAAAAATTCTGGATCGGAGAGCTTCGAAGCCTGGGAAATTTACGTTACCTCCTTCGATCTTCTCTGATCTCGAATTCATTACCAAATCCCGATTTGTTTTCCTTATTACTCTTGCGTGATAACAAAAGCCCCCTAACATTCTTTCTCTAAACCTCAATTGCGATCTCTCGTATAACCAATCTAGGGTTTCACGAGTTCGCTTCTGAGTTTTGTAGTCGTGAGATGTCTCGTTGTTACCCGTTTCCACCACCTGGTTATGTTCGGAAAGAGTGTCTGATCGAATCGATCAAGGTTGGTTTGTTGAGCAATTTTAAAGTCCGTGGCTTTGGTTTCTTTTATGTTCTTGGGTTCATGTGATTTTTATTGCTCAGCTTCCTGCGCTTGAATTGTTAAATTTAAATAAAGAATGAGAAAACTGTAGATGGTAATCTAAATCTTAGTTAAACTCAACTAATGACTCTCTGAATCGTCTCATTGAAGTAGATTGGTGACTTTGTTAAAATTGAGTATCTTGCCACGATAAGCAAATTATAGACATTAATGGTATGTTCAATTGGTTTGAGAATCCAGGGGGCAAAGGATGAAGTTAAGAAAGATAGAAAACACAAGAAGAAGGACAAAAAGAGGAAGGAGAGGGACAATGAGGCAAGTCAAAGCAAAAAGCACAGTCATAAGAGACGGCGCAAAGATGAAAATAAAGTTGATGATCATTGCAAAGTACTAATAAACAGTGACGTTGAGTTGTTGGAGAAGAGCTGTCTTACTGTGGAACTTAAGCTTCAAACATCGTCTCAGACTTCGTGTGATAGCACTCTTCATAGCAATGAGAGACCCCCCAAGCAGAGTCAGAGTCAAAGTCAGCCTCTTGATGGTAGACATAATGACTCTGGTGAGTTTGTTTGTGTTTTACTTGTGTTGGTCTGTTTGCTTCAACGTACACGATGGTGACATTCTTTCTTCAAATTTGTTGCTATGGATTTAAAGAAACCAGCGTAGGAAATCGGTTATCTGACAAAGGGAAGAAAGAGGTGATGATAACCAACAAGGATCAAAAGCGGTGCCAAAGGTTAGATACTTCTCAGGCTGCTCCTATAGAGTCCATTGGTCATGCTCCAGGAGATGCTCTAAGGGTCTATCAAGAGAAAAGAAGAGATTCGACAAGAGAAATCGAAACAAAACTTAGTAAAGAGAAGAAACCAATTCCTCTGAAAGATAACAGCAAAGAGAAGATGCAATCATGTACTAATCTGGAACAAGAAAAACCGTCCTCTAGTCATCAAGAAACCGTTGGACCTTCGAAGAAGCGGTTATGCAGGAAATGCCCTCCTTCTATGGCCGTGCAGTTCTTGAATCTCATTGAGAATTGGACTCCTGATCGGTTTGAAAGCAAGCTCACCAACACTGAAGATAAAGAGTGTTGGTTATTCACGAACTTTGGCAACAAAAGACATCAAGTTTGCAATCAGAATACCGTACACAGAAGTAGTTCGAGTTCGACGTTGTGGCCAACAGCGAGATATCTTCCGGAAGCTGAAGTACACGCATTGCCGTTCACTGTCCCGTTCTGATTATAACAAAGTTGGTCGAGAGAGTGGTTAACGTTAACTTTACATGACCAACAAATAGTTTGTCCTATTGTATTTTAGATTTTAGATAGCCTTTAAACTCGAAGACTCATAGTTATATATGTTGTGTGAGTGTGATTCTTTGTAGATGTGCTCGTTAACATAGTAAATCAATATTACATTACTGTTTCGAATCTCTCTTTTTGATAATGAAATGAAAAAGAAGTAGAGAGTGGAGATTTTTCTTCCTAGTTGCATCACAGGCCTTCAAGCCCAAAGTAGAACTAGATTTGGGCCGTAGTCCATAATAGTTGTATGTGACGTCACGGAGACCCGTTACAAAAACGTTTTGGTGTGAGAAAAAGTCATAAAACTCTCATATCCATCTTGAAACCCTAGAAATTTTAAGGCTGCTTTAAGGATGATGAAGACGACAAGCACAGTATCTCTTCCGGAGGAGTTGATAGCGGAGATACTCTCTAGGGTTCCGGCGGTATCTATAGCAAGATTGCGATCTACATCCAAAGGATGGAACGCTCTGATCAACGATGGGAGACTTGCTAAGAAGCACTCTGCGTATGCTCCAAGGCAGTATCCTCTGGTTATCATGTTGGTTGATTCTAGGGTTCATTTAGTGAGTGTTGATCCTTTGATTCCATCTGCAAAGGCAACATGTAAAGTCAGCTTAAAATATCCTCTTTCTAAAATAGATGTTGATATACTTAATATCTTTCACAGCGACGGCTTGATGCTATGCACCACCAAGGACAATAGACTTGTGGTTTGGAATCCTTGTTCATGTGAAACAAGGTAGGTCCAACCTAGAACTAGCTACAAGAAATATGGCAACTATGCTCTCGGTTACGATAACAAATCCTCTTGTTACAAAATCTTGAGGATGAATCAGGTTGAAGAGGAGTACGAAGTCTATGACTTTACCTCTCATTCGTGGCGGTTTGTTGGTAAGATTAAAGAGTGCGAGTTCATATCATAATGGGAGTCGGGGTCGTGGCTTGTCTGTGAAGGGAAATACTTATTGTCTTGCTCCTAGTCAAAATGGGCAGCCAAATTTCTTCCTAAGTTTTGATTTCTCAACAGATGGATTTCGAAGTCTGTCTCTTCCGGAAGATGGTCCTGCTGATTATAATGATGCGTATTTATCGGTGATTAGAGAAGGGCAACAACTTTGTATGTTTGATACTAATTATGACTCTCAGTTACCAAAACCAGATGTATGGATAGCAACTAAGATTGAGAGTACCGGAGCTATGTCATTGAGCAAATTCTCCAATCATTTTCACTTCAATATTGTGATGACTGTCGTCGCGCATGCTCTTCTTGAAAGACCATACGAAAATAGTTTTAATGTGTGACTATCTACGCGGGTACTGTTACAAAGTCTTACACTTTTTGGGAGAGGATATATACATACAAGTGAATGAACGTTTTGCACCTTTCCTCACTTATATTCCGAGTTTGGTCCAAATCCAACAAGGTATTTAGTTCTGGAGGAGGTTAAAGCTAGTGATTTATGGATTATTGATTTAAATTAATGTCTAAGTTAGAATGGCTTTCTCCTGTTAAACGAGCATATAAATATTCCTCGATCAGCATTTTTTGTTTTTTCTAATCTTTTTTTTTTTATGTGAACACTTAAAGATCCGATCCCATATTTAGTTAATTAGCTTGGAGAGTGGTTAACTACTACACTGCAATAGTTTTAGGCATCCCATAAAACCATCCTGAAACCACCAAGTTGGCCTTCGTTGCTGAAATCTTTCAGTTTAACCTGAACGCAATGGTTAAAAACCTCATAAACTTGCATGCTCATACCTCTCCAATCAGTTAGTTAAACGAAAGTTTAAGTTTCTGTTAACAGAATTAACTGTTCTGTTCAAACTACTAACGTTGCTCACTATGATCTCGAAAAATATTAGTTTGAAGATTGATAGTGTAGTAAAATTTTTATAAAAATTTTAAAAGTGCAAGTTATGGTGCATGGGTACAATATATATAAAATAATAGTTAAAATCTGACAAAATTCATCATTTATTTATAGCAACTAGATGGTGAGCTATGCTTTGCGTGGTATTTTATATTATTATTTATTAATATAGTTATAAAGAAAAGTTTTACCAATAAAAAGTATCAATATATCTCATCTTTAACGGGTTTATATGTATTTAATAAAATACAATTTATTGACAATAGATATAATATTAAATTATATTTATCAAAATTCAAATTTTAAAATATATTCTGAGTTCAAAAAAAAATTAATTATCCGATTTTTGTATAGTTATATATATATATATATAATCTTGACTGAATCGTTAACTTTAGATAAAAAAAATAATGATCATTATATAACTAAAAAAAGACATTCAACCAATTAGATTGTAATAGACATGCAATCCCCCAATAGATGAGATGCATCATACATGTTACTTGGCTGGCCAAAAAAATTTAGCGTTTAAATAATTTCATCTAAAAGTGCTATACAACTGACTATATCGGATATTCACAACTACACACGACTCAACCAATCTAAGAATCTATAAATCCAGTCTCCAAATCTATATCTTTATGTCGCATAATATAAAGAGATGACACTCTCAAAAAGATTCAAAACTTATGTTAGATAACAACCAATGCTTACACTTCTCTTTTTTTTTAAAAACTGAGTTAGATGTTTCAGATATTGATTTATATTCATAAACGTCTCATATGTTTTCAAAAAACCATGGATTAAATTATATAGATCACCAACAACATGGAATTCCTTCCATAAACGCCTCATGTGTTTCTAATTTCTACTCATACTATCTTCATTTCTCTCGTCGATGCAAGAGATTGAACCATAGATAACATGTTCACACTTTTAAACATAACATTTATTATCTTAATCATGTTTCCCTTTTCTATGTTCATTTTTATGTATGGTCAATGACTTGAACGCTGCAAATTTTTATATGACTGAACTCATTTTTTCTTTCAAAGATTAATTTGAACATGTTAATGTTTTGGGATAACAGAACATATCTCTCATAAAATGCATTCTCATATGCCATTTAAAAGCTTGGAGTTTTATTCAAGATTTTAGAAGCTTCCGTGAGTATTCCACTGAATGAATCCTCGTTCGCTCAAACACCAATTTCTGATAATCAAAATGTATATTTTTGTTCATATAAACTATTTAAATTCAATTATTTTCTAATTAATAGCTTCAAATTAAGCAATGTATTTTAAAATTTATGTACATTTCTTTGAACTAATTCTTATTAAGTGTTTTAAATTATAGATCATAATATTTTTGAATTAATGTATAAAAAATTCAATCTAAATAGATCAAACAAGAGTACAATTATTAAATTGAAGTTTTTTAGATCATTTTTCTACAGAAATAATTTTTCAAATTCTTTTCAAAATTATTATATTAAAGAAATATATTTATTATGAGAATTAAAGTGTAAATAATAATAAAAATAATTGATGATATGTTCCAATATTATAGTTTGGGAAAACTGAGGTGGCTTCATGTGAACATAGTATATTTTACTTATTTTTTAACGTCTCTTTATTATTAGAACTTCATACAAGAGTTTATAAAATTATAGAGAAATTATTCATATACATATTTTTTTTAAAGGTTAAAGAACGATACAACATAAGAAGTGAATTTGACAATATAAATTGTCATCCAAATTCTTACTTTATAAAAATAAATAAAAGTAAATGTGTCTTAAAAATTTTCAATTCCTTAATACAATATAAATCTTTGACTAATAAAAAAACCCTAATGTAGGAACATAACCAAAGAGGATCCGTTTTCTTCACCGGGTCAAATGGATCAGTTTCAGTTTATACATTAGTTCTGGTTTAAATGTTACAAAATTTAAATAAAAATTTAAACCGCCATAATTTAAAATTCAAAAATTCAATTCAATTAAATAAAAATTAAATTAATCTTTAAAATAATAATATATAAATGAAATTTTTAGTACTATAAATATTACCCTAAATATTTATATATCTTGAATATTAATACGTTTTAAATATAAAAAATATGAATTATTATTATTATGAAATATTTCAGGTTAAATTTAAATATAAGAAATTTTCATGTTTAGAGAGAAATACTAAAAGAAAATAATTTATACAAAAATATTTATTTGAATTTAAATGAAATATAAGAAATTATATTTTACATACATTTCAAATAATATCAGTATATAACATCAAGATTTATGTTACACTATACAAAAAAAATTATTTGAATTTAAATACAAGAAATAATATTTGACATACTTATATTTCAGATAATATCGGTATTTAATAACATCATTCCATAGTTGAAAAAGCAATCTTGAATTAAATCATTTTAAATATTATGATGTACTTCAAAGATTTTTCAAGATACGTTTTAATCGTGATATCACTTAGATATATGTTAGGTCTCAAAACTCTCATCTCCATCTCTTGAAACCCTAGAAATTTTAAGGCTGCTTTAAAAATGATGAAGACGACAAGCACAGTATCTATTCCGGAGGATTTGATAGTGGAGATACTCTCTAGGGTTCCGGCGGTATCTCTAGCAAGATTGCGATCTACATCCAAAGGATGGAACGCTCTGATCAAAGATAAGAGATTTGCTAAGAAGCACTCTGCGTATGCACCACCAAGGCACTATCCTCTAGTTATCATGTTGATTGATTCTAGGGTTCATGTAGTGAGCGTTGATCCTTTGATTCCATCTGCAAAGGCAACATGTCAAGTAAGCTTAAAATATCCTCTTTCTAATATAGATGTTGATATACTTAATATTTTTCACTGCAACGGCTTGTTGCTATGCACCACCAAGGACAATAGACTTGTGGTTTGGAATCCGTGTTCATGTGAAACAAGGTGGGTCCAACCTAGCACTAGCTACAACGAATTCGACAACTATGCTCTCGGTTATGATAACAAATCCTCCTGTTACAAAATCTTGAGGATGGATCAATATCGTACTAAGTACTACGTCTATGACTTTACCTCTCATTCGTGGCGGGATTTTGGTAAGACTAAAGAGTACTTCAACATACGAAAGGATCCGAGTCGGAGTCGTGGCTTGTCTTTGAAGGGAAATACTTATTGGCTTGCTTTTGGACACGACGGGCCAAATTTCATAGTAAGTTTTGATTTCTCAACAAATGAATTTCGAAGACTGCCTCTTCCGGAGGATGCTCCTCGTCCTTATTATGAGGTGTATTTATCAATGACTAGAGACGATCAAAAACTTTGTCTGTTTACTGTTTATGGCTCTGAGTTATTCAAAACAGATGTATGGATAGCAACTAAGATGGAGAGTACCGGAGCCATGTCATGGAGCAAGTTCCATCGTTATGCACACTTAAAGATTGATATGCGTCCTTTATCAAAAATGCTTGAGATGAGTGCCTTAGCCGAATGGTTTTTAACAAAAAAATATACAAAAAAAGAGTGTATTGGCTGACCATGATAAAAAAGTTTTAGTGTGTCGCCATATACTCGGCTACTCCAACAATGTCTTACATATTTTGGGAAAGGATATATACATACAAGTGGATCAACATGGTGCAATACAATCGACAAGCCCATCTCTACTCTTATATGTTCCGAGTTTGGTTCAAATCCAACAAGGTATCTAGTTCTTGGAGGAGGTTAAAGGTAGTTTATTTTATGGATTGTTTGATTTAGATGCCGAAATAATGTCTAAATTAGGATGGCTTTCTTTTTGTTTTTTTTTTTTTCCGGCAAGATGGCTTTCTTGATCATATAAATATTTTCTTGATCATCATTTTTTTTTAACTGGTATTTTTATTTTGTTTTATGTTGCATGGAATGGAAAACTTGTGGAATGTAAAAAAACATTTTTTTTAAAGTTTGAAACGTGATATAAAATATTAGTTAAAAATTTATAATGAAACACCAAACCTGTATTTAAAAATATTTTGTTTGATACAACGCAAATCTAATTCATAAATTCTTTAAGCTCTAGCTAGTTAAAAAAAGAAGTAAATCACTGAATCCAAAATAACATATTGCTTATATTTGAGACTTTAATATATTAATCAAATTTAATTGGAAAAATGTACTTCTGGTTTCGACTCTTCTAGTATTCTTTTCGTAATTAGGATTCTAGTTTTTTTTAGGTAAGATAGACTTATTTATTAGGAACAAAACATGAGTGATTTACATTATTCAAATTAATTAGTTTTTTATTTATTTACTGAAATACCATATATATATCCTCTATTTTTATTTTTCAAAAATTGTACTTATTAAGTTTCTAAATATTAAAGCAAGATTTTATTGTTTTTCAAAATGAAATTGGACTTTTCTATCGCATTTCCAAGTTAAGACATTTAAAAATGATGTTTCCACCGTATTTCATCACATTTCTAAAATATTATAGTTCCAAAATATTTATGAAATAAGAAACGAATTTAAAAATGGAGCAACAAACTTTTATATACTAATAGCTTGTATATATAATCAAAATTTGTATATTCAAAATTTTTACAGGCAAAAACCTATAACGAAAATATAAAGTAACAGTTCTAAATAAATATATTTATTTAGTTTTCCTTAAAAATAAATTTCGGTTTAGTTTTTGCAGATAATCCGGTCTGTTAAAAGAGACTTTGGACCGTTAGATCAAAGTTAAATAGACCATCGGACGGTGAGTAGGGAGAAAAGCGTACACGTGTTTGCAGGAGATAATTTCCCATC
The DNA here is from genome assembly GCA_028015245.1 of Cardamine occulta. Taxonomy (NCBI): domain Eukaryota; kingdom Viridiplantae; phylum Streptophyta; class Magnoliopsida; order Brassicales; family Brassicaceae; genus Cardamine; species Cardamine occulta. The sequence continues at coordinate 9,207,765 of CM051371.1, forward strand.
CAAAGACTTCATAAGGTCGTTTTTTGACTAAACGAAACGTGAAACCCAGAGATCGAGATTTAGAGAGATTGAAGAAGAAGAAGAAGAAGAAGAAGAAGAAGAAGAAGAAGAAGATGATCGCAGACGGAGCAGAAGATGAAGATAAATGGCTCGCAGCCAGTGCTGCTGCTTTCAAGCAGAACGCATTCTACATGCAACGTGCTATTGTATTTCTTCTTTCTCCTCTCTTCCCTAACTTCTTCTATTTGATTCTCGGTGACTATTTCATTTGTGCGAAATTGATAAATTTCTTAATTTGTGTAGCACTTGTGATCGTACCATGAAATTGAATTGGAGGAAACCCTAATTTTGATTTTGGTGCTGTTTTCGTTAAATTAGGACACGAATAATCTGAAAGATGCTCTTAAGTATTCGGCTCAGATGCTTAGTGAGTTACGGACTTCGAAGCTTTCACCTCACAAGTACTATGATCTATGTGAGTTGTTTCCGATATCTGATCTGTCATGATCAGGATCAATCCCTAAATTTGACTTGATAGGGTTTAATTTTGTGATCTGATTTGATGACTTTTAGATATGCGAGCTTTTGATGAGTTAAGGAAACTTGAAATTTTCTTCATGGAAGAAACTCGGCGTGGCTGCTCGGTTATTGAACTCTATGAGCTTGTTCAGCATGCTGGTAACATACTACCACGTTTGTAAGTGACGGATACAAATCTCTTTCTTGATCGTTCGTGCCTTTCGTAAAATGGATAACTCCGAGTTTTAAGATCATTTTGGTCCTTGTTAGCCCGTATTCATTTAATCTCAAAGATTGTTGGTTTGATCACTACTGAATGTTGCTATAATTTCTTTGGGTATTTAGTTTGTAGCTAAAGTAATATTTTTTTCATTTTCTTTTTCCCTTCCCTAGATATCTTCTATGTACAGCAGGATCTGTTTACATCAAAACCAAGGAAGCTCCTGCCAAAGAAATTCTTAAAGATCTTGTTGAGATGTGCCGTGGGATTCAGCATCCTCTACGTGGTCTCTTCTTGAGAAGTTACCTTGCACAAATTAGTCGAGATAAATTACCTGACATTGGTTCTGAGTATGAAGGGTAAGCACTTGGACACTTTGAGACTATCATTGTCTTGATGTCATTTAGGATTTTGGCTGTCTGCTTGCTCAATTAGCTTGATATTTATTACTATTATTATCCATTTCTATTACGGTCAAGAAAATTTTGTTACTTACATACTGAAATCTAGATTCATCGTTGGTGACTTGTTTGCTACTCTCTACAGAGATGCTGATACAGTCACAGATGCTGTGGAGTTTGTTCTACTAAACTTTACTGAGATGAATAAACTTTGGGTCAGAATGCAACATCAGGTGAGTTATGATTCGATATTGTTAGATAGCCTTCTACTCATTTAGAAAACGAGCTTGCCAGAATGTTTGCACGTCATGGAGATATAATTGGACTATGAGAGCATGATTCTGATCACGCAGGTGTTGTATTGCTTGTGAATCATTACCCTTTGATGATCCTGAGTTGAGGCTTGCTGTCGGGCTTTCTGGTCTGCAGGGACCTGCTCGAGAAAAGGAGAGACGGGAGAAAGAGAGGGGCGAGCTTCGTGACCTTGTAATGACTTTCTCACGGCTGGTAACAATGTACTGAAAGTGCCTGCCATTCGTTTTGTACTGATGGAAGCGTACGTTTTCCCTCACGTATTAGGTTGGAAAGAACCTTCATGTGCTGAGTCAGTTAGAAGGTGTGGACCTTGATATGTACAGAGATACAGTTCTTCCTAGAGTCTTAGAGCAGGTAAGATATTATATCCTATGCACACACATACACTGGCAAACTTAAGTTATTCCCTAACCAAAAACTGATTTTTGTCTGATGATTTCTCAGATAGTAAACTGCAGAGATGAGATTGCCCAATATTACCTAGTAGACTGTATCATTCAAGTGTTTCCTGATGAGTATCACTTGCAGACTCTTGATGTACTACTTGGGGCTTGTCCACAACTTCAGGTAGTCTGAGTAGTGAGTAGTCCTCTCCTAGTTAGAATTATGCTCTGCTCCGATTCATCTAATTTGGCTGTATTAGGCAAGAAGTTGTGTATGATCCTTGATTAGGGATTAGTATCAACTGCACTTAGGATTTTTTTGGTGCCAGTAGTTCACTAATCTCCTGTTTTTCTCACTTTCTCCCTGGTTTTCATCTCAGCCATCAGTTGACATCATGACAGTGCTTTCACGTTTAATGGAGAGGCTGTCAAACTATGCTGCCTTAAATGCTGAAGTATTACCTTATTTCCTACAAGTGGAAGCTTTCTCAAAGTTGAATATTGCTATTGGAAAGGTAACCTTTATGTGTAGGCTGTGATCAACTTGCTGGGTATGTGCAGTTGCACTTTGGTGTCTGTTAAAAAAAAAATGAAAGTAATGACAGCTTAGAAATCCTGTTGACCTGACTTGTTAGTGTCACGAAAGAATGGAGAAAGCGCAACTATTTTGTTACCAGACATTTCTTTCTTTAGTATCTCTTCACTTTAGACAATTCCATCAGTATGTAGAAACATGCAATGTCCTTTACGAGTTGTATGTGTTTGCTGCAACACTTGACACTTGTTAATACAGTTCTGCATATGTTCACTTCTTAAATTACGTAGTTTTGACACCTTTTTCTTCGATGGAAATTTTTTCTTAGTGGAAATACTATGATGTTACAGGTGATAGAAGCACAAGAAGACATGCCTATTCTGAGTGCAGTAACCCTTTATTCTTCCCTTCTCAAGTTTACTCTCCATGTTCACCCTGATCGGCTTGATTATGCTGACCAAGTGTTGGTCAGTTTTCTTATATCGGCTGTATTTACCTGTTGTTCTCTTCTTAATTCACGTTTAAGTACTTATTGTTCTGTCAATGGTGCTTAATGGCTCTATGGACCTCATTATGTTGATAATTTTATCGTTCCATTCACATTACTGAGACATTGATAAATTCGTGATAGCTGTGTCAGAAGATGCCAATCTTTTATAAAATAAAATTTCAAAAAAGAAAAATGGATTCAGGTTTATCTTTGTATTATTCTGTCATATGTATGTGCTTTATATGCGAGTTTATGGTAGGTTACATTTTCAGAAAACTTCATACTATGTATCAGATATATATGTTTTGCTGGAATAAGGTACATTGGATGAAAGAGTATGAATTTGATGTTCTCCATATTCTCTGTCCAGGGATCATGTGTTAAGCAACTAAACGGAAAAGGAAAGATTGATGACCCCCGTGCAACAAAGGAGATTGTCTCACTTTTAAGTGCTCCCCTTGAGAAGTATAATGATGTTGTTATTGCCCTTAAACTAACAAACTATCCCCTTGTAGTGGAGTACCTTGATAATGAGACAAAGAGAGTAATGGCTAGTGTTATAATTCGAAGCATTATGAAAAACAACACTCTTATTACTAAAGCGGAGAAGGTAGGAGACCTTTATGCCCTCTTACCTTTTGGGTTGAACCATTTGTGTGGTAAAATCAAATTTATTTGTCTTGTTTTACTTTGGTAGGTTGAAGCACTGCTTGAACTGATTAAAGGACTTATCAACGATTTGGATGAGCCACAAGGTCTTGAGGTTGTTAGAAGCATTTAATAATACTTTCATCTTGTGCTTCGAGACGTATCCTCTCAATTACTTAGAACCCCAAAAGAAAATTGAATTTTGACTTCTGTACATATCTTTATATGCTTTTAGATTGATAAAGATGATTTTGAGGAGGAGCAGAATTCTGTTGCGCGTCTCATTCACATGTTGTATAATGATGATCCGGAAGAGATGTTTAAGGTGCATGGAGTTCTTTCACATTCAGATTCATTCATGTTGTGTCATCTCTTTATGTTGACATCAGGCTTTCTAGTTATTAGTTTGCATAAGTTTTTATGTTTTAGGACGCCAGTTCTATTGCATTCATTTTCAGTTGCCTCTATTCTTTGTTTGTAATTTTCGTAGCCAGTCATTTATTGTACTTTTCCACCAGGAGTCATCATGTACTTCAACATTCTATTATATTTGGTTTCTAGTCTTTGAAGCTGTTTCATTGAATTTCAGATAATCAGTATCCTGAAGGAGCATTTCCTGACAGGAGGGCCGAAACGCTTGAAGTTCACCATTCCTCCCCTTGTTGTTTCTACTCTAAAGGTTTGATTTCTTAAACAGAGTTATTCAAAATACATAGTGTTATGTGCTAGGTTATATGTTTTGTTGCCTATCTCTTAAGCCCTCATAATTTATGTTGACATGGTTTTGTTGTTTCTTTTAATCTGTTATACCGCATAGTGTATTTGTTATAGTTTGTTAAGATTTTCTTCATAAAAGTGTATAATCTGTTTGTTTTGAGTTGTAGCTACTCAGGCGATTGCCAGTGGAAGGTGACAATCCGTTTGGAAAAGAGGCTTCGGTTACTTCTACTAAAATCTTCCGATTTCTAAATCAGGTAAGTTTTCATTATATTTCACGTGCAGAAAGTTCAGATCTGGTTTTCTAGGTAGAACCATAGGTTTCGGAGCAACATTTCTTTTGTTAAACTTGGCCATATTTAGTTCTTATGAGCTGATTGAGGACTTTGAAATTTCTCAATCGACAGTTTTGTAGATTTAGCAAAGGAGACTACTGGTATTGCACCGACTCCGCTTTACTCTTCAGTTCTTTTCTTTATCTGTTGGATTTTTTTGCTTGTTGCAGATTATTGAAGCACTACCTAGTGTTCCATCACCTGACTTGGCATTCCGGTTGTACTTGCAATGTGCTGAGGTAGATAAATTAGCCGTTTATTTTGTATGCACTGACATCAATAGCTCACAGGTTTTTCCTTCTTTCACCAGGCTGCAAATAAGTGTGATGAAGAACCGATTGCGTACGAATTTTTCACCCAGGCATACATCTTATACGAAGAAGAAATTTCGGTTAGTTTCATATCTGGTATCATAAGCAAAGTAAGTGTGTAAGTTTAGTCTTTTTCATGCTCCAAAAACTTGCCTTTTTAACAGGACTCGAAGGCCCAAGTGACCGCGTTACAACTTATAATTGGAACTCTGCAGAGGATGCACGTATTTGGTGTTGAAAATAGAGATACTTTAACACACAAAGCTATGGGGGTATTTCCTCATGAAATGTTATTTTTTCTCGGCAAGATTCAATCGTATCTGCTTAAAGGCTGATAAGGGAAAATTCATCAATCTTCTTGCAGTATTCAGCAAAACTTCTAAAGAAACTGGACCAATGTCGAGCTGTTTATGCCTGTTCTCATCTGTTCTGGCTTGAAGATCATGAGACAATACATGATGGAGAAAGGTATATTTTTCGCGTGTGCAATAGACTGCAATGCGTGCAAGTTACTCACAATCTCATAATAATTTCTTACTTTTGAATCAGGGTTCTACTTTGTCTCAAACGAGCGCTTAAAATTGCAAATTCGGCTCAACAAATGGCCAGCACAGCTCGGGGTAGTACAGGATCTGTTGTCCTCTTCATCGAGATGCTAAATAAGTAAAAACCAAAAAAAAATTACATCTAATTTCCTCATCCCTTGTGAGCAACAGCATCATATAATGTGAATTTTGGCAGGTACCTCTATTTCTATGAGAAAGGAATTCCACAGATAACAGTTGAATCAATCGAGAGCCTGATCCAACTGATCAAGAACGAAGAATCGATGCTATCTGATCCATCTGCGGAATCGTTCTTTGCAAGTACACTTCGGTTCATGGAGTCCCAAAAGCAGAAAGGCGGTGCTATTAGTGACAGATACGAGGAAATCAAAGTATAGAATCTCATTGGTAAAAACTTAAAAAGAGGTGACAGTATGTTAAAAGCTTTGGTTTTGGGTCGTTTAAGAATCAGGAAGGGGACCTTTTTGTGTGTTGCCTGATTGCTGCTTGACATGTAAACCCGGTTTAGGTCTGGTTTATTCCTCAGATTTTCAAAGCGGTTCATGGTTTGTAACTTGTGGAGTTGGCTGTTTCTATACGAATCTGTATTGGTCACTGCTGACTGGTGAGTAATCTTGAGTTTAACAATGGATGTTAGATTGAGGTTCCCCCTCATAAAATACATAATTGTCAATTGTTTTTCATCATAATTGACGCACGAAAATATTGTTATGTACTAATAATGATCATACTATATTTACCTTTAAGATTGTTTATAGTTCATACATTACAATCTTCACGACCTCTGTGGGGTTTCAATATATTCAAAATTCAATTACTGTAAATTTTGCATTTTTGTGCCAATAATGATTAATACTTTATCATCAAAGGAATTTCGAGTATATATAGTTAACAGTGTCGTACTAAACATATAAATTATAGAATTGTGGTGGAATTTTATGCTTATCCTCTTTACACATGAGACATGACACTGGTAAGTGGTAAATTTTGCTGAAAAAATATTTGTACAGTGGAACAGAATGTCAGAAGTAGGTAATACCGTAATACTATAAGTTAATGATTAAAAAAAAATTGTAAGTTTAAAAAACATGCAGAACCGCCTCTCGGGTTCCAGAGTGTTGTAGATAGAGTCGTCCGTCGTGATCTCGTGTGTTATGGAAAAATCTTGTCCATCATAGGAATATCGTATCTGCAGAACCGTCTGTTGTAAATCCGAATGTTGTGCAGAGAGTATATTCATCATGGGATGTCGTACATGCAGAACTATCTGTCGAAGAGAATTTGCATCGTGGAATCATTGTTTGAAGAAGCTGTTCATCGTAATCGCATCTATTACCAGATTGTCGAGTACTCATCATATAAGGATTAGATCAGATATCTCTAATAATAATGATGTAATAGACGACAAAAAAAAATTAATTGGGAAAAAATATAAAGGAAATTAAAAAGAAGAATAGAATCGTAAAAGAACAAATAACATGAAACAAATTAACAACAGAAAAGAAAAAGGTGAAAAAAAAAGAAAGCAAAAAATTCGGGGAAGTTGATGGAGGAGATTGTTCGTTTTGTGAACGGTTGAATGGCATAAAATTCCGGCCATCACATTTCTTCTACTTCCTCTCTTTTCTCTCTCCCTTGTTCTCGTTTCGATTCATCATTGTTCACGTTCCTTCTTATCCTCTTTGTTTTGATCCCCCTTCTTCCCATCTCTCACATTTCCAAGTTTCATTTAGGGTTTCCTCTTTAACATTTCTAGGGTTTTTCTTGTTCATTTTGTACCGGAAATGGCGAATTGAACGGATGAATTTCTGTTTCTATTAGGGGATTTTATTTCTGTTAATCGTTGTTTCCTCAGGTGTAGTAGATCTGAGGTTGCTAATTTTGAATTTCTTCAAAGATATATTTAGTGTGTTGTGATCATCGTTGCTTCAGTCTGGTGGAGGAGAAGAGAAGCTAAAGGCAATGAGCGCTTCAAGGTTCATAAAGTGCGTCACCGTCGGCGACGGAGCTGTCGGTAAAACTTGTTTGCTAATTTCTTACACCAGCAACACTTTTCCTACGGTATTATAATCTGTGCCTCCTTCACCTTCTCAATCGATTCTCAATCTTTTCAACCTTATATTGACTTATATATCCATAAATGTCTTCTCTATCTGCATTTTGATTTGTTTTGTTATGCTTCTCCGTTGATTGATGAGTCCAAAGCTTGTGGCCATAGTTTCTGGGTGAACACAATTGACTCGTTATGAATATCTGATTGGATCTTGTGACTTTTATGTGGAACAGGATTATGTACCGACTGTTTTCGATAACTTTAGTGCAAATGTGGTTGTTAATGGGAGCACTGTGAATCTAGGATTGTGGGATACTGCAGGTACTTTTAATATATCGATCTTACTTAGTAGGAGCAGCTATAGCCTTTGGGTCTGAACTTTGTTTTTGTTGCTAACAGGGCAGGAGGATTATAACAGATTAAGACCTTTGAGTTACCGCGGTGCTGATGTTTTCATCTTAGCTTTTTCTCTTATCAGTAAGGCTAGTTATGAGAATGTGTCTAAGAAGGTGCGTTCCTATTTTGCTACAAGTTGTTTGAAATGAAAACGTGTAAAAGTCTTTTTTGGTTGTGATTTTTGTTGCTTTACATTCTGTTTCCAGTGGATCCCAGAGCTGAAGCATTATGCCCCTGGTGTCCCAATAGTTCTTGTTGGAACTAAACTAGGTAATTTCTCTTTTTTTTTCTTTTTTTGTTTTCTTTTGCATACATATGTGCTAATTTCCTCATTACTTAAGCTTCTTTGGATATCTGTAATACTAGTGGACACTACCTTACATTCATTGTTTCTGTTTTGGTTTGTTCACGGCTAAGATATATCTATTTGTTAGTTTTTAGCTCTATTGATCTAATGGAAATTAGGGCTGGTTTTTCGGAGTATTACAATGCTGCTATATTCTAGGATACAAGCTTGTCTATTATGTTTCTTCGTCTCTCTGTTTGAATAAATTTTGGGATATGCTATGGATCAAATGGTTCCTCATATCTCAAACCATACGCATATAAGTATCTGTCGGATTTCTAAATATAACAGTTGTAAACCTATGACTAATGACTACTTGCCTAATATTGTTGTTCGTTGTATAATTCCTAAAACCAAAAATATATAGAGATAGACATGGTAGAAAAGGATTATACAAGATCATCTTTCAGTACTGGTGTGACAGATTCTGTTTGTTACTAATTATACCTGTGCTTCATTTTCGGCTTCCTGAATCCTGATCCATCTTAACCTTTTGAAATTATTTGACTTTCCACTGCTGCTTATGCTTTTTGTTCATCATATGTGGCAGATCTTCGAGATGACAAACAGTTCTTCATCGACCACCCTGGTGCTGTACCTATTACCACTGCTCAGGTAAACAAAAATTTTCTTTCAAATCAGTTCAATTTACTCCTTGCTTGGTACTTCAACAAACCCCTCTTAACCGTTCTCCACTTTGGGCATCTCAAAGGGAGAGGAGCTGAAGAAGCTAATTGGAGCTCCTGCATACATCGAGTGCAGTTCAAAAACACAGGAGGCAAGAAACAAAAACTTCCCTCTTGATGAATATTAATTACATCACTTTTACTTGAAGCTTTCTTAAGCTTGAAACTGTTTTTATATGAAATGCAGAACGTGAAGGGGGTATTTGATGCAGCGATCAGAGTGGTTCTTCAACCTCCAAAGCAGAAGAAAAAGAAGAGCAAAGCACAAAAGGCCTGCTCCATTTTGTAATTTTTTCTACGTTTTCCTATCTCTTCCTCTCTAGTGACGGCTTAAAAAATTTTATTCAGAGTTCGTTGTTATAAGCTCTTCTTAATCCTCCTTAAAAACAATTACTTCTCTGTTTTACTGATAAATAGTTTCCAGCTTTAGCTGAGACCTCCTAATATTGCACTTACTACTCTCTTTCTCCCTCTATGATCCTCCTTCCATTTCCCATTCAGGAACAAAAAAAACTTACAGAACAGAGCAATTAGTCTTATTGCTAAACATTGCTCAGATTTGTATAATTGATAATGCTTGTAACATGATGGTATTCACGTTAGCATCAACTACATCTTTTACACATGCTTACGCTATTCATGAATCACATAATTGAAAACAGAGAATTAGTCTTCATCAAACTATACTACTACTCTTTTTTAATTGTCAACATACTATAATACTACTATTTCAGGTGTTTTCTTCCTTGGCCGATAGACGAATGAACAACATGTCGTCTACTTTGTCTTTCTTAACTCAAAACAACATACAGTGTCTACACTTTACTTTAAAACGGCAGAGCGTTAAACATCCACAGGGTAAAATCTCAAATCTGGTCTTGCTTGAGGCTTGAGCAATGAAACTTGTTATTACTTAAATCGTTTCACTTCACATCTTCAAAACAGGTATACGTATCTTATTTAATTACAAACGTTCTTGGTATCACAGTAAACAAAAAAAATGACCAAAAAACTGAATTCTTCACCCCTAAAACCTCTTCCTCAAAACTCAAAAAAAAAAAAACACAACAAATTCCCATATGTAAATACAAATACAAGATCCCGAACCTAAGAAAGTTCTCTTGTTAGATTTTTAACCCTTTGCTTCAAGCGGAATACGAAGTTACCAATGTTGATGGTTTAGTGAGTGACAAAATGGTTGAGACCATAAGCTTTCGATCAATAGGTTTTGTGAGATATGCATCCATTCCAACCTCTAAGCATTTGGCTTCATCAGAAGACATTGCGTGAGCTGTCAACGCCACGATTGGAACGTGCAGCCCGGTTCCAATCTCTGCTCTTCTAATCGCCTTTGTTGCTTCATATCCATCCATTTTTGGCATCTATGATGAGAAAATGTTGAATAAATTTCATGTCTATACATGTCTAATTGATATTAAAAGTGATAAGTAATTTACCTGGCAGTCCATGAGGATCAAGTCATATGGCGACGAATATCGAGAACTACTCTGCGGATTTACATTGGTTTCTTCTTCAGACGATTTCTGTTCTTGAGTTGAATCTTGTGCATTGATAGACCTGAAGTTAAGCAAATCAACAGCTTGCTGTCCATCCCCAACTGCTGTTACAGTTGCTCCCATTTTCTCAAGCATTATGGTGGCTACTCGTTGAAGAACCGGTGTATCTTCTGCCAGCAAGATCCTTATACCTTCAAGAGATTTCGGATTCTTTCCATCCAAAGCTATTCCTGAATACAGCCGGTTACTTCGATCTTTCCAGTCTTCTTCTTCTGTGTTTTTCTGAGTCATGCTTGCAGATGTTGAGTCATCATTTCTGTTAGTGGTGTCAACGAGATATTTCTTAAGCACTGGAGAGAGCAAAGTGCTTGATTTAACAGGTTTATCTCCCTCTGTCTCGCCAGATGTTTCGGAGGAATCATCGGAACTGCAGGTGTCGTAATGTGTTGGATCGATTTCTAAGCAATCGTGGGATTCATCACTCCTGTTTCCTCTGTTTCTTATGCCATTACAAAAGCCTCTTTTCCGGTTTTTTATCACAGCCTCCAGAATCTGGATCATTTTGGCCTTGTACAATGGTTTGTTAACCATCATGACATGCCCTTTTCGTCTAAGCTCTGTTTTAACTGTATTGGAGGTGTCATGCTTCAGCAGCCAAGCAAACTTTGCTTTCCCGGAGAATCTGTCGAGGTAGTTAAGCTGTTCCTTCCATATATCTGTAGTGAGATCAAGAACTCCAATATCCACCACTATGACAAACACAGGGTTCTCGATTTCTTGTATAGTAGAAAGCTCTGCTCTCAGTGAATCGGCAATGTTGTGCTGTGAATCAAAGCTGTTGTCACGGCTTCCCATCTCCAAGAGATCTCTAATGATCTGAGTCAGCTCGTTCCAGTCCGATGCTTCAACAGTAGCAATGCCGTGTTTACGCAACCACTTTGATGTGATCATTCTTGCTGTACTTCCATACATGGAGAGCAAAACCTGTAGCATTCAAAATCAATAACACATTCACAAACACGTAAGCTTTAGTTTAATCCATGATGTATTCGTCATAGTTTATTTCTCAGATTTACGTACCACAAGACCGTACTTGGAGAAATCTGGCTGCAAGTTTTGCTCTACAGTGTCAGGTATACTCAGAATCAGGTAAAGTCTCATTAGAGTCCCCAAGCCATTCTTCTGTACTACTTTGATTTCTCCACCCATCTTGTTTACCTGTAAAATTACAAAGTAGGTTTCAGATCATTTAATTGCTTCTGTAACTCATCAAATTGTAAAATTCTAGTAACATTGACGCACCAAATTTCGTACAATGCACAGTCCAAGACCAGTTCCTCCGTGCCTGAAGAAATATAAGACCAGTGAGGTAGACAAGTCAACTAACAGCATAGTTTTGCATAAACATTCAGTGCGTGCACTTAGTCATGATCACTTACGTCCGAGTGGTAGAAGGATCAGCTTGCTCGAAGCTCTCAAACACAGAGTCCCATTTGCTTGGATCTATTCCTGCAGATATGATTAGAGTAAAGTGATTTTCAGAACCTGGGAGATCGATGAAGTGGATAGCAAAATGATATATAATTAAGGAAATCAAGTGTCATACCACATCCAGTGTCATCAACTTCAAACCAAAGAACCATTTTGTTAGCGTTCTTACAAGACTTCTGAAAATGATTTCTATGTTGCACCAGTTTTGTCTTCATTGGAGCCCATGGTTTCTTTCTGTCAACATTTAAGCTCATCTCATCATGTAGAGAATTCATGTTCTCACACCATCCACGAAGAATAATGTGACCCGCTGCAAAGCAAACATCTTTTTAAGATTAGCAATGCATCTCTATCATCACATAAGAAGAGAAGATAAGATAATAACAAAACTTACTTGTTGTAAACTTTATAGAATTGCTTATAAGATTTGCAAAGATTTGAACAAGTCTTGCCGAGTCCCCTCTGACTAATGCTGGCATATCATCTGCGAAAATAGTAAAATATATGAGAGTTCATAACCCAAATTCATTAGAAAAATTATCATTGGCTATCTAAAAGATATTACAGAGTCCTACCAGAGAGGTCTAGAACTGTCTCTACATTGTGGTTAATACATTGGACTGAGAACATATCAACAAGTCCTTCGAGTTCTCGTCCCAAATCGAACTCAGCTTCTTCTAGGACAAGTTTTCCCGACTCAACCTACGGAGCGGAAAAAAGAAGAAATCAGAGGACAGTTTGTAGCTGCTAGTGACATGATAGTTTCAGGAAGAACACAGCTGAAACAGCTAAATGTTTACTCAGTACTTAACAACCCACAGAGATACTAAATCTTGAAGATTTTCTTCATATATCAGAATAAAACGAAGATTTTTTCATCCTGTTCTAACCTTGCTCAAGTCCAGTATGTTGTTCAGAAGCCGGAGGAGGGCTGTAGAGCACTTTCTGATTTGAGTGACTGTTGCATATTGCTCATTTGAAAGACAGTCATCCGATATAAGAATATCTAGCAATCCAATCACAGCAGCCATAGGTGTCCTCAACTCATGGCTAGAATGCAAAAAATTGCAAAAAGCTCATTTCAGTACATAGCATTAAGAATGTTAAACTATCGAAAGAATTTGTCTCTAGCAGATGCAGATATGACCAACCTCATATTTGCCAAAAACTGGCTTTTGTAGTTGCTTGAAGCTTCAGCTCTTCTTCTTGCATCCAGTTGCCTTATTAGTTCTGCTCTTAGTTTCATCTCCTTTGAAACTCCATTTGTGAGAATTAAAATGCAGACACATCCGATAAAGAAGATGCAGACAGAAGCAGAAATCAGTATAACCAAAGTCTTGAAGGCTCTTTCATCCACTTTTCCCATAATGAACTTCCTGGGAATAATGACTACACCTATCTGAAAATTATGTAAACCAAAAATTAAACAACGTGAGGGAGGTTATTCCCAAGTTTTCTGTAACAAATTAAACAAATTAAATGACTACCCTAGACTCTTGAATAGGTAAAACTTACAATTGGAAGTCTCTTGAGATTAAGGTAGAATGAATCAATGTAATATTGTTGGTCCCCAAGCCTTGCGTTCTCTGCATGAACAACGTGAGGGAGGTTATTCCCATAAGTTTTCTGTAACCACTGAGCTCCCGTCTTTATAGCCCACTCCTCTGAATCAGTGGCTTTCATTAGCTTAGGCCCCTTTGATGTGTTCCTTAAAAGAGGACCATTTGTGGAAGTAGCAAGCAAGTATCCTTCTTGAGATGTCAAATAAATATGTCCACCATGGACTTCTACAAGGTCTCTCATCAACTGCCCTACGCTGTAAAGTGCAGTTGTCACCCCCACCACAGCCACAATACTCTTGTTTGAAGCATCAAAGACAGGCAAAGCCGCTGAAAGAAGCGGAGAGTCCATGTATTTACTTACTGTCACATGCCAAGAAGCTTCCCCATCAGGCACTTGTGAGATTCCTGCGATGCTGATCAGGTCATCCGGTGGTATTCGACGAGGCTTTCCTAACATTGCTCCTGTTACTGGATCAAGCTGTTGCTGGTACCAAATGGCGGACATGTTCCCGTGTATTGTCTGATTGTTCCACCCGTTTACATCTTTAGGCCCTGTTCCACTGATGGAGTAGTTTTTTATATCAGAGAAGATGTAGAATGTGCTGCTAGTTGTTGGATCTCTGTGAAAAGCTTGGACAAATCCATTTCTGTAGTTTATAGTTATGGCATTTAGAGCTTTGGCACTAGCAAACAAAGTCCATGTCACATCCTTCATTGCTTGATACATCTAATAAAGTTAACAAAAAGAACAATTAAAGAATCTCAAAATCAAACATAGGACCACAAAGAAAAAAAGAGGCAAAGAGAAAACAAAACCTCAACGAGTTCTTCTTGAGTTGTTGGTTTATCATATTTTCTGATAACATATTCAGATAGCTTAACTTGAGCTGTTGTTAGTTCGGATGTAGTGTTTAAAACGCTCCACATCCGTAAGATTGGACGCTGAAGAAGCTCGTATCGAAGACCATATGCTAAGGTTTGAAGTGACTGCTTTGTATAAATCCTTGTGAAATGCCATGTTAGAATGGTTAAAAGCCCAATCAAAATTGCTAACATCACCTGCACACACACACACATCAAACTTAACAAAGCTTCCACCTTTCTCATCAAATGAATTGGTTTCCAAGTTTGATCATAGACTTGATGGAAAAGATTCAAACTTTTATTAACTTACTATCAAACTAAGAGAATTTTCAAGCTGATCAATTAGATGAAATCAAACAAAATTGAGTTCAAGAATCTAACCATTATAGCAAGGCGAACAACAAAGACACTGTAGTAAGATGATAAACAGTGACTACTTGCGTATTGAAACTCATCTTGCTCAACATCTCCACGCAAAATCATCCTTTCTCTTGGACTCTCTGACTTGCTTCTTCTAGGGGTAACCCATTGAGTCATTTTATCGAACACCTTATTCATCTTCTTGTTCGAACCCATTGGAGAATCAGGAAGATTCTCAATACTCACTGAGAAGCTATCTCTTTGCATGTTGTTTTGTTTCAGATGATCTCAAATCACAAACAAAGACACATATTAGGTCTTTGCTTGCTTGTTGTTGTTGGTGTACTTTGAGTGCTTTGCTTAGTGGTTAGCTTAATGACTATACTGCTTCTTGTGTCACTCCCCACTTTTTTTACTAATCTCAAAATTAAAAAATCATTAGTTTAGTAGAAAAAACTGAAACCCATGAAGGAAAAATGGGAAAGCTTCGTAATTTCTACTCATCTACAGAGAAGAGTGGCAAAGAGAAGACAGAGTAGAGGATAGAGAAGAAGCAATTTATAAAGAGAATAAACAGAAAGATGAAATCTTTTGCGTTTTGAAAAGAAATCAAAGAAGGGAAAAAAGTAAGATTTGGGCAAAGTTATTGCGATTGTTCTTTAGAATTTGGCCAGTGGGAATGTGTAGAAGGTAAAATGGCCAATGGGAGGTATTTGGCTTCAGGTCCACAGAAATACAGAGACTGTAGTCTGTAGTACGGTTTCGAAGAATTTTCCAAGTTTTTTAGTTTAATTTATAATTTATATATTAAAAATAATGAAATTAAAGGATCCAACTTTGTGTTGTCACTCTCTCAGAAGGTTTCAAAGATTTGTGCTTTGTGATTTGCTGTTTTAGGGTTTTTTTGTCGTTTATTTATAGGATTCATCAAAAAATTGTTTTTATTAGGTATTTGGCCGACATTTGTACGAGTGTATAAATATTCACTGATTAAAATTATATATGAAATTAATTAAGTATTTATTATTAATGGGTTGTTCTTTTTAGTTTAAAACTTATAAATGAAACTTCGGCAACAACATAATGATTTGTGGTAACAAGCCATAAGTAACAGTATTTTCAATTTTGTGGTCATAATAATTAATGCCGAAGTCCGAACAATATGTAGTATTTTCAGTGTTAAGAATTTTTTTTTTTATAAACTTCATATTTTTCAAATATCATCAGAATTTTAATGTTAAGATTTTTTTGAAAATCTTATTATAGAAAATATACTGTTGATGTAGATTTAACTCTTACAAAATATATGTAAAACAGTTAACTAAGTGATGTTATATTAGAAAGATCAAACTAAATAAATATTTTTATTAAATAGGTTGATATAAAATGAGTGTAGTTAGTTTAAAATGATAAAAATGTAAATATCTTTCTACTCCCTCCGTTTACTCAGAAAGACCATTTTAAAGAACAAACACAAAACCAAATGTTCTTGTGTGTTCATTTTCTAAAAAAAAAGTATATCTCTCTATTATTAAATAATATATATTTAAATTGGTTACCCAAAAACGTTTAAATTGTCATTGTTGGAAAAAAAAACGAAACTGTCATCATATCACGGTGATAATTATTTTTGACCAAAATTTAGTAAGAATCTTTTGGAGCTTCATGATCAAGTAACAAATCTATAAAGCATAGTCGGTGATAATAAAGACCCGTGAATTTGGTTAAAAAAGGGTGACAAATTTAATGATAGCTCTCTTCAGTAATTAGTAAAGATTGAAAGGTTTTTGTTTTTGTTTCAAGGTTTCATTTGAGATTAGTCCAACTTTCTTTATGTGTTGTATGAATATTTATAGGTTGATCCAAATTAGCTTAACTCAATTGAGTCAAGTCCACTCTTCTCAATATGGAATATATATATTTTTATCAAAAAAAAACAAAAAACAGGAAATATATATTCGTTACAAAAAAAATTGATCAATAAGATTGTGACCGATCTTTGATCAAGTGGTCTTGGATCTCTCAACTCACACTATGGAATCTCAAATTAAATTCCTGTATTTATCCATACTGGAGTTAAAATATTTGACAGTATATTTGCTTAACCAAAGAAATAGAATGCAACTCCATCTGTCCATTGTGGATTTATTATGTATTATAAACATATATTTCGAAATTTAACTCATATGCATTATATTCAAGCATTTAAGTTTTTGACACATATTAAACGCAGTTAGATGACAAAACATGTAAGGTTTTTTTATTTATAATCTGATATTAGAATTTGTGTGTATTGTTTGTGTTTAAAGCAAGATTCAAATCTAGCTTTAGCATCAAATCAGTTAACAAATGAGATCACAATCCAAATAAAAAGATTTCAAAATCTATAGAAAATCTCAAAAGGGGCTATTTAGAAGACTTAGGTGAATGGTAATGATATCTGCTTCAAAAAGAAATGTGCATGCAGGGTTAGTGAAACATGTAAGCCTATGAATTTTCAAAGTCTCACAAGCATTCCACTTAATTATAGATTTACGGATATATATAGACATAATTTTATATAAGTCTTTTAATTAACATTGTGTGCTCTTTGGTGGCGGCTCATTTGTGGTTGTGGAGACAAAAAAAACAAGTTGATATTAATATAACTACCCTGTGGGAGTATACAGCTTTTGAATCATGTTGTAAATAATAAAAATAGTATAATCATGTTTTCATAACATAAAAATATGAATAAATGGGATATCATTCAACATGTATGACTCATTTACGGATAGATCACAGAACGAAATTGTCTTACATGATCCAATAGATTCTTTGTTAAAATTTAGACCTATTTCATCTTGTAATACATTTTGCAAAAGTATATTTAAGAGATCGCATGTAAGGTCAAACAAATCATGAACGCATCAAAACTCATCCAAGCAAATCGGATTCCAAAAGAATAGGTTCCAACAAGAGAACGCCGCTGTAATTAGCGGAAACAAACGTTAGAATTATAAGAGATATATTGATTGATGAATTTAAATGTCATCATTGGTTCAAAACAAGGTGCAATAGTATTTGAATATGGAATTACCAAAATTAAATGACTATGTACATGTTTATTAATGTTTAGAAAATGAGTTTACTATACTTTGTATTGTTTATTTGAACAAAAACAATTCTTGTTAAGATTTTGACAAATTAGTTTTTAAAATTGAGTTTACTATACTTTTGACAAATCCTTACTATAGAAGGTTATTAATTGTCACAGTTTTTTTATAAATTTTTTTTTTGTCGGGGGAGTGGGGAATAATGTCCCCACAATTTATTTAGAATTAAAAAATACGAACTACAATCGAACCTGTCGTGAGTATGCAGACCCCGCAGCGTCCTCTAACAAAATTAACTTAACAAAATCTAGCGTCATCTCAAGTAAATGAAAGCCTAACGGTAATGTAAATGCATAGTTTGCTAACCCATGCGCGAGAGTATTAACTTCTATACATATGAAAAACACGGACTATCCAGTCCCTTGATAAAAAGCCATAGCACAGACGTACTAGGAAAGACAGCAGATGCGAATCGCTAATCTCTATCGTAAGAAACCCAACAACCATTTCAGAGTCCACCTCAAGCTCTAAACGTGTAACTCTACGCTCTCAAGCTATGTATAATCCATAATAAACTCCCCATAGCTCTGCCAACGGTGTGGAACATATGCCAATATTCAAAGCAAATCCTCCATACCAAATACCTTCACTATTCCGCAAAACCCCACCTGCTGCAGCTAAACCGGGATTTCTACGCGAAGCTCCATCCGTATTCAATTTCACCCATTCATCACTCGGCTTCTTCCATTATATAAGTCTCTCCACCCTTCCAGTGGTTGTTTTATTAATGCTTGCCTGTTTATTCGCTAAAAAGACCTCCTTCGCCAACTCTCTTAAGAATCGCATCCTATCCCGACACTTCCCCTTCTCACCAAACACATTTCCACATCGCCATTTCCACCCCACCATATCGAAATCGCAAAAAAGATGGACCAAGTACTGTCCCACGTCTCTGTGTTATCCCCCAGATTCTCATAAATCCATGAAAGCAATGGATGTTCAAAAAAGTGCCTCATTTTCCAGATGGGAACTAAACGATTCCAAATTCCAGCCATCGTTGGACAGTCTCTAAACATCGGTTGTTCTATTAATGTTTGCCTATTTATTTGCTAAAGAGACCTCATTCGCTAACTCTCTTAGGAATCGCATCCTATCTCAACACTATCCCTTCTCACCAAACACATTTCCACATCGCCATTTCCAACCCCACCATATCGCAATTGCAAAAAAAGTAGACCAAGTATTGTCCACGTCTCTGTGTTATCCTCCAGATTCTCATAAATCCATGAAAGCAATGGTTATTCAAAAAAATGCCTCCTTTTCCTGATGGGAACTGAACGATTCCAAATTCCAGCCATCGCTGGACAGTCTCTAAGAACATGAATAATATTCTCATCACCACTCTTACAAACCTGACAAACTCCAGTTCTACTTAAATTTCTTCTTTGTCTCTCCATATTTGTCATAATGACTTGATTCACCTCTAGCCAAAGGAACACTCAAACTCTTTCCGGTGCAACTACTATTCATATGTGGTTAAATAAACTGTCCATATCCTATCTTGGAGCCTCATCTCTCGTTAACAAAGAATAAGCTGACTTCACGGTAAATTTCTCATCAGAAAATTCTCCCCATGATAGCCTATCTTTTGATCTCGTTACATTATCCAACACCATGGCCATTAAATGTAATCGCGTGTCTGCAGCCACATAGGGCATAATCTGATCAAACATCCAACTTGTCCCATTTCTCCATAAAGTCTCGAACCCGTAATTCATCATAATTATCTGGTAGGGACCCAATTACACAATCTTTCAACCGCATATTAACCGGCCACTTATCTGTCCAAAAGCGGACATTTTTTCCATCTCCAATCACCCAACTCAATCCCGGGATCACCACTTCTCTCAATCCCAATGCCACACTCCGCCATGTCGAAGACCAATTTCTCTTAGTTGTCAACCATGAGAGGTCATGAACTTCTTTAACCTTATACTTACTCCTTAACACTTTGGTCCAAAGGCTTGTCTTATCATGTATTAATCTCCACCCCACCTTAGCTAACAACGTTTTGTTCATATCTTTAGCTGAGCAGATTCCTAGACCTCTTTCTCGTTTCGGGAGACACACTTTCTTCCAAGCAACGAGATGCTGTTTTTTTTCTTCGTGGTACTACTTATAAAAAGGTTCTTGACACTTTGTCTAGGCTCTCAAGTGTGGATCCTAGTAACATTGTCTTCGTAAGTGTTAAACTTCCCATAAAACTCAAGCACCTGCCCTTCCATCCTGACAACCTCGAAGAAACTCTTTCCAGAATATCCCCAAAGCTTTTTTAATTTATCCGCTTTTGTAGCACCTCATTCCAAAATCACACGTTGATTTAATTCCACTTTCGTCACTTATCAACTTCTTAAGATCCCGGCTAACATTCTTCGAAAAATAGATTTTAGATTTCTCCAAACTTACCTTCTGTCCCGATGCAGCATAGAACTTCTCTAACACCCTCCTTATCACACGAATTTGAGTCACTGACGCCTCCGTGAAAAGAATTAAATCATCAGCAAAACAAATATGAGACAACTTTGGGCCCCGCGAGACAAGCTAATTGGTTTCCACTCTCGTGTCTCAATAGCTTTATCAATTAGGTGACGTAATCTTTCAAGACAAAGCACAAAAAGATACGGCGATAGAGGATCTCTTTGTCGAAGCCCGCGTTCTGGCTGAAACACGTTTGTTTTCTCTCCGTTCCACAGCAAATTCATC
This sequence comes from Cardamine occulta, assembly GCA_028015245.1. Taxonomy (NCBI): domain Eukaryota; kingdom Viridiplantae; phylum Streptophyta; class Magnoliopsida; order Brassicales; family Brassicaceae; genus Cardamine; species Cardamine occulta. The sequence goes on from CM051371.1 coordinate 9,228,338, forward strand.
TACGGGCCTTTAACACCTTGCATTATCCATTTAATCCATATTTCAGGCAAACGCGCTACCATAAGAGTATTCTCTAAAAGTTTCACCTGATCCGATCATAAGCTTTATCAAGATCAATTTTCAATAACATCCAGCATTTCCTTCCTTTCTTTCGTCTCATTGAGTGTACAGCCTCCTGCACCACAACAATATTGTCTGCACTTAGAAGATCGGGTATGAAACTTGATTGCGCCAGTCCTATCAAGTTAGGCATTACTCTTTTCAACCGCATTACCATAGTTTTAGTAATGGTCTTGAACAACACATACACAAACTTATTGGTCTAAATTGAGTTATCTTCTCTGGCTTTCCCACCTTGGGGATCAGAACCACAAGTGCATCATTCTTTCCACTTGGTAATTAGCATGTCTCAAAGAACTCCATAACGAAACGAATCACCAAAGCTCCCACCACATCCCAACAATCTTGATAGAAAACAGGTTGAAACCCATCCGGTCCCGAGGCTTTATATGTACACATACTACATATCAAATTCTCCACTTCCAAGGCTGAGAACGGTTTTCCTAGAGCTAGCTCCTCTCGAGTTAAAGGCATAAACCTTCCTTTGGTAGATTATTTACCACAGGTTCGACATCTTCCATAGAATATAGTTTCTTATATTACCCAAGGGCCAAATTTTCTAATTCCTTAGAGTTTGAAATCCACCTTCCCTCATCGTCTTTCAACATTTTTATCCGGTTTCTTCGCCTCTTAATAATTGTCGACGTATGGAAGAACTTTGTATTCCTATCACCCAAGGCTATCTATTTTTCTCATGATTTCTGGAACCATAGTATCTCCTCTTGCTCTAACACCACATCAAACTCTTTAATCAATGTCTCTTCCTTACTGAGCAAATCATCTGTTTGATTCATTTCTAACTGATCTTAGACAGCCTTTATATCCTTCATTAGTTCATCCTTTCGCCTTTGGACATGACCAAATACTTCCTTGTTCCATTTTTTCAACTTCTCTCTTAACCCATTTAACACTTGCGGAGTAGATAGCCTACCATTCCAAGAATTCTTAAAACCTGTATGTTTCAACCACGCAGCCTCAAAACGAAAAGGTCTTTTAGTCGGATCTCTTTTCGCTACAGGGCAGAGTTGTATATACAAGGGAACATGGTCTGATGACAAAAACTGGAGGTGTGTTATTGATGCCTCCTGCCATTTTAGTCTTGCGTGAGCGCAACACAATACACGATCCAGCCTTTTCGCAACACACATACTCTCCACCCATCATCTTCGCCATGTAAACTTGTTCCCTTTAAAACCCATATCAATAAGCGACGACTCATTTATCCAATCTCCAAAAGCTAGAGAATCTGGAGATAAACGACCGTTCCTTCCCTTTTTCTCATCCAACCGAACAATGGTGTTAAAGTCTCCACCAACAAACAAAGGTCCATCAATCCCTTGAATAACTTCGCTTAGTTTACCCCATAATCCACTCCTACTGCTTACAGACAGAGCCGTATAGACCACAATTAAATACAGAATTTCTACTCTATCCCCAACTGTAGCGTGTACAAACTGATATGATGCTTCAACAATGGTGACATTATCAATTCCCGATCTCCACAACAGCCACAACCCCCCCCCCACTTTGGCATGCTGCATCCACTCTAAACGAGTTCTCAAATCCTAAACCCTGACATATACTCTTCGCTCTATCTCCCCCCGCATGCATTTCAAACAGAGCCAGCACATCCGTATTAAATCTCTTCAAAATATATCGAATAAATCTCCTAAAGTTGGGTTTATTCGCCCCCCCTCCCCCCCCCCACCGACAATTCCATAGCAAACAATTCATCATTATGCTTTTAAAAAACAACTCTCGAATCACCGGGGGAAACTGTTATGCACATGGTACCTTCGCCACACCTTCCGGTGACACCTTGTGCATAACCAACTCCCTATTAGATGGGTTCTCCTCCAGACCCAATTCAACTATATCCTCTGTTGCCTCTGCACTTTGCATCGATTCTTCTGCCGGTGGTACTAGATAATTAGGTACTAGAGATTTTGGTGCCGATCGGGTAATTTATAATTTGGGATTGGATATAGCTTAGAACCCCTTCAAATCAGATCGGTTCGGATATTGTATTAGGGATTCAAAAAAAATTGGATACATGTTTGGAACTTTTGCTTTCTATCCGAAAGTACCCAAACAATCCAAATATTTTCTAAATATCCGAGAATATCCTAGTTATTCATAGCGAAAACAAGACATGAACTTGAAATCTTTGTAAGACTATTATTGTTATTAGGGTTAGATCTTTTTTTTTGGATTTTTGGAGTAACCGAAAGGGTATTGGATTTTATCCGATCAGATCTGATATCCGATCACATCTGAAATTTGGTACCGATCGGGTAATATAGAAGAATGGAATGCGATCCGAATCCAAAATTTCAGGTAGAGTTTGGATCAGAACTTAACATCCGGATAATATGTACATGCCTAATCAATAGTGTAACTAAACCACATGTTAAATAGAACAAAAATTCCAAATTCCTTTAAATTGAAAACGTTAATCATAAATCACAACAAAAATAATTAAAAATATTGCAGTGCATTAAATTTCCATTAATTATAGGACATTTTAAAAAGTATCATATTTATAAATTAGAGGTGAAAATAAACTTTCTAATACTGTTATTATGGAAGTCCATTTGAAAACATAATCTAAAATTTACTAAAAATGACATCAAATATCATTATTAAAAAAACAATAATAAATCTACATATTCTAATAAGAGTAAGTCGAACACAATCTCTCTAGAATTATTTTGTTTCTCGTAAAATAATTAATATGATTTTTACAAACTCAATAAATCTAGTTTTTCAATTAAAGAAAAAAACTTAACAGAATTAATTTATAAAAAAATTATGTGAGTTAGAATTTATTTTAAGTTAGATTCTAACATAGTGTTGTTTAGAATCTAGTTTAAGTTTAAAAAGAACTCAAGACAAATTGTTTTATCAAAAACAAAAACAAATGTTTAAAAATTGTAAAAGGTCTATACGTTAGGATATTGGGTTAATTTCTTTCTAATTGTATATTACTTGTATGATAATCCTACAGAATCGTGCGAACGAAACAGTTTTTTTTTATAAAGCTTACAAAAAAAATTATAAACATCTTAAAGCAGTGAGCCAACAGTAGCTCGACTGCGACGTGTTAAAAACATTCCCACGAGAGAATCGGACAAGAAAAATAAAGTGAAGATGCTGTAAGCATATATATATATATATATATATATATTATATAAATTGTTATGGATTTAATTTGATAACATATAAAACCAATAAGAGGATAAGATTAAGTTGTATACAAAGCACTTAACCATTGGTGGTTTCGACACTTATAGAGCATATGATTCGACCTCCTCTGTCTTTCATTAACGAATACTTAAATAGGAAAAATCATTATTTTATATTTTTCTTAAGTTCCTAACAAATTCTAGGAATAGACCTTGGTCTTTTGAATCAGATACCATATACGAATATATTGAAGATTTCTCAATATATAAAATGGCTTTCATTTTAAATATAGATTTTGTTATTTCCATTTTTGGACAGTTTGTATATCAATATCAAATTCAAATAAAACGTTAGCTAGGTTGCTAATTGACGGTAACTCATCATTTCAACTTTCAAGCATGCTTGACTGGTTTAAATGCGATAGTTGCGTTTATGGGTATGGGAATTTGCAAAAATGGGAGTTTGCCGCAGTTGGAGTTTTCAAAAGCGAGTGATTGCGATTATAAACGTGATTAAGCGATTTGTATGATTTGTTTGACAAATAGAAACATGTGCGATTAAAATATTTAAAATATATAATTTATGTAAAAAATATTTTGTCTTACTATAATCAAAATTTAAAAGTGGAAGTTTAAGATAAATTTTAGAATAACTAATTAAACTTATTTATTTTAAGAGGTTTGAAACATTTTTTAATTTAAAAATATATTTATAATTGTAAATATATTTTAGTTTAGTTAATACATATTTAAAACATTAAATAAATTATTATAATAAATTTTGATTTTTTAAAAAAATTATTTTCTTATGTTTTGTATAACTTTACTAGTCTAATAAATCTTAAAAACAAATTTTTTATCCAACTGTAACTGTCTGCCGGCGCAAACGCTACCTGAAATGAGTTTTTGAAATCGAAGAATTTTAAGCAGTTTCGAACGATATGTTGCGATTATCATAATTGGTATTAAACGCTTGCAACCGCAACTGTCCACAAACGTATTCGAATCTACTACGCGCGATCAGGATTCGAATCTCATATTTGTGGTACAACCAGTACAATTGGATATAAAATAACTAGGAATAACTTGTTCTCAGTAGTTATGGTATCCAATTGTACCCTTCATCTTTTTTTTTTAAATGAGGAGTAATTTTGTTACTCATTAAAATCGAGTGGCATACAGATTAACAAGTGGTACGTCTGCAATAAAATTTATGATAAAGTGGCATTAGTGAAATTGATTCTAACACTCAACCTAACCGTTCAAATATGTTAATTAACATTTCAAATTAGACTAGGATTGTTTAGGTGAAATTAGTTTGGATTGGATTTCTTTTTGCAATGATTTTTCAGGCTTTTTAACCAAAAAAATAAACTCGTTTCTTGCTGGAAAATAAACATTGGAACTTAAGAATTAGCCCACGATTGGCCCAATGGGTTCTATGTGATTCGAAAGCCAACGGAAGCACCTTCTCCTCTAAGAGTTTTCGAAGCTTTACCCTAAGATTCAACAGTGGAGATAATGTCAGATCTTCAACAATGGAGATAATGTACACTTCCTAGCCTAAACGAAGCAGATCATCAAGTCGATATCTCTAAAGTCTTTCACTGCGATGGTTTACTCTTATGTGTCACCAAAGATATCAAATCTAGGCTTGTAGTTTGGAACCCTTATTTTGGACAAACAAGGTGGATCAAACCCATAAATTCTTACCACATTTGGGATAAGTACGCTCTTGGCTACGAGAAGAAGATGAACAGTTCGGATGCTAGCCACAAAGTCTTGAGATTTGTAGATAATTGTTACGCCTATAGCGCAGAGAGACGAATTTGTGAGTTTGAACTCTACAGCTTGAAGTCTAATTCATGGAAGGTTCTTGATATCACTTCTCCTTATTGGGATAGAGACATAGAGTTTTTTCACCGTGGCTTGTCTCTCAAGGGCAATACTTACTGGTATGCTCAAGAGAAGATTGGACAACTAGAACAAGATGTTGATGATTTCTTGATCTGTTTTGATTTTACAACAGAGAGATTTGGACCGCGTCTCCCTCTGCCTTTTCACTCTTCTCCTGTTTGGTCGGATGATACTATTACTCTCTCTAGTGTTGGAGAAGAACAGCTTGCGGTGTTGTTTCAGGACGCACATACATTGAAGCTAAAGATTTGGGTTACCAGTAAGATTGAGCCCAAGGAGGTGTCATGGAACAAGTTGTTCTTGGCAGTCAATATGATCCAACTCACTGCTTTCGAGTTTGAGCCCTACACTGGAAGCTTCTTCATTGACCAGAAGCAAAAGGTTGTTGTGGTTTTCGATAGAGATGAACATGAGTTTAACACTCGAAGCATAGCTTACACCGTTGGAAAGAAAGGATACTTCAAGAAAGTGGATCTCGGCGAATCTACAGACCCAAATTGTTACCCAATTGTGTGCTCTTATGTTCCAAGCTCAGTGCAAATCTAGCTCTTAACCTGATTATTAACTAGTCTATCAACAAGGCCTACTGTTTTCTTTTTCGTCATCTTCGACTATAGACTTTGTATAAATCGACCACTGTTGTTATCAGTTATCTAGTGATGTAATCGCTCTGTTGCACTTTGAAGAACAAGAAAACTTATTTCAAGTACATATTCGTATCAACTCATCAGTTCACATGAGAAACACATAAACATTTCACAACTAATCCACACCTCTTTTAAAGTTTTACTTCTGTATCAAAGACAACAACACCATAAAATACAAACATGACCAATGGGTGTGCCTGTTTTGCTTCATCAGTAAAGCCTTATTAAGTTTTCTTTTGTGAAGCTGCAGATCTTATGGCGGTTTTCGCAAGCGTCGAAGGCTTGAGAACACTCTTAGGGTTAATAGCTTTTCTGATTTTGAAAGCAGCCCAGGCTGTCCCAAATGCATATCCTGCTGCTCCTAGCCCTTCGTTTGTCGCCTCAGCCGCTTTACCACCATACCTACATTCATCAAAACCAAATTTTACATTCTTCTTCTCTTAAACACTTCCAAGAGTTCCAAAATCCCAAATAATCGATTAACTTACTTGTGATCAACGAGCTCGGTTGTGACAGTAGACGAGGTTGACATTACGTTCCTTCCAGCTACTTCAACAGCATCACAGACCTTGTCTATCAAAAACAGGAACAACCACAGTTTCAATGATCATGAAGATCTAAAGATGGGCTGCATTAAAATTCTGATTAAGGCTTGGATAATATAAGATAGTGTGACTTACTGAATCCATCAAGAGATGCAAGGATGACTTCTCCAGGAAGAAGGCTAAAGAACTTCTTTCCTACTTTAGTGTTCGCCACAGAACTTGTGAAGAATCCTGAAACATTAATGACTCCAGACAACACGCTATTTGCTACACTTTCTGTCATTTTGGTCATATTCTTCACTCTGCAAAAGCAAAAACAAAACCAGACACCAATACACATAAACTATGAGCCTCAATAATGACATTTAACAAGACTAAATGCAACACTGTCCTGTTTAGAACATCTAGAGATGATGGAGAAACACACCATACCAAATCAAGAATCAGCAATCAAAACTCATCTCTCACAACAGGATTGCCAAAACATACTATTTAAAGACGTTCACACAAGTTTCTTATATTCAGACATTTTCCTAAAATAGAAGTCACATTCCACCTATATAGCGCAAACACTTCATCACATCACAAACCTCTCAAGCAAACATATGAACCACATAAACTGACTTAGGCAAGAGAGTGACTAAAATCAAATAAAAAACCATTCATTCATACATACAAACATACCTCTTGATTCTTTTCAAGGTGTCAGGATTAACATCACTCTCTTTCTCAGCCTTCATCAACCTCCGTTTCATGAAATCATTTCCCCACAAAAGCCGATCCATAGTCACATCACCACACCAAAGAATCCCTTTTATCAAATGACCAGAACCAGTTGCAATCAGCTTCGCCGTCTTCCCACTATAATCTTCAACATTCGGAGCTAAAGTTGTCCAATACGCCGAACATTGCCTCTCAACAATCTCTTTCCTCTCACCAGTAAGCTCCACCGGCGATGTCTCTCTCGCCACCGTCACATCTAAAACCTTTTCCCCTGTTTCCTTCGCTTCTTCCGATACTTGCTGAACCGTGAAACAACTGTAATCCTCCAAGATCTTCTCTAGCTCATCTAGTAAATGCTCTTGACCTTTTGAAGCAATTGTAAGTCCATAGTTCAACATATCGTTCTTAGCTCCGTCGTCTTCTTCTTCGTTGTTTATTCCATGTGCGAAATCTTTGGTGGGACGGAGTGTGAAGAAGTAATGAGACTCATCGACTTTAACAGAGTTCTCGTCTTTAGTCAACGGCCATTGAATCTCATCAGCGACACGAGCGAGAACAGCGACGATGTTTTCTTCCTGAGAAATACGGATGATCTCAAGATCGCCGCAAGCGAGCTCGACGCTGTAAGATTTGTCGATTAAGTGAAGAATCGCGCCAGAGATTTTCAAAAGTACTTCCTCCTTCGCTGTTGGAGGAGCGGAGACGGAGACGGAACTTGACTCTGTTTGCTCAGGGAAGAGATTACGAGCGATATCATTCATATCGAGAGAAGGATAGAGATTACTAGTAGAGGAATTAGGGTTATTAAGAGGAGCTTCGGGGTTCGACATGTCAACAGTAGGGTAAAGAGATGAAGATTGCTTGTTGTTTGGGTTTGAATACGATTCCATTATCGTCGGAGATAAAAAGAAGAAATGATGAATAATGAAGACTTTGGTTTGGTAGTGATAAAGATATTTATTCGAAGAAGAAAGTGACCGAGTTAAGTATATGTGTCTTTGTCAATAAGATGTCAAGACGTGGAGGTTGCGCGTAAGTAACGCGTGTAACGGTGTGACTGGCTCGGTTAAAACTTATACCGACATCTTTCCCGCGCTGTTAAACGGTTAATTTAATTTGACATCCGACATTTTTTCTCATGTCGGTCCATTCGTCTTGGAAATTGCATTTACTCACAAAAAGAGTGTACTATTAATTGTTATTTTTGTTTGTAAAGAACTAAAATTTTTGTTTATTTAACTGAATAATGAAATGATAGAACATTTTTTGTTATTTTAAGTGAATCAGTAACTAACAAAACTGTAATTAAAAATTATTTTAATTTGAAGGTATTACCAAAATATATATATATATTTTGTTCTAAAATGCGACTACCTAGTCGTCTAGACAGACTTCAAGCACTTAATCGATACTAAACCGCTACGATTAATCATAGACATCCAATTTTTTTCGATTAAGCTAATTAATTGGATTAATTACTGTTTAATTGCTGTCCGAAATTAAAATGGTCAATACATAGTTTACATGAATAATAAAATATTAATAAAATCTGTAACTTTGTGCTAATTTATCTATTTTTGAATTTAAATTATAAAAAATTAAAATAAATGAAAAAATAAAAATAATTTTTTTATCCTTGCAAAAATAAACAAATATTAATTAAATTTAGCCATGTTTATATTTTTTTTAATTAAATTTTTGAATGAGGTTAAAAATGACTAAAATTTAGAGAAACTGGTTTGGCATTTTTATTTATGAAGAATTGATTAAAATTTTCTTTTTATAATGACTTTGTTTGACATATTTTACATTTTCAGTGTCATACTTTAAAATGATAACAGTATTAGGAATTAGGATTACTGTAAACGCCACCAATTTTTACATGGTCTTGAATATAATTAACGATTTAAAATCTAGTTAACAAAAATCAACTTAGCATTCTTATATTTGGAAAATCTGAATCAGAGCTCATCGGATTTGAGTCCCTTCTTTTCCACTTTTACTGGAAATCTCTTATCGACCCAAGCAACATAGCCACCGTCCATGTTTCTTACATTCTTGAAGCCCTGTTACATGATTAAAATCAAAACATTCAATCTCATCAAAAAAACTTAGATTCAAGGAAGAAACATTTACAGAGACACAGATCCTCTGTTTTTATTCACGTTTAAGGGACCAAAAACAATGAATCTTCTGCTGTTGAGATCTTTTGGTACTTACAGAAGAAACAAGAAGTTTGGTAGCATGTAAAGATCTAACTCCAGATTTACATCCCTACAAAGAAAATTAAGACAACAGATTCGAGTTTAAGATCCAGTGAATTAATTAAAGTGAGATATATAAAAAAGTATACTTTCCACATGATCAGGACAAGACTCTGTTCTTACCACAACGAGATGATCGGTATGGTTACAGACAGATAAAACATGTTTCAAGAAATTTGGGTTAACTTCTTGACCTTGTGGAGTATAGAACCAGTAAGGAACATTGAAAACTTTCTCAGAATCAACATGGCCTTTCTCGAATTCTTCAACAGTTCTGTTTTAAACAGCTCTCAAATTTTAGAAATCACTGACAGTAACAATGAAGACTTGTCTCAATCTGAAAGATTTTAAAGTTTACCTGACATCGAGAAAAGTATAGCCAGAATCAAGAAGTTTCTGGGCTTTGTTCACATCGATAGTAATATTATCTCCTCCTGGTTTTGAGCTTGATAAAGTTGTGCTAGGAAGATGAACAGAAACAATGAAAAGAAGAAGAAAAGATCTTATAACGTGAGAAAAATCCATTTTAATCGATGAAGTACTTGTTGCAGAGATTGAACAAGGATTAGTATTTTATTTTGTTTTGGTTAATATGGAAAACTAAAACATACAAACATGAAATAAACGTTTATCAATTACTTTATACAAACCCATTACGTTTATAATAAGTAGTCTAAATTTATTCGTGTTGAATCCGCCGTTGGATTTGAGTACTCTGGTTTCTTTTTGGCGGCAGAGGTGTATGTATACGTGGCATAATCCGCCGTTGGATTCATTAGTCATCACCTGTTGTATTTTTCATTTTTCGTCATTTTCTTTCCACTAGAAACTAAAAAAAAACATAAATTTAGACTTTTTGTCAACTTCTTTTGATTAATTTCAAAATTAACTAATTTTAAAGTCATATGTTAACTATTATATAAAGAAAATCCAAAAATAAAGGCTGGTCATAGTTATTACTTATTAGAGAGATTTTCTCAACCAAATCTGACTCAATGTTTAACAAGTCTAATAAAATGTTTATAAAATTATATCTTTTAAGATTGTTTTTGGATAAAGAATTTTCATTAATTTAAAAATAATATAATCAACTGGTAAGAGATTACAAAAGTAAATTCGGTTTACAAAATTCGGGATCAACCTAACCAAAAACCAATAAACATATTCTTAGGTGTCTTCTTCCGTTGCCAAATAAAGAAGTCACCGAAAACGGATAAATCTATTCATCAAAGCCAACGAGACCTCATTCGATCAAGAGAAAGTGTTCCGGCAGCAAAAAACAGAGAAAATAGTTGGACAAACTCTCTGGTTCTCTTTCGACCACTGAACAACGTTAACTACGAAATCACTACTACCACCATCCTCTATCGACGAGCAACTCACCCTCTAATCGGCTGGACATCTTCCACCATAGATCTTGACGAAGGAACCGTCAAGCGATGGCTTAACACAGGGGTGGATCCATTTAAGAGTGTGTGGATGCACCCTAAAATATAAATAACTTTACTTTTTATACTATACATGCTAATTAATAATGGCAAAATTATAACAGTGCACTCTCTTAGAAATCCAAAGTTTGATTTCCTCTTATGGGCTGTTATTTGATTGAGCTTTTATTTGATTTTAAAGTTGTAGTTATTCTAAAATCCAATTAGTGGATTTTGATGAAATGATAAGATTCAAATGTGGGGTTTTAAATCTATTGCTAAACTTTTTATATGGTTTATCTTGTATTTGGAAATTATTGAAAATAAAATAACTATATAATATTTTTAAAATAGCCATAACAAAATATAACATTCATCAAAACGTTTATAAAAAGAAAAAAAAATCATAAATTTCAATATAAAATTATCTTAAAAAAACAACTAAAAACTTTATCTCTATATCTAGTTTTCATATTAGTTGCATCTCTCCACATCGTCTGGGGCATTTGTGTCATTGTTTCTCTCCATATGTTTGCATTTCTCGTTTTTGATATTGTATCCCAAAACATTTTTTACTGTTTTGAGAATCATCGAATGATATGTTGCCCTCTATCTTTTCATCATCTTCTTCACTAGGAAATTCATCAGACCGACTTGAAAACTGTGACTTGAAAAACGCCAAATATTCTCTCAATCACATTTATTAATGATACATGATGATGATTGAATAATTCATGCGGAGTTTAAGGATCACAACCTTGGCCAGTAAAGTCTTGGAGGTGATACCTAGTAACTCAAAAAGGAACAAAAAGTTTGGGCCTATTCGATCTTAACGAATTACTCGATCTTAACTGTTGACCAATAATCTTGTTCATGGTTAGAACATGTAGAATATCTGATTATGATAAATTCAAAAAATAAAATCTGAAAATGCAATCTATTATATTTCCAACAATATTCAATTTCCACATTATCCAAAATTTACATTGATAATTATTTAAATTAATAAAATTAATTTTAATATGATATTGTGAGAATCTCTAGAAGCAAATGGGAGCACATAAGAAAAAAATGAAATAATTTAGAAATACTTTGGTAAGAAGTGGTATTTTGTTTACTCATATTTTAGTTAAAAGATTATATCAAAGTCTATCTTTATTAAAATATAATTAAATCATGTCCATATTCAATAGAATGTGTTTTTAATGTGTTTTAAAATACATTAAACAAATATTGTATCTAATAACAACGAATTTTATTGTATTATTTCAAATACACAATTGAATAACACTAAATTTTTTTATAAATTTAAAATACAATTAATACTATTAAAATATAATATTCAATAATCTCTTCTTAGTATTATTTTGCTCCCTTCAATCTACCACTGGCTCAACACCCGACCTCGTTCCAAGAGCCTCCTCGATCCTTTAGAGAAAGCAGCATCCAAAACTCATCGTGCCATTAATTCTTGGTCATCGATCTACTTTTGCCGCGATTGGTTGATCAAACCACTCGTTTGATATTAATATTTAGTAATGACATTTAAAATCAATATATACATATATGTTTGCTTCAAAAAAGTTTTTTTTTTAATTTCTTCATATTATGTAAATATTTTAACTATTAATTGGGAAATACATTTTTAACTATAAGCTAAAAAGTATAAATAATTACTTATCTTTCAGTAAATTGGTTTTACAAAATGAATAAAGAAAATGAGTGGGGTTCAAAAGTTCAAGATGATCCGTATTCATTTTATAGGATCATGTAGATTAGTAGTTTTGGATATGATTTCTCTTAGTATTTCTTTCCTCATTTCAGCAACGAAAACAAATTTGAAAAATAAAATAAATTGAAAATATTTGGAAATCAGTTAACAATAAGTACAATGCAAAATATTCTACAGCAATATTAAAATTTTTGAATATAATGGTCCAACTTATATTTTAACTATACAAAAATTATATATTGTAATTTTTTTGTTTAAAAAATAAAATAAACTGCGATGAGCGTGGATCGAATACACGACCTTCAAATCTTGAGTCTGACACTCTCCTAACTGAGCTATCCCCACAACTTGTATATTATAATTATTATATAATATATATAACTAATTGGAAAGCTTGTAAATAAAATACCTTTATAAACAATACATTTTGTTATTTAATTTTATCACTAAATATTGACGACAAAAAGTTTATCACTAATATTTCAAATAATGATAAAATAAATTGTTTTTCATGAAACAAACAAAAAAAAAGTTTATTTTCATGTTTCTTCTTTCTTTTTTTTGTTTGTTCATCAATTCTTTCTTTTTTTGTTTAGGGGTTTTCATAGGGGTGGGCGTTCGGGTATCCGATCGGATTCGGGTCGGGTATTTCGGGTTTTCGGGTATAGAGATCTACACCCGATCGGGTATTTTTAGATTTCGGGTCGGATTCGGGTAAACACCCATCGGGTATGGGTGTTTTCGGGTTATACCCGAAATCCGAAATACCCGTCGGGTTCGGATCGGATATGTCAATTTTCATTCGAAACTATATAAAAAACCCAAAATCAATTTTTAAAAAATCCAAAATAAATCTGAAATCAAACCAATTGTTGGGTAATTACGGATAATTTCGGATAATTTCGGGTAATTTTGGATAATTTCGGATAATTTCGGGTATTCGGATATACCCGATCGGGTACGGCTATCCGATCTCTAAAAAATCTTCACCCGATCGGGTATTATGAGACATTAGTACCCGAACCGAACTGCTTACTTCGGGTCGGATTCGGGTAGGGATATCGGATGCGGATATTTTGCCCAACCCTAGGGTTTCATGTTCCTTCTTTTAAAGCTAGTGGCAACAAAAACAATCACTCTCATCAAAAATTAAAAACAACAAAAAAATCATAAAAACTAAAAACTTATGAACTACAAAAAAAGTCGGTGCCGTATTAATTGGTATCACCAAAGTCCACTCCCTACCCAAGAAACCGCAACAGCCAAAACGTCCATTGAGGACGCAAATGAGAGTGTAGATGACGCGGCGGAAACGCTAACTGCCTCCGGTTGCTGAAACGACGATTCACTCTTCTTCCCACTGAAACAAAAAAACATTTTAATATAACAAAAAGTCTCTTCATTGATTTAAAACCTGAAAAAAAAAAACAAAATAACCGTTACAAAATCTACACAAATTATTAAGAAACAACAAAAAAAATCTTAATTTTGAATTGAATGCTAATCAAACTCTTTCCTTTTCTGTTATGAAAACCTTTTGATTACCAAATTTCCACCAATATTAACATTTTAAAACATTAATTTCCTTATTTCGTAAATTAATAATAATAACAAAAATTTACCTTGAAGGAGGACAGAAAGTGATGACGTAATCGGCGCCGGAGCAAGTGAACGTGCTAGTACCATCATCGTAAGCGTAACTATAAGCCGTAGGACAAGCTTTCTTAAAGAAACCAGAGTACTCACTCGGCTTACACGTGTCCGGCGTTCCAAATGCGCCGCTACAACAATACTCCGGCTTTCGAAACGCCTCGCAAGCGCTCTTACACGCCACAGCCGTCGTTCCAGCCGCTTCCACCGTTACTTTAAGCTGCTTCGGACAAACGCCGTTAAGATCCGCCGCGCAACCCGTGGTGTTGCAGTTACCGACTCCAATGGCTCCGCCGTGAGGGACGATTGTCATTGGGACGTTGTAACCGTCGACGAGGCTGACGTCGTAGAAATCGAGATTATTAGCACCGTTGAGTGTGAATTCGGCTAGTGTAGCTGGAGGGATGGCTCCAGCGCCGGAGCATTCGATTTTGGACGAGGCGCAGTCGCCGGTGACGCAAGTGAATTTTCCAGTGGTGGCGTTTTGGTTGCAGAGCGTTCGAGCCCATATACGGCCGGACCAGGAGGTGGGTATGGAGAGGACTCGTGATTCGGTCGTGTTGAGGGTGAAACCGGTGGTGGTTAATGGAGCTGTGCCGGCGCCGGAGAGAAGTCCTGGCCAGATGGTGTAGTTGCATTGGTTAATGAAGGTGAAAGTGGTGGAGGAACCACCATTGATGAGAAATAGAAGCACAAAGAGAAAGGAAGAGACTTTAGCCAAACCCATTCTTGAGCAGAGAAGTCACTGGAGGTTTGATGATTGTTTAGTTGTTGCATGATTAAAGAGAAATTAGAGAATAGAGAGTGTTTATGTTTAATAAGAGAAGTGAGGGTTCGTGTAATGGAAAGTTTCATAAAATTAATTGTCCTATATGAATCGTCACTGCAGAACCCCATATATGTTCATTGATCATTTATTTTATTTATACATTCACATTTAAACTTGTAAAATAGAAATTACTAATTAAGCTATTGATTTTCCTTTTTTTGCATTTACATTTTTATGTTCTATGCTAATTTTCCATGATCTTCCAAAATTTAAAATTTGAAATGTAGAAGGGTTTACAGGAGGAAAACGCTCTTTGTTTTCTGAAGGAAAAAAGATTTTGTTTTTTTAGCATCTTGTTTTCTGAGACTTTGGTAGGAGAGACACATGCATCGTGTAGGTTAATAGTATGGGAAATTTTTGGGATCGTGTAAAATAAAAGGAAATAAAAGAGGTGTTAAGATTTGGTCAACTTCTCAACTACATCAGAAGCTAGTCCTTGTGCACGTTAAGAGAGATAAATTCGGTTAGTTCGTTCTTTGTTACCAAAAAAGCCACATATTTCTATGTGTTTTCTAATTTAAGCAGGAAGATAACAGCAGACGTATGATTAAACCAGTGTTTTAAATCATCACAATTTTAAGCTTGTGCTAATCACGAGTACGTTAAAACTAATACGATCCCTAGCGGTTTGTTCCTATCGTAGTAGAAAAAGAGAAACCAAGAACCAGCATAAGCCCTACAAGATCTCATCCTGTCTCTATGTAAACTGATTTTCCAAATCTACTAATCCCTTGGCTACTATAGCCATTTCATTGTGAGCAAGAAAATCAGCGAAGCAAAATAAGTACACATTAACCCATTCGCAGGTAAATCATGACTGAGATTACCCAAAAACAAGCTCTCTAACGGAAGAGGAACCAAGAAAGACTTAACAAGTCTCTGTCTTAGCATACAGAAGTGAACAAACCAGATTAGGTAACATCTTCAAAGGTCAACACACCAACACCCATTGTAAAGAAAAACAAGCAACTAAGCAATCACACATATCATTCAACTTATGGGCATCAACAAAAGCAGTGACTAACTTTGCAAAGAACAAGTCATAAGAGCAAATATAGAAGAAGTCAAAAACTCCAAAAACAACCATCCTAAACGACTCTTCTAGCAATCACATTATAGTTACCCAAAAAGGAGTATTAGGTAGATTAATAATAGAAAACAAAAGAGTTATATGAACATTACTCCGCTTTGCATATTTTTGTTAAGCAACCGAAGAACATTCTCTCGCAAAGTGACCTTCCTTGCCGCAGTTGAAACACTTCCTATTTCCACCACCGCCGCCTCCTCCTCCTCCGCTTCCTCTCTGATGACAATCACGAGCCAAATGGCCAACTTCTCCACATTCGTAACAACCACCACCACCAGCACCACTACCAGAGGGTCTTTTGCTGGTGCACACTCTAGCCACGTGGCCAACTCCGCCACAAGTATAGCAAGTGTTTCCACCGCCGCCACCACCACCGGCGTTTTGCCTACAATCCTTAGCGAAATGTCCAACATTACCACACATGTAGCATCCTTCACCGCCAGATCCACGGCCACCACCTCCGTATCTGTTTCCACCGGCTCCACCACGACAATCCTTCGCCATATGACCAACTTCGCCGCAACTGTAACACGCGCCACCGCCACCGCCGCCGCCACTGTTTCCACCACCGCTCTCCCTACAATCCCTAGCGAAGTGTCCCACTTCACCACACAAGTAACAATTACCTTCGCCGCCAGATCTACGACCACCACCACCTCCGAAGCTTTTACCATCGTCACAATCCTTCGCCATATGGCCAACCTCGCCACAATTGAAACATCCACCGCCGTTTCCGCGGGAGCTATTTTCCTTCTTATTAAGAGAACCGCCGCCAGGAGCAGATACATCAACGGCCTTAGTTTTACCGTCGCTTCCTAGCGTGACCGCGAACTCAACGGATTCACCAACGGTCAAGCTACGGAAACCATCGGAGACGATTGAAGACTGATGAACGAAAAGCTCATCGCCGCCATCATCGGGAGTGATGAAACCATAACCTTTACCATCGCTAAACCAATTAACCTTTCCGGTAGATCTCACCGCCGATTGATCTTCCATCGCCATTAGATCAGAGAAAAAGGCAAAAAAAAGAAGACTCGAAGCCGTTCGTTCGTACAGAGAGAGAACAAGCTTGAAATGGTAAAGAAAAGGAACCCTATATTGCGAGGTCTATTTAGCCCTAATCGTGATTTTGACCCTATTTTGCCACGTCAGCTCCTTCTCTATCGACGGTTGTTGCCACGTCTGCATTTGAATTAGGCCTTATCTTTTCTAATTTATAAGTTGGCCCAACTGAGCCTATTTTATTTAAGGATTTATGAAGGTTTTGAGTTTGATTTCACAAGCTAAAATCATCTCTTAAGCATCTTTTACTCTCTCCATTCCATTTATAAAAGATTATATTAAAAATTTATTTTTCTTTATAAAAATATCATTTAATATTTTATTTTAAATCTATTAACAAATCAAAATTTAATTTTTGCATAGAAACTTGTAAAATTTCTAATAAAATGGAACACAGAAAAATGCGTAAAACTTCTTATAAAATAGAACGGAAGGAGTACTATTTTATAAAATAATTGGAGATTATTAAAAAAAAACAGTTTTTCAGTTGCCTCTTTATATAGTAGTATATTTTTGTTTTAGTTTTGATAAAGTGTGTTAACAGTAATGATTAATTTAGAAAATATCGCATTTAGTAAAAAAATTTCCAATTTAATTTAATTCAATTCTTCTGTTTCTAAAAATAATAATGTTCTATAATTTTTTTTGTTTCTTAAAAATGATTTTCTATATATTTAATTAATTAATGTTAATAATTTGTAAACTTTAAAAGTAATCATTGAAAATATTTGAATCTATTAATTGTTATTCATTTATAATTAAATAATATTTTTTGGTGAAAAAGTAGTATTTAAAATAGTAAATTGTTTTTTTTTATGTAAAAATTTTGAAACATCAATAAACAGAAATAGTATTATTTATTAGAGATAGTCTATGGAACAAAAGAGTGGTGGTCTAGTGATATAACAAAATGGTTAGGCGTTTTTGTTTGGTTTCAATTTCTCTATGAGGCGTAAAAGCATTTTTGAGATAGTAACGGATATCAAAAAAATTATGGACTGAATATCCGAAATTTCTACAGTTTATAATAAAAGAGAGAAAAAAAAACACGTAATGATGAATCAACATGTGATCAATCCCAAATACTTGATGATGTTGGTCGTAAGATATAGAGATAAGAAGAGGAAGGAGAAGTCAAACTTGAGAACTAGTGGCTGATGCAAGGAGTTTGATGTCAAGTAAGACTTAATCAAGAAGACACAAATGGAAAATGGGATTAAACTAGATAAAAATGTAATTGAACAAGGCAAATTTGATGATACGTTAAAATCAATTTGAAAACTTCAACCACTATCTAAAATAATATTCCACGTCATCCGAGACAATCTAGATTTACTGTGGGACCTGATATCAATCCAAATTTCAAAGTAAACTCACTTTGTGAGACTTTAGATTTTGTCGCTATAGAATAGCCAGACGTCGGGAGTTTTTTTAGTTTTTACATCTCAGATCGATGTCGGGAGCTTAAAAGTACAGTCGGTAAAAACATTTAATTTTCAATATATTGATGAGCTTCTAGAAGGTTTATAGATGCAGTGTGGTTTCTACTTTTTAACAGAAAACAAAACATTATAATCTACCTGTGTTTCGGTGCTAGGTAGTACGTTTATTAAACTGACTTCATTCGTACGTGCCCTGCATTGTCTTTATTCCATACTTCTTTAACCAATAAATTTCGAATCATAATATTTCAATCGAAATGTCTTCTAGAACGCAGAAAAAGGCATCCCAATTACTTTGAGTAAGAAACTATAGGAAAATGGTGATATGAGTTTTTTTTTTCTTTTTTTTTTCCGAGTGAACAGAAGGGAATTTTGAAATCTATTTTTTGTTTGTGTGAAAAGAATATGAATTTCCGTCAAATAAGAAAAATCGTGGGATGCAGATGTTCCAGAACATGGCATGTCGAAATTAGAGTGATGCATACAATATCATGACGAGAAGAAAATAATCTTCTTCTATATATATATAATTAGAAGAAATTAATCTTTATTTTCGTATTTGCTCAGCAATTTTTGTGGCCTTTGTGAATTTAATTAAATTGTCATTATTGTAATGAAAGTCTTTCTTAATTTCCTTAACTCATAGTGTACATACCAAAAAAAAAAAAAAAAAAAAAAAAAAAAAAATCTAAACCCATACGTTTTTTATAAGGATCACAACATCTTAAATCCTAAAGCCAAACGACACATTTATTTGTTTACGATAAATTTTACTCGCTAACATTCAAATAATTTAATTGCAGATTGAGTTAGTTGTGTCTTGTGCATGCGAATTTTGTTTATTCATTACGGAGATGGGTCACTGTAATTACATAGAAAAAATTATTGCTACTGCTAATTAGGATTCACAAGGAATAAAAACGCGTTGATCCGACGTGGCATGATAAACGAGTATTATTGGCACACTAAATTCTTGGCCATGTTAAGTAACTAATTATATAACGTTGAGCTATAATAATCACCCAGGTTTAAGCATTTACAATCGATTAATTTCTTGCATTAATTACGGAAACCCCCCTAATTCACTCGTTCGGGCCAGCCGAGTCAACTCGCTACCAGCACTGATCGGTTTCCCAATTGCGTCCACCGTAACCGCCTAATCCAGAGACACCGACAGTCAACGGCCGGCTCCGACGAAGAAACCTCCGATCATAAACAGCTCGTTTCTCGGGATCCGAAAGCGTACAGTACGCCGCGTGAATTTTCATGAAATCGTCCGCCGACGAGTTATTTCGACTATTTCCCGCCACATCAGGATGACAGATCCTAGCTAGCCGTCGGTAAGCCGATTTCACCTCTTGACTCGTCGAGCCGACGGGAATTTCAAGGATCTCGTAGAGAGACGCGGCTGCCGAGATACGCTGCGGGATTTGGCGTAATCTCGGCTGATCTTCGGCGCAGGTGTAAGATGCGGTGGTCGCAGACAGAGACGGCGAGATCCGGGCTGTGCGAAACGGTGGTGATAGAGTTGAGAGCAGCGGAGAAGAAGAGGAGAGAAATGGAGCAGTAAAGAAGGTTTGGGAAGAAGATATCATCATTGTGAAACGGCGGCGTTTGGGGATTTTTAATTTTCAAATTTTTCAGTTCCGATTTGGGATTGTGATGCAATGTTATCGAGGGAAGAGATGAGAAATTAAAGAGGTGTATTTATAGGGGAAGATAATTAATTTCAAATTTAGGTATTTCTGAGTGCGATTAAAATATCTTGTCGTCCTGGTAAGCAGAATGAAATCGGGTCGGGTCGGGGGGGGGGGGGGGGGGGTTTGGATCCTGGGAAGCTGAGTCAGATAAAAAAGCTTATCCAGTTTGGAAATTATTGGAGAAGCGATAAGGTTCAACGTACGAACTTTGAGCGTAGTGACACTAAAGTTTTAATTGTCATCTAACCAGAAAAGAAAAACAATTCGGTGACATTTAACAAGAATAAATGCGAACTTATTCGCTTCTTTTTTTTTTCTTTTCCTTTTCTTGTTTTTGGTAAATCATGAAATTTCAAATCTTCTGTGTATGTTATCTCTAAATTAGGAATCACCATAGAGAAAATATCCGGATTAATTCCACCATGGTTCTACGAATGGAAATACTAAAAAAGGTGAAGAACTGAGACGAAAAGGAAAAAATAACGTTTCATATATAAAAAAATATACTATAAACCTAAGTAGCATAAAAACGGAAATGGATACGCGGAAGCGAAACATGTAGAAACGCATAAACAATTTTTAAAAAAATTTAGGAAACGGGTATGTGTTGGAAACGTATATATATAATTTTAAAAATATAGTGTATATATAATTTTTAAAAACGTGTATATATAATTTACAAAATATAGTGAAATATTAAAAGTATATTTTTAAAATATATTAGTTTGAGATCAAAAGAGTTTTTGGTAGTCTACAATCTTCTTGTATTCTTTTACAATTTTTTGGAGTTTTAAATTTCTATGTTCTAACTGTTTTAAGTTGTTTTAGGTTATGATTAATTTTTGGAGAAAAAATATGAAATATTTATATTTTATAAATTAGTTAGGATTTTCTAAAGGTAAAAAAGAAATATATATTATGCATATCTCACGTTTCTAAACTATTTATTTAATAAATTTCCAAAAAAAAAGAACACAAGTTTCTGATACGCAAATAGACGTTTACATCGTATTTTTAAATTGTGGTTTTTATGAAACGCGTTTTCATCGTGTTTTCATAGAGTTTTCGAGAGTTTCTGTTTGCAAAACGTTTCTGAAATGGAAAATAGATTTTGTAAAGAGTTTCCATGCTACCTAGCTATAAACCAAAAGAAAATTTTGTTTAAACCTTTTCTATTCTCTTAATATTTTAATTGGTTTACCAAATGGAATCAGATTTTACAATACAGTTTGTTTTGGTTATCAGGAAATTTGATATTAATACCTTTAAAAATTATACGAAAACCGAGACCAAGCCTATAGATTCCGACTTTTAAGACTGAAATTTCAAAAGCAACACTAAACCCGTTTTTAACCAATTTAATCAATTATGATTCCTAAACACCAAAAATAGTATGAAAACATGGTTTGGCCTTTGCGTGTTCCATATGGCCCATATCTCTTGTCCTCATTTCGAAACGCGCTCTCGTCTTTTCACACTCTGATAGAAACAAGCCAAATACAATGCAATTTTATATTGATAATACCGAATTTCTAATGTCGCTTCTGAAAAAAAATCTTCATTTTCCAGATCATAATAAACAGATACATTAATAACAAATTAATATTCCCTGCCACAAATGCCAATGAACTCAAATCATAATTCACAAACTTGAGTTTTACACTATGATTGATCATAAGGTATACACAGTCAAATACATAAACTCATCACTACATTGTGCTAATTAGCTATATGAATATTTGATTTCTTTCCCATTGGTTATAAAAATTTATGAAAATATGTTACAACAACACATGAAAACACTGCAATCCCCAGGCCTTTTGTTTTCCTACATAAGGGATCAGAAATTTTACGGACCATTTTGTGATTTGATTTCTCCTAATTAGTTCCTCCTCCAATACTGCAAATTTTCTTAAGCCTTGCGAGAAATAAGATAACCAGGAGGGCTTCTAACATTTCTTGATTTGATACTTGCAGTTCTCAAAAGCCTACGAAACTCATGGAGACTTATTTTACCATCATTGTCAATATCTGCTTCTTCAAGAAGTGGCTCTATGGAGCCTTTCAAGCCAGTATGCTGCAAAACAAACATATCAAAAACATTTTAATAATGTGATATTAATTGCTTGAGAAGCATATAGTAATAGTGTAATATATAAATGTAACCATTCGAAGTTCCTCTGCTGTTATATATCCATCTCCATCTATGTCGAATTTTTCAAATGCTGCTCTTGATCTCTGTTGCCATTTCTCAGAATCATGCTCTTCTAATTGATTTACGTGTAATGCAGCAGCCACAAACTCGGAGAAATCCACAAATCCATCTGTGTTGCTA
This sequence comes from Cardamine occulta, assembly GCA_028015245.1. Classification (NCBI taxonomy): domain Eukaryota; kingdom Viridiplantae; phylum Streptophyta; class Magnoliopsida; order Brassicales; family Brassicaceae; genus Cardamine; species Cardamine occulta. Next base: position 9,251,006 of record CM051371.1, read on the forward strand.
TCAATCTGAATGTAACAAATACAATTTAGAGAATTAAGATTGAAGAATCTCATCATCATTAATACTAGCTTAAATAACATACATACCACTTGAAGAATCTCGGCGACTCGTGCATCCTTTAGCTTCCAAGGATGATCTTTCGCAAGAGCCTATAAGAAAACAAGATTTGATGTCAAGTTTAGTATGTGGTTAATCGTTTTAGCTAGTGATTGTGATGTTTTTTTTTTTTAATGATTTCATTTTCATTTTTTTACCTGCCTCATTTCTTCAAGGCTAATGGCACCATTCTTGTCAACATCAATAGCATCAAACTGGTCTCTAAGATCAGTCGACTCTTCTTCATCAAGAGTCGTTGCAAGAGCCTAGACTCAAAAACACAACTCATGTGACAAAGAAAACAAATTAAAAATCTCAAATGAAGCCCAAATTTCTCATCTTAATTAATTACCCTTAAAGCAAATAGCTTAAGGCGGCTAAATTTCACAAACTGACGCATGTTGTTTAGAACAGATATGTCTATGGGAATCTCAGATGCATCTCCTCCTTCTCTAACCTATGGATGTGCTACAACCAAAAAATACCATAATCCTCAAAAGATTAGAACAAAATGATCAAAAATTGCGTTACCTTGATTACAAAATTCTTACATATATAGCTCAAAATGTTATGAAAGTAAGATCAAAAGATAAGAGCAAAATAATGAAAAATGGCGTAAAAATGCTTACATAGCGCTTGCGCAGCTGTTAAGCGTGCTCTCGGGTCTTTAACTAACAACTTCTTAACAAAATATTTAGCACTATTGCTAATGGTTGGCCATGGTTTTCTTTTGAAATCAGGTTTGTTCTTCAAAACCTATATTTATAAACACATTTTCATGATTAGAGATTTATGATTTCTAATGTTTTTTTTTCCTCAGAGGAAACTACACAAACCTCCTTGAAAATACCATCTTCAGTCTTATCCCAAAAAGGTCGTCTCCCACATAGAAGAATGTAACTGATAACACCAATACTCCACATATCTGATTCGGGTCCTGACGTACGTTACAACACTTCAGGGGCTACGTAGTACGCGCTTCCAACAATATCATGAAACTTTTTGCCTACACATTGTATCATCACCATCGTTGTTATAAAATGGTTAGATCAAAGAAGTGATATATAAATTACAAAGTTTTGTAACTAACCTGGTTTTATAAAGTCTGATAAACCGAAATCTGTAGCTTTAAGAGGTGAATCTTCTTCAGTTGATTTGAAAAGAAAATTCTGTTGAGAGAGAATGTGATGAATAAGACTAACTTACACATCAAGAAAATAATGATGGAAGTAATTAAATTAACCTCTGGCTTCATATCGCGGTGAACCAAACCGCGCAAATGACACTCAGCCGCAACTTTCAGCATCTGTTTCACTACTACGGCAGCGTCGTTCTCACTATAACGGCTATCTTTCCTGTAAAACAAGTAACAACAATAGTATTAAGACTCTAAAATTCAGCAATATGCATAAACGTATCATTGGGATAAGATTAAACCTGGCTATTATCGAATCAAGTAATTCACCACCCTCGCATAACCTGAAGAACATTGTACATCAACAAACAAACTAAATTAGCAACAGAATTGAGAAAACGTTTGCCCTATATCTTTCTTGCATAGCAAGACATGGCCTAGAAGGCATTTTAACTTACTCCATGACTATATAAACAGAGTTCTTGTCCTCGAAGGCATTATAAAACCGAACCACATTTTCATGACCAGTTAAAGCTTGTAATATCTTCACCTCTCTCTTTACATCTTCCACAGCTATAGGCATTGTCATCTGCCACACCAAACCAAATCAAAAATCCATAATAGCTTAGCTCAAGAAACGCAAGAATCCGATATGTTAATTACGAATAATCTTTGTAAAACCAATTTGATATCTTAATGATGATGAAAATGATATAACCTTGGCCTTACCGATCTTCTTGACGGCGACACGATCACCGGTTTTTTTATCGGTAGCGACATATGTATAACCGAATTGGCCATGTCCGAGCAATTTTCCAATGGTGTAACGGTTATCAAAATCTTTAGCGTACCCAAAATCGATACGCTTGCCGTAGGGGATCGCTTCTCCTTGTCTCCTACCGTTATTATTATCGTTAACTTTATCTCTTCCTCTCCCATGCGGTGGCGTTTGCCGCGGCGTTGGCGTTTTCTTAGCCGTGGCATTGCGTCGCGGTTGCGTTCTTTGATCCTTTTGGATCGTAACGGCCAAGAAAAAACATGGACTATGAGGCGTTCTAGGTTTAGCCACCGTGAGATGAGGATGTGGATTAGGATTCCGGGGGCTGCGGTTGTGGTTGGAGACTTTTGCGGCGGAGGAGAAACAGAGACCCATGATTTTGGTGGATTTCGGTTTCTTGACCCTACGCGATGAGGATGTTTTCTTAGGGGAGTTTCGTGGCATTAATGAATAGAAAATGAGGTCGCCATTGAAACAGCATAGCCAGAGAGAAATTGTGCGAAATGTAAAGAGAGAGAGAGACATGGAGAAGGTGAAGCTTTTGATTTGCGTTGGTCAAGAAATAGACTTTATGTTATAATAATAATAATAATGAAATTATTGGAAGTAGTATATTAGAAGAAAAAAACGAAAGCTTTATTTACACCATAACTTGATTAGGAACTTTTGTTTTTAAATTGAATTTTTTTAAAAGAATTATTTTAACAAAATTTTGAATGAAAATTTTATTTTGGTTTCTGATTGGTAAAACCAAGGTTCAAGAAAGCGCTATGCGCTAAGCAGGCGGTGACCTAAGCGATTTTAGGCGGTTTTGCAATAAAAACTATATATATATTAACAAACTATAATATAATATAATATAATTATATAGCAGATTAACTTATATTTTTAATGAAATTTAATTCATCATTTTTTTGAAAATGATGAGTCATAATTATTTTAATTTTAGAAAAAGAATAATCATATCTTTTATTTTAGGATTTCTAAAGATGGATAAAAATATATTCTTAAAATTTAAATAAAAATGTTTTTTAAATTTTTTTTAATTATTTATTAAAATAAATATTTTTAAAAAATATTTAAATATATTTAAATATATTTATTAAATCCGCTTAGCCCACCTAATGACCATCTAACCCATCTAATGACCGCTTAATAACCATATAATCCGCCAAATTTAACCCTGCACCTAATATAACCGATTTTCACAAAATCCAACACGCTAGGGGCTCATAGGCGGCCGCGTACCCTTTTTTTTGAACACTGGGTAAAATTAAGAGTAGTTAGGTTAAAAAAAATTTCAGCTGGACCCATAATAAATAGAGTAATTTATTTTTATTTTTTCATGTTTTAGTTTTTTCCAGCGTAAATGTTTAGTAACATTGAAGTGGTGGGAAGGTTTATTCTAATATGTGAGCAAATGCATATTTTTTGTTGCGCTAAAAATGCATTCAATCAGACTTTTTAAGAGAGAAATATTTATCAGTATCATTTATCAATATTATTTTAAGAGACTTTTTGTTGCGTAAATGTTTAGCAACATTGAAGTGGTGGGAAAGTTTATTCCAATATGTGAGCAAATGCACATTTTTTGTTGTGCTAAAAATGCATTCAATTAGACTTTTTAAGAGAGAAGTATTTATCAGTATCATTTATCAATATTATTTTCAGAACTAAAAAACCCATGATTTCATAATTTTTATCTAAAAATTTATTTTACAGTTTTGCTTAATAGACATTTATCCCGTATTTTCTGACTAAAAATCCAATGTTAGAATTTTTATATAAGAAAATATGATTATATAATCTCTTGAACTTTTTAATTAACTAATACTAAATATGATAATAAACCCATTTTGGTTAGGAAAATTGTATTTTTTTAATAATGGTTATCGTTCGAAAACGAGTTGTATTCGATTCGAACCGTCGTATTAAGATAAAACTATATATTCGTCACTTGAAGAGCACTGGAGATAACAGATTTCAAACCCGCTCGTGATCTCTTCGACCATCTTCCAAGAACTCTCCAAGAAACCCAACGTTCGTTTGCTCGTGTGATCGCCGTTGATTTTTTTTTCAAAATTGAGTTTTTTTTTCTAAAATAATACTATAGATTAACACATTTCGTGTTTTGATTCGAATTTGTTCAAATTTTTTCTTTTCAACAACTAACTAAAAATAATTAATATTAGTGATTTTTAAAAATATTTTAAAATTATATTTTAAATATATCTTAATTTTATAATTTAAATTAAAAATATTTTGGTGTAAAATACATGTACTTTCGTAATAATAAAAATAATTTTGTTTCTTTTTATGTTAATAAGTTTGTGTGACCAAACCAAATAAACATTTATTAACATAAATTCATATTTGGTTCAATATAAAGTTATATGTATCGTTTATACATATCTATATTCTTACAAAATGAAATTTATTGAATATGAATCGTATGTTACTAAATGTTTATTTGGTTTAGTCACATAAACTTATTAACATAAAAATAAATAAATAATTTATATTCTTACAAAAGTACATACATTTTCACACCAAAATATTTTTAATTTAAATAAATAAAACTAAGATATATTTTAAACAGAATTTTTTAATATTTCAAAAGTGATTAATATTAAATATTTTTAGTTAATTATTCAAATGGAAAAGTTCAAACAAATTCAAATCAGAACACAAAATGTGCTAGTGTATAATAATATTCGAGTTAAAAATCAAATTTTGGGAAAAAATCACAAATTCAAAGTTAGAATAATAAATCATAAACCAAATTTTATTTATTTATCTTTATTTTAATATAATAATATACTTAGTTTTTTTTATAATACTTAGAGTTTATTTCACGATTTATTAAAATGTGAGAGTTTTAAAAATTCGCAAAAAAAAAAATATGGATGCTTTTTTAATGTTTAAAAAAAAAAATCAAGATTTCTACCCATTATTTCGTAATTAACAAAATGCAATGCGATGCCAAATTAGATATTTCTCTGTCATTTGGACGAATTAGGGATATATCGAGGTCCGCGATATGACAATGAATATCAGCGGGATGGAGTAAAAACTAAAAAGCCATTGGAATGGTTGGAACATATATGGACGGTTTGTTTCCACTAATATCAGACCGCATAAGGATGTTCGAACCTAAAACACTGAAGAGAGATGTGATGTCGGCACGAACACAGCCGCAGAGGCAAATAAAATGGCCAAACTCCTTTGTCGCGTCACAACGAGATCAGCGAGCACATCTATTTCAAATCGCGAATCATCAACGGCGCCTAAACGATTGAGCTAGGACGAATTGAAGAAAAAAAGAATTTTGGGGTTATTACGCTTTAGTTGTGACATAAAAATTTGTACCGGGACACAAGTGCAAGCAACCCGCATGGAAGTGGAAGAACCAGAGGCAGAAGAGACGTTTCCAGAAGCGGAGATCACTGAGGAGACACCAGAAATCTCTTTACATGATGGAGAGTACTCCACGAACAATCAGACTCCAGACATAAATTCGCAAACAATTCTTGTTGATAGCGGATCCACGCACAACTTCACCAACGACAAGATTGGAATCGGGCTTAATTTGGAAAATAACTCCAACAACACCATTCAACGTGCCAGTAGCACATGAGGCTCCAATGAGTGTAGTAATCCTGATTTCTAAGCTCTGTTGTTTTAGACCTGGTGTACAAGTGATGCAAGAACATCACTTTACAGTCTAACACTGATCCTAGCTAATTCGACCACAGTGGGAACGATCCACAAGTACCAGAACTTCCATTTTAGCTCTCGAATTTCTAAAGACAATTCAAAATTTGCAGAGAGTAAAGAAAGTGATTCATCAAGACAAGAGTAAGATCATACTTGCTACGCGTCTTTCAATCCAAGCAGCTTATAAGAAGCTTCTGCACGAGCTTCCTCCAACTTTGCTGAGAGCTCTTTCATGAAAGCTGTGCTCGTTCCGTGACTTATCCGCAGAATGTCAAATGCCTTCGTCAGTGAACTCACTGCCTCTTCAGTTTCCCCCAGCAACCTGCACCATAACAATTATATTGTACTGATCAGCAGACTATCATAGAAACCGACAAAAGAATAAGTATTTTTAACACAGTAAACTAGAGAAAGGATAAAAGACTTTTTGATACCATTCAAGTTTTCCCTGGGTATAGAACTGCAGTCCAATCAAAGGATGGGTTGCTGGATATAATCCTGCAATTTTATGAACAAAGTAAGCATAAGTAATATATAACCACCAAAAGAATTTTGATGATTCTACAATAATTTGATATATGTACATGTTTCTGTTATAATTAGCAGCCATTAGTACTCGTAGTACAGTTACCTCTGATACTGTATGTATTTAGTTCGTATTGTAATTATAAGAAAATGTACCTATACAAAACTCTACAAAGAGCTTCCACGTTATGTTCGAATTATAAATCGCACACCTAGATCTATATCCTAGAAGTCTGGTTATTGGGCTTTTAAGGTGTCCAAGAGAAAAAGGAAAATTGATCGATCTTCCTGTGTTAAGGAGCAAAAGTAATAATCAAGATGAAGCAGACATACTTTGGTAAACAGGGACTAGTAGTCTGCAGTAATTCAAAGCTTCTTTCCAGCTTTCTACGTCCATAAGCATCTGCAAACGAATGCGTAACGGCAAGCTTTGAGACACCACATTTGTATTGTCTTTTCAAAAATCTGTACAACTTCCAAACGTCCAAAAGATACGTACCTTTAGAAGTTTTTCACGGGTTCTCATTAAAGTGATGGAGAAAGAATTGTAAAGCTTAACTTGTAGTTTCTCAATTTTCTTATATAGTGCAATAGCGGCTTGTTTATCTGAAAATGGTCAAAGATTCTCTTAGACAACTTGCAACACAGCTCAATGTAACCAAACCAAGATCAGTTAATCTTGTTCAGACATATAAATGAAGGTATTGGTAAAGCAAAACAGGCAACGTATACTTTCTGGGGAAGGAGATGCAGGAGCCTTCTCTGAAACTGTTTTGACATCACTCGCTAACTTTTTAACCTCTTCCTTGCTCCTAAGAAGCATGCATTTCTGGCAAACAAAGCCTTTTTCATCTGCAAGAGTAAACAAAAAGAGGATAGGGCGGATCAAGAATGTTCTTGGACATATAAACTATGTAGTTAACTAAATCTTATCATACCAGGATCACGGAGTAAGAAACCACTGCAATTCTCATTGGCACACCGATAGCCTTCCAACATTGCACTTTCTTCAATATCATGAGGTTTTCCCTTAGGTGTGAAAAATGTTGGTACAGGTTATGTAAAAAATCTTAGAATATTGAGTGGTCAAGTGCAAACTCCATTCATTGATATGTGGAAGAATTAATGACTACTTACAACGTTATTGCAACGGGCACACTGACAGTGGAAGAGGTATTGTTCTTTCAGAGACTTCTGACGAGTCAGAGTGCTTCCAGCGGTTTCAATATAGCTGATATGTACCTGATCAAAGAAAAAGGATCTAACAGCTATATGTCAGTGTGCTATTAGCATATACTAAAGACTCAAAGCAGAAACTACCTCTGAATCCTTCGGTATGTTCTCTATAGCCCGAACAACAGCCACCTTCTCTTCGAACACTAAAATCGCATTTGGAGAGCAGCTACAGAGCAAAAGATTTAGGCAGGAAACAAAGTGATTAAGGAACACAAACAAAACAGATTAATTAAGCTATTACCTGTGATTAATGATGGAAACCAAGGGAAACAATCCTATCCCCTGAGGTCTCAATTCGCTATCACAAATGCTATGAGCATTGCATGAGAACTGTTTTCAGTAGAAATAAAAGTGGTTTAAATAATGATCCCTAAACAACGAATTCTCATGAGTGACAAAAAAAAAGATACTTGATTCTCCTCAACTAAAACGAAGTGACCAATCTCTTTTGACTTTGATAGCATTTCATGAGTATTCAGTTGCAAAACCATATCATCACAAACCTATCTGTATGATATTAAATCAAGAAATTTTTCCAAATACAAAAAAAGGAAACTATCAACTGCAGCTTGCAGTAAGACTTCAGTTTGTGTCAAGCTAACACCAGAAAAAACAGACAAAAGCGCTGGAAAAGAACCTTTGAAAAGTTCTCGGTGATCTCTCTTAGGTCAACACTAGGAAACTGAAGAATCAAGTTCACAAGATTTGCCATCCGTACATACAACAGCAGCTGTTTTTCATCAATCTCAGACATGTCTAGCAAATAAAGGTTAAAGAAGACAAAAGAATCCAAATTTTCTAGGGGTAAAGAGATTATCAATTTCACAAAACTTTAAAGTTCAAATAGGGAGGATACGGGACACCAAAGCCTCCACCAAACTATAATTGTCTGTTGTCGTAATTGGCAGGACCTGGACAAGATAAAATACATTGAATTTAGTATACATAGACTACTACTACTATAATATGACACTAGAAACCAAAACAAAATCTGGATGTAATCTTTTTATCTTAACACTATTACTAGACTTCTTCTCCACAATCTCAACAATGTGAATGAAAGCACCAAACAAGATGAGCTATAAAAGTTGAAAGCAAGAAACAAGCAACATCATTCACAGAGAAATACTAAGTATAACCTTTTCATTTTGCAAATTCCTCTTGAGGTAAAGTTTCACCATCAGACGTATCGTAGGAGTAACATAATTTCGTTTCTCCTTCTCAAGTCTAGAGAGAGCTTTGCATTCATGGCGATGGAACTTCCACTCTGACTTCTGAAAAAGAATCAAAACAACGGAAACGAATCAATCATCAATTGAATTTATCAAGAGAGGACTCATATGAAACACATCCAATTAAACCTGGCAAGAGCTCCCACAGTACCAAACCACTTGACAACAAGAACATTTCTTGAGATTATTATTGGTTTCGAAACATCCATCACATCTTGATTCGGAGGAGGTATTATTCGGAGCAGAGATGTATGGCTCTTGGCTTAGAATCACTTCTCCTGAAATACAACAGGACTGAGATTCGTCAGACGAACAAAAGCACTTGTCAAACTAAACCCTAAAAGAGAGATGATGAACCTGGACGAAAATCTCTGGTAGTGAACAGAGAGCGGCCTTTCTGTGGGAGATTCGAAACGCTTAAGCAACGATCTCGCAGAAACCTCTGCAAATCCGCCATGAGTGAAGAAGCTTCCATTGCTTTCCGAGAGGTTTCGAGAACAACGGTAACTTTGAATCAAGTCCCAATTCTGCAATTTACAACAAATTTGGGTCAGCCTCACTTTTTGGCAGCGACGGCTTTTTTCTTTTTTTTTTTTTCTCTTGGGACGAGAATTTGATTAGTTGCATTTAGAACCCGAGATTTGGACTAATTGCATTTAGATCCCTTTAGTTACATTTCTTTTTGGGGTCAAAGGATTAGTTACATTTAGATCCCTTTTTCAAATCAATTTCGGAGAACAGTAAAAAAATAACCTTAAAGATTAAAGAGTTAAAAACTACATTTATTGAACAGAAAATGTTACAACAAAAGCGACTAACCAAAGGAGTGATAAATCCATAAAGGTTACATATTTACAACCCCCAATGAATAATGTTAGCTGCCATTAAATTAAAAGCACTGAAACAACAAATTGCAAGTATTTTTGAAGTTAGAACCAAGGATGCCATGTTGGATCCATCATACATAAGTTGCGAGGTGACAAGGCTGCCTCCACCAACTCGTTCACTCCTCTTTGTACAGACTGCGGCGGCTCAACGGTGTTCTCATCCTACAAAACAAACCCATCGAAATGTTTTATTATATGAAGATGACAAGTGATGATAAATACTGTGATGATGATGTATGTATGTATGTACCTCTTCAGAAAAGTACTGTGGGGCAATTCCTCTGATCCGGCCAATGACATCTTCCACATTAGAGTTTACTTTGTGCTTCAGTTCGGCTGAGTTCAAAGTAGCAATTCCTCCAACAGGAGGAATTGGCACACCAAGAGGTCTTCTTCCGAACCAAGACAGCAATTCATCTCGGAAGAACATAGCAAGTTGATACCGTAGATGTTCGTTTTGCTGAAAATTTGCAAGACAATAGAAAAACAGAGATCAAACAATGGCTTATTGTATCCAATTTTTGTAAATTTCTTTGGATGATCGTGTTACCTTGGAGGAGATTACTGCTTGAGCTGCTGAACACATGGATGACATGAGAAGACCTTCGACTCCAAACTGAGAGAAGAATGCTTGCATGTTCCTTGTGAGGCGGAAAGGCACGGGTTCGTTAAACTCGATCATCCCATTGGCATCGTAAGCAGGGTGAAAATCTGTCTGGAACATTTTCCCGGTGTTTTTTGCAAACAAGACCTTGTTCGGGGACCTCCCACCAATCTGTAGCATGAATGACATGAAACTGGAGACAGCTAGCTGGACTGCAAATTGCTTCTTGAAAGCCCACATATGGCTTCCGCTCATCAACGTCTTGTACATGTACTGAGAGAATATACTATCATTGACCAGATTTTTTGTGATGTCAACATAAGCTTGCAGACGAAGATCTCCTATTGCCTCTGCAGAGATTTGTCCTGATATAGCTTGATTGAGTTGCTCCTTGAAGTGGGTAATTGGTAGATCTGCCTCTCGGTCGTTTCGTGCACAATGATTCTCATACACCTCAAGGAAAGTGTTGTACATGAGATCATCCTCTACCATCCGGACCTGAAACCAAATATGTTTTTTAAAAGACAATACTGAGAGAGAAAGACAGAGGTAAATCCTGAACATCTTAAAACTGAATGTGTTAAGATTTGAGTAAACCTTGTGAAATGACCACACATAATTAATTACCTAATGAAACACCAAATCCGAATTCATGGTATAAAAATCACCTGAGACCAGACAGGAATGATGATTGGAGTGTGAATTCCAATGTGTCGTTTTCTTGATTCCTTATGCTTATCAAACATTTGGTTCATCACACGGAAAAGCTGCAAGATGCGTTCGTCACTTCTGGCATTAGGCGTTAATGATGTCTGGACTATAAAGTGCTTTTGCGAGCCATCTGAGCCAATAAGAGTCAACCGCCTGAAGCTGCTTCCATGCCTTCGAACAATAGGTACATCTGCTCCAACCCTATCCAACTTTACTGTATGATCAGGTGCTACTTCCTGGATAGTTGGGCATATGATTATTTTCAGAATCAGATAAGAGGAAAAAAAAAGTTCCATTTGAAGACTAAACTAAGTGCAAGGGAAATGTAGTCTAAATTACCTGGTCAGTAAAGTACTGCCCCGGTATCTCCACATCAACAACATTGAAGTCACGCAATACCCTGCTCTCATCTTCCAATCTTAACACAGCCGGAAACCTGTCTTCAACATTGCTCTGAAGAATATTTTTCCACTTTTTCAGTCGTGATGTTAGCTCGGCGAGTGTGACCGGGAATGTAGTTGTGCTTTCTGGATCAAGGTGACGCTCAAAATCCTGTTTGTACTCTTTCACAAACTCGACATGCTTGGTCACAGCATCTGCCGAGAAACAAGCTCTGCAGACACCCGAAAGTTCTTTTTTGAGTGGTTGGGGAACCTCAGCAGTGGTGGCAGTTGGATACTTGTAACAACGATGCAAAAGAGCATTCACAACGGCCAGTAGTCTTTCTTCCGGTAATGTAACAAATCTCGAACCTATTTCGGTGAGAAGAACCTGAAAAGGAAGATTACTTGCTTAGATCATACAACCAAAGATGCAGGAAACTGCACGGTTGAGTCAGAATCTGAATCGAATATATTCCCTTTTCCCATTAGTGGTTGTATATTCCTTCATTATTCAGGATTATCTTTACTAAGAAAATTGCATGTATTTAGAGCAACTTTAATGAATATGGTTGATATATACAGAAAAAAAGTATCACCTCGAGTTCACTGGCTAAGTTGTTATGTTTGCCCCTTAGAGCTTCCATAATATCCTTGGCAGCGTCAAAAGCACCTGCAGCAGAGATCGCCAAGGATGCACCATTCCGTCTCGCTGTGTTTTCATTACTGTCATTGCTTTGATGCATAGGTTGATCATTCCCAGTATGCACATTATTTTCCGCAGTGGAGCGTTCACTTTCTTGCCCATGTGGGTTACCACTGTCATGTGTTCCACTGGCCCCACTAATTTGAGCACCTTGATGGATTTGAGTTTCCGATGGTACATTGCCTCCACCATGACCCATACTTGCACCAGAGGCATTTTGCTGCATTCTTTGAGCCAAAACCAATCTGCCAAGTTCAGATTTATTTACTGCATCACGTCGTTCCAGCAAGTATGTGCGCAACCAGTAATAGAGAGCCTGAAACGGAAAATCACCTCACTCTTAGATAAAATAATCAAAATGCACAACTTTGTCGTAAACGCTAAAGGTAAATTACCTGTGGGAAAACTGCAGCAATTTTCAATAAAACCAATTTGCAATGGGGTGCTTCTGATCTTTGTAGGGACAGTAATAGCTGCGGGATCCAAGAAAGCCACACCCAGTGAGGAACTTGGTCTAAGTGTTTATCAAACACCCTGCCAACAGGCTCATTCGCTGTATCGAAGCTAAGAAGATAAAGAACACGAGCTATATGACTTCTGGAATTGGAAACTCCAAATCTTATACCCTGAAGAAAGCAACTGACAGCATATTCAAGCCAGATTTCTTCTTGTGTTTCTTGATATGCCTACAAAAGCAAGTAAAATATAAGTACAAAGAATAGGAAATATTGGGAGAACGTTAGAAGCCATATAAGAAACACAACCATAAGATATACCATGTCACAATAGTTTCCCCAGCTTATCCATCCTTTGGGTAAATTCTTGAACAAGGTGATCGCATTGGAATACGCAATATTAGCACTTTCGGTGTCATTCAGTTTTAAATGAAAATCCCCCTTCAGACGAAATATCTCTGCTTTGATCTTATCTGGAAAATACTCCAAATTTGTGCTATTGATCAGGTTAAGACCACTAGCACGCTCTCCCTTCATTTCCAGATAAGCTTTTGCCTGCTCTCTAATTTTAACAAAAGCTTCCTGCACTCAAACCCAAAAACAGAAGATGAGACATCTTATAAATAACACTATTTCAAGCTGAAAATCAACAGAAACAAGACAAAAGAAACCAACTATTAAAAAAACTTGATGAAATATGATACAAAAAACCGAGGAAAAAGAAAAACAAAGATGCAGCTCTTGTGAATAGAATGCTACAATTAAAAATAACTCTGCCCAAATTCTGGAAAAGATTAAAGAATTAGGAGAAATGTACCTGTACTTCCATTGTTGAGTGTCCATACATTTTTTCAAGAATCTGAACACAAACATCATAAAGCCCTTGTTTCCGAGCTATCCTGGCAAGCTTATTAACATTCCATGCTTTGTCACGGAAACCAAGGTGATGAAGTGGAGAATTTGAAGTGGCTAAGTCCTTAAATGCATCAATAACAACATTATACATTTCATTCCTCCACTGTAGCATATCGTACCAGACTGTCATATTGTCCCATTCATTTGGAGTCCTCAGCCTCCAAGTCTCAAGAATATCCTTCAGATCTGCATAACGATTTCCAGGTCCACCAACCACAGCATTTCCTGAAACTTTGTTCCCATTTGCGATGTCAACATGAATTCTAGCAGACTCTTGAACCTCAACTAGTTGTTGGAATTGCTGCAGTAGAGGCACTCTAGCATGAACAGACATTTCAGGCAACTGCCACCACTGTTCTAAGGCAAGATCGACTCCTTTCCCCACTGTGTTTTCAGCATCTCCAACACCATTTGAATTTCGGTCATGAAGGGCAAAATAAGATTGAACCAAGCGAAGCTTTGGAGTCTCTTCCACTTGTGCCTTTGGTATTACGTGATCCTTCAAATATGCCCAATCGGGTAATTTCCAAAGACTATCAAGCAGTATTTCATAATTCTCAATGCTTTTTCCAAAATCTACCAAGGCATCCCATTGACTAAGCTGACTGGCACAGTGGAGCCACTGCTCCTCCCACAGACACATTTCAGCCTTAGGGACTGTGTTATTATATGTGCCTTGGGTTGCCTTAACCATTGCCTGGTAAAAGAGGCTCTGAGCACGCTGCCAAAAACCATGCTGAACTAATGAAAGTCCAGCTCTCGTTTCAGCAGTGATGGACCTCTTCTTCCACAACCCAAATCTCATATCTTCTTCATTTAACAAACGATAAAGCTCAGCAAGAGACTCGGCACATTTTGAGTCATTCATGAACAACATTACATGGCTTTCTAGCAACGCCAATGCGAGATGCCACGCATTGTACGTTTTTCCAATATATTTGATAAGCTCACTAGGCATCCTAGGTTGAGGGTGGCTCAATTGAAGCCCTTCCAAAAGTGCTTGAACAACATTTGGCCGGTGTCCTTGCTGCTTCTTATGGTAGTCCTTCGACAGTAGAGAAATCATAGGTTTAGCCAATGCTACCTGTTCTTCCTTGAGCAGGGTTACCCATACAATTGGAAAGACCAAAACCCACAGATGATATGCAACATTGGCATCCGTGTGAGCCAGCTCCCTTAAAGGGATGACAACATCAGCCACCTATAGTGAAAATTTTATAAAGTTACAAGCATTAGGATATAAATAACGTGTTATTTAGATAATCACAAATCGATCAGGTTGATAAATACGCCAAGCGACTTATGATAATTAAGTAAACATTTATAATCAGGAATAACAAAGAGAAAGCCCCCCGATAACACAAAGGAAGTTTTAAATGATTTGCAATCACCTGAAGTTTGCTTGTCGCGCTCAGAAATTGTGCATGCTTCATAACAATGCTGTCAAACATTGAAGTAACTTCTTCGGGACCCTCTAAGCTAGTAGGAGCTTGGTGTTGCATTCCAGGATTATCTGAAGGCAAAAGTGGTAGTACCCTTGCAGAATTTGGTGCCAGGCTAATTGGCTTGTCCTCAACTAAGATAGCTAGAAGGAGATCAAGACCCTGTTTGAGCCAAAAAACATCACTTAAAGCTTCCCAATCCTGGATTTGAATAATGTATTGCAATCGCGCAAACAAATTTTTTCCAAGAGACTCGTGATATAACAAGAAGAACTTCCTTCTCATCTCAGGATCACTTGCCCGTAAACCAAGCATGAAATGTCTTTCAACTTTCAGAGAGACCTCTTGTCGTAAGCCCAGAGGATACCTATTTATTAAATAGATGAAGATAATATTATCCTTCTCCTAAAAGCAACAATTTGACTCAAGGAAAGAAAAAGATTAGTAATCAAGAAAACATACTTCGTTGAATCGGCACAAAGTCCATATAATAGCTGAAGATACTTCTGATCCCACTCTTCCAAAGCATCAGATGAGAAGTGTTGCTTATCAATATATGAAAGCTTATTGAGAAATGCAACTACGTCCTTTTGGGTAAGGAAAGAACTAGACAAACCAGATGCGCCTGTTTTGCTTAAATCATCCTCAACCCACCTTTTTATCATGTCTAGTATGCAGAGAAGCACACTAGAATCAGTACCCTTTTCGGAAAGCAGGGTGTTCAAAGTTTGAGTAACAGATCTTTTGCAATCTGCTATAAGCATGACTGTTTCATCAATAAGTTCTAAGACCAACTTTATATTACAAATGACTGCTCCAACATCAGAAGTTTGACGAGTAGAAGTTACAGCAGAATCTGAATCTGTTCGCTGGCCCTGGAAATGGAAAGAAAAAGGTCCAGAGTAAGCCATGAATGGGGAATTACTAGGTTATCTACTCACTATCTATTAGTCAGACAGTAAACAAAGGTAAATTACAGGAAAAGGGATAGAAATACAGAAAATAGGCCAGCTAATAACATAAATCCAAAGAGTTCAAGTAGCAACTAGCAAGGTGATGAAAGAGAGTAACTGATCTAAATCCTAAGATCTTACAAGACATAAAAATGAAATTCATTAGTGCAAAGCTGAAAACATGCATTGGAGATTCGAATACTCACTAACGTGGCAAATGCCAAGTAAATTTAATTCCCCTTTAAAGTTTCCCATACAAAAGAAAGCAAGCACTATTATCTTAGCACAAAAAATGAGGTTTAAGTAAGAATAACGTACTTGTCTTGGATGAGAACCCACAGCTGATCCCAGGTCCCGCGCAAGGCGCTGAAGGATACGCACCAATACATATGAATCAACAAAGTTTTTATGTACCTTGGCCAAGGTTTTGATGACAAGAAGTACAAAGCTAATTGAACCAAAAGCGTTATCATCTCCTGAAGCTTGTGGAGCAGTAACAGCATTCACATGTTTGTTTATCAACTCATTGACTTTTTGGTACAGTAGCTTTATGTCGGGAGGTGTATTAGCCGCATCCAGCGGGAATGCAGTGAAGACCATCTTCAACAAGGAGCACAACGATTTACCAGCATCGAGCATCTTGTGTTTAAAACACGGTTCAAGAATCTTGTGCAGAAACAAACAGTCAATCTTGTAAGTTAGCAGGAAAACAGTATTATTTTGTTTCAAATATTAGAATAAGGCTTATTGCAGCAAGTATACCTGTGAAATCTGGCTGATGTTGTTCCTAATGAAAAGATGTGGCTGCTTCTCCAGAACTTTGTTCATGACATCCAATCCTTGAGCAAGTGCTGTTGACGGATCTGACTGAGATGGTGGCATGCTGTTCAGCAGTTTTTCTAAATAGTTGAACTTGACGTTAGCATTTGGCCAAACCTCCAAAGCTTGTGAAAGCAAATCTAATGCTTGTTTGTACATAGTGGTGGTTTCCCTGTCCTTAGGCTCAATTACCAAAGCTACCTGTTAAAGAAAGCAAAATATTTCAAAAACAGAGAAATGAACTAAGGTCATTTCTGCTAAATACAACAAGACATGAGGTTAATGATTTGTAATAGCTGGAGCAATGGCATGTACATCAGCTCTCAGACATGAGGTGACATGGTTGAGAGAATTGGAAAGCAAACTAAAGTAAAATAAATACTTAATGGTTGAAGGTACAAGCTTAAAGCCTTACTCTTATGAGAAAATTAATGATCATTTCTTCCATGGCAGCATTTGGCTTGAATTCCTCATCAGGCTGGGTAGCAGATCCAGGAGTTTCTACATTGGGGATTGATGATGCACCGCCAGGTGACATTACACAGATTGATTGGAGACCAGGTTCAATTTTAACTCTTTTACTCGGATCTTCTGATGTGGCACATCCATCTGTTGAACGCTTAGGATCAGCACCAGATGAAGTATGCAATTCATCAGCAATCTGACTGGTTCCATCATTATCAGTCACCATTTTCATTTCATTCTGTCTTTGCCTTTCCCAGCTGACAACCAATCCAGCAAGTTCAATTGCGAGCCTCCTATTTTCTGCAGTGGTATTATATGGCAAACCTAGACGACTTAAAGAATTCACCATCTGAGGGACAAACTGTGCTCTACAGCTGTAAAAGAGATCTGAATGCCGAACAACAAGTAGGAAGATGTGGATCAAATTTGGAATTGAATGACCTTCCTCCACCAAAATCTTTTTGGTGTATCTTATCCAAATTGGCATGCGTGAATCTCCAAGAGGTAGCCTTTTAGGCAAAGCTGGCATTAGAATATCCAAGGCTTGCTTAACTAGCATCTTATTCTCTGGCTGGCACGTCCTAAGAAGTGCAACAAAAACCTACATCCAATTGGCAAATTACATTTTGTGTCACATAAAAATTTAGAAGAAGTTGTTTTGTAGGCATGTCATAGTACCATGGCTACTCTTCCAATTCAGGGAGGAATATCATCATAGACGAAAACTATCCAAGTGCATGTCATAGTACCATGATGTCTAAGAAGTACGCGTTTAGAGATATACATGCATTATTAAGACAAATATAAATTCAGATCTACCTTCAAGTAGCTTGTCTATCAACAATCGCATTGTAAATGACTTCCACTTAAGCTAATAGTTGACCGTCTTAGTCATATACAAATGTTAAACATTATGACTACAGGGTTTTTACCAATGGAAAGATGATTTTAATATGAAATGAGCTGAAATCAGTAAGTTTAAGGAAATTCTTTTCTTTTTTCTCACTCTTCAAGAAAATAAAAAACATCACTGACATATATTTTAACGGTACCTGAAGAATGATTTTCTCAGGAGCCTGGTAAGCATCCAAGAAGTGACAAACATTAACAAATGCCCACTGTTTACTGGCACTATCTTCCCGTTTGAGATGATTCCATCCAAACTTAATGAGCTCTTTTCTATGATGAACCAAGTCACTCTGAAGATATTTTAGAAGCAAAGTTGCTAATTGCAAAAGTTCGATCCTCAAAGGTTCATCATATTCAGCCGAAACCTACAACAATCAAGGGGAGATTTAACAATAAAAGAATAATAAAATCCAAATAATTCTGAACAAGCGGATAATTTTATTTTTTTTAAACAACCAACTGTACAGGGCTACCCCAAAAAAAACTATACAGATACAATCATAATCAGCATGCAAATTATAGAGAATTCTTCCCCATATTTTCTTGGTATGTTCCTACAAAATAACATTTTTAGGGGAGAAAAGGACCCTACCTCTTCAGGTGGATCAAGAAGTCTCTCAACAATGGTTTTGACTATATCAGGGTCAATAACCTCCCAAGTTTGGCCGTTTTGGAAAGCATGGGCAAGCATTGGAAGAATAAGCATTTGCATTGCCTGAACTAAATGATCATGGCCGAGTTGTTTGGAATGGAAAAGGTTAAGAAAATGCAGGAGAAGTGCTCTTTTCATGTCGGGCGGATATCCTTCTGCAACCTGATGGATAGATCCCAGTTATTATACTAGAGCTGAAAAGTGTGAAAACTAAAATAGAGTGAGATAGAAATTATGACTAAAATTTAAAATCTCAGATACCTCAATAATGTAGAATTCCTTCAAAAAGGTGTAGTCAATGCGGCTATGGTACAAGAAAATGGAGAGAATATCGAAGAGAACATTGACTTCAGATTTTTCATGCCGTAGGTAATTCAAGAAGCATTTGACAAGCCATTTGCTCTCTTTCACCTGTGAATTTGAGAACGGAAAAGACTTCAGATTCCAACTTTTCACATACTTTACATAACTGAAAAGGAAGACTATTCAGATCTCAAATCTCACAGGTATGTTCACCACACTTAGACTCAGAATTCATGATTAAAAAAATTCAAATTTCTACTTCAACTTCAGAACGTTGTTAGCTCAAGAAAGAAATAAGAGATGATACTGAAAAAATGTCAGGACTCAGAATGGTTCCAGCAAGAAATACAAGAAAAAATGTGTATATCATCATAACACATAAAATCATAAATTCAATGGAAACAAATTTAACACATCCCACAGTGAAGCCAAATCTGTAAGCACCAACGTAGAGCTACAAATCAGCAATAATACACTTCCTGATGCTGTAATGGTTTCTAATATCAGACCTCAGTTTCAACTTTTCATAACTAGCTATTTTCAGGATTCAGGAACCATAACAAACTAAACAGCTTCAGCATGAAACATCAGCATTCATTAATCTTCCGAATGCTGTAATGGTTTCTAATCTCAGACATCAGTTTCAACTTTTCACCTGGCTATTTCCGGCAACCCTAACAAACGACAAAGCTTCAGCATGAAACATCAGCAATCATTACACTTTCTAACGATGTAATGGTTTCTAATCTGAGACAGTTTCAACTTTTTTATACCTCACTATTTCCAGGAACCCTAACAAACTACACTAAGCAAAATCAAAAATTTACAAGTGGTCGAGATAGAAGAAACTACCTGAACTAAATTCAGCTCTTGCTCATTCTGCAAACGAGATATCCTTGCAGGTGATTTCCAAATGAGAACCAAGGTATCAAAAACACTGCGATTACTCTGCAACCAGTTGGGTATCAGTTTCACCATTGTTTTGATTAGATAGAGCCCCTGAAAATATGCATCCGATGATAGATTAGCCTTTGTTGATGCCACATTAGAATTCTCTGATTTAACAGATATATGATTTTCATCTCCAGTTGATGTAGCTGGAGGAGTTGAAGCTGTCGTGCTTGATGTAGGATCAGGTTTTGGCAAAATTTCAGGAAAGGCAAAAGAAAGTATCTTTTGTGGAGATTTCGCTAGTTCTTCTCTTAACGGTTGGCCAGCATCTGACCGGATTATATACATAAACCTGAGTTTTTTTAAGGAAAAAAGCAGGTATAGTTAGCATAATTAGACAAAGCTACCCCAAGCTTACACTAAACCTATAACAAGATGTGGTGAACGAAAACTTATCAAATGGCATTGTCCTCACCTTCGGAAATATTTTGGTTCACTTAATCTAGCAAGAAAATAGTCAACAGCAAGGGCTGCATATCGATTCAAAAATTTGGTAAGCGGGAGACGGTATGGGCTATTAATCTCACTGTACACTTGCCCAGGAGGAAGAGCTGCTTCTAAGTCAATGGTTAAGGTTACAAGTTCATCTAGAAATTTTGATGCAGCATGTGGAAGTAAGTGGAATAGCTCGATAATAGCTGCCATGGAAACAAAAGAAGAATTGTGTTCAAGTGAATAATCATATGAGTATGACCAGACACTGATTAATATATTTTCACAAAACAAATTACCAGCTGCTATTTTGGGCTCTTCTCCAGCTTTCCATGATTTCTGGGACTGGGCAAGTTTCTCCGGCTCTAACCATTTTTTAAGGTGCTCCAGCAACTTTCCTCCTAATGTAACATTAAACCAATTTGACAAAAGTTCAAGAAGGCGTGCCAGACCTTGCAGTAAAGGCATACTGAGATTTTTTGTGTGTGCCAGATTAACTAGTATTGGCCTGAGGCTACTCTGAAGAAGTTCCTTGGGCATTCGTTGTTGATTGATAACCTAAATCAGAAAATAAAATTTTGAAACAAATAAATTTATAAAGATGAAAAATATATGTAGATAGATATCAAGAAATAGACATAGATATCAAGAAATAGACTCCTATGATAACTCCATTGAGCAAGCTCACTATTGCATGCATCTTGTTATATACCAGGGTTGCACATATCAATTCCCCCCCCCCCCCCCCACAGAAAGAAAAACAGCTAACCCCATAAGAGTAGGAATATCGGTTTCTTCACTAAATATCCCATAAATATCCAAATTGAATGTGCATGCAAGAATCCTGAATAAAATAAAAGACAACTACGAACCTGTCTTAAACCCTCCTTAGCAACAGCCACGATTTCTGGTGCTCTACATGTTAGAGACTTGAAAAACATGGAAATTATCTTGGCTCGTAGTTCATTGTGAGTTTGCGTACGGAAATCAGTCCATGCCATAGTTGTGCACAGAAGCTCAATACAAGCTGTTCGAAGTCTGTTCAATGATGTAAGCACTTTAGGATTCATCAACTTCACAGCCCAAACTGTTTCATCAGCCTCAGCAATTTGTAATGCTTCTTGCAGAAAGTTAACCAACTCTGGAGTCACTTTTAGAAGGGGGGGCCTAAGTGCCAAGCAAAAATTCAGAGCTGCAACTGTTCCAACCTGTAGGTAAACATAATAAGGTTAATACTAAAGAAGTAGAGGAAGACAAGGCCGGAATCAATACATAAAATAAAATAGCAGTGTGAGAAACCTGTTGATCAACTGTCTTTGATCGAAGTGGACGCATTATAAGTGGCTGCAGCAACTGTTGGTATAAAGGCTCAAGCAACTCAGTCACCTCACTTCCAGTTCGGCTAGCCAAAAGTGCAAGGCAGTTCTGTACATTTTTCCTCACGGGGATGGATGCGTTAGGATTGAATAACTCTGTAGCAAGATATTCTACAACATCTTGAAAGCTTGTTCTACGTGCTTCACTATTTGCTTCGTCAACATTATTAACCACACGTAGAATCTGCATAAGAACCTGACTTGTCTCTTCTTGCTCTTTGCTAGCATAAACAGGAAGCCTCTTTAAAACATAAACCAGACCACGCACAATCTTTACTTGGAAATGACACAATGTTTCAACATTCACTTTTCCCACCAATGCACCTAACCCCATAACCCCTCCCATCTGCGCTTGCCATGTGCTCCCATAACAGCCATGCAAAAGCCGAGGCAAAAGTTGTTCAAACACTGGTATTCGCACACTTGGATGTGGTGAATATACTGGATTTGTAGAAGGGCTCGAGACAATCATAGAGGCATTGTGACCACCCCTAGCCATCAGCACATCAGCATGTTTGACACGAGCAAGGAACAAAAGTGTTTCGGCAAACATATTTAACGCATTCAGAGCAGCTTTGGCGTGGAGCCTGTTTTCATCTGCGAGCACATCGACCAGTGCATCTAAAAATATCAAAGGATCTAACTGCTTTAAATTAGATGATCGATTACTCTTGGACCTGGAACTTGCCGAAATCACAGATCCGCCAAGTGAACCAGTACTGGTTGATGCACTTGAGGAGGTATAATCAACATGCAAAATAATCGCAAAATGCCGGCAGACGTTTTCAACAAAGTCATCATCCGTGTCACTGAGATCTGGATCAGAACTGGCAGCAAGTATTGTGATCAACAGTGTCTTGAAGATTGACTTCTCAGCCATTAACTGAGTCTTTGTTTTCACTCCTAAGTCAGCCTGCGACAGCAAGAAGACAGCCCACTTAATAGAATGAATCTTTCTTCAGCATATTAAACCAAGTGAAACAGGTAGGAAAAAAAAAGTTCAGCTAGATGAGCAACAAGAATACAAGATCAATTTTCTATTAAAAAAATGAATGGCAATAAAACGAGTATTACAGAATTATAATAATGCTCCATGTCAAATGTGCGTCAATCAAGAAACCTCTCTCTAATAACTGTGTCCCACATCAAGTAAATTCACGATCCTAGCAGATAATGCATTATAAATAAATGGCATTGATACACCTAAAATGTGCCAAAATTCAAGCATTAGACGAAGAAGATAACCTGCCACTGAGATAACCTCTGCCATGTAGAAAGAAAACTTGATATTTTGACCAGTCAAGTACACTATGACAGATTAAGATAATAAGAATGATATATAAAACTAACCTTAATGTCCACTGATTCACTCCTGTGCCAAGATGAATCAACAGAGGAACGTAACAAAGTTGATAATTGCCTGGGCGTTTGACCCATATCAGAGACACAGCCAGGCAAATTAAGCTGAGATAATAAGCATACACGGAGGAATCTTAGAGCTTGCTTTCTGTAGTAGATATCCATGCCGTGGTTTCTCTGAATAACTGCTGCTACAGCAAGATTAATAAATTTGTCTAATGGCACCAGAAAAGGTGTCGCCGGCTCAAATGTAAGTACTAAGCGAAGCCCATGCTCTGGATTATCTTTGCATTCAAGAGTAAGTGGCTCTTTCAGAAATCTTCGGTTACGACCACCCAACTTTCCAAGGATTTGTAAAGCTTTTTTACCCCAAGGATATGGCACAGGCCTCAAATGGGACCATAATGCTAAGATCACTTCAGACATCACATTTGCCATGCTAGGTTCCAGGAAATCAGGATTAAGACTATCAACCCAGAATTCAAGGGTGCGTAATCCCAAACTCACAAGTTCATCGCCTCCTCTCAAACAGAATACAAGAGGCTTCATGAGACGGGGAAGGTATGGCAATAAGGAGCTTAAGCGTGCAGGAAGCGTCAAACAAAGCTCTAATAAAAGATCTTTCATGTCCTCACCAGCTGGACCCTCGAGCATCGTCAGAAGAATATTAAGACAAGGTAGCAGCATGGGGATCAAATCTCTCAGAAGCAGCTCATATTTACACCCAGCCAGACCTCTGAACACTGTGCGGAGCAATTGCATATAACCAAGAGGTTTTTCAACTTCCGTAGCATTCTTCATGCAGACTTCCATAATAACAGGCACATGGTGCTGTAATATTCTTTCGAAATCAGATGGTGTTTTGGTAACAGCCCCAAAGATGCATCTAAACAGATGCAAAACCAGTTTAGTCGCAGCTGAATCTGGATTCTTCAGAACATCAAGTTTGCTGCTTACTAGTAAATTAATCAAAACATCTGCAAATGGCTTGTACACTTTGGGAGCTTGTAGAAGTGCTGCGAATATCTGAACCAGCTGGTTAATGTTAATCATGCTCTCAAAAAGCTCTGGCATGCATAAAGAGAACATATCCATTAGATCTCGAGGTTCCATGATAGCAAGAATCTGGGAGAAAAGATTAAGCATTTCCTTCTCCTCATCCTTTTCTTTGAAGAGAGCTAAGCAGTGGACGCCACTTCTCAAAACACCAGAGGCTTTCCACACCTGCTTAAAGCAGAGATTACTTGAGGTTATCTCATCTTAATAACTAAAGTAAGTAATCTCACAAGCAATACCTCATCTTCTCTCATTCCTTTAAAACCCTGTGGAGCTGATGATTGTGAAGCAAGAACTTGAGGGTTCATTCCCTGGGCAGCAGGAGAAACCTTCACAATTATATGCTTGCGTGAAAAAACTATAGAACACTGATACAAGATACAACTGAACACAAACCTGAGGTCGAGGCAAATGAGCATGGGTTATACTCCATATTATTGTTTTCATTCCTGAAACAAATCAGAAAGAGAAAAAATTATTGATAGCCAAGTATAGAATCATGATTAATGAAAGAAGATAAGTCTGCTAAGATTCAGTACCCATGACCAGTGTCTTGATCAGATTCTTACAATCATTCACTTCTTTGGAATGTTCGACAGGAACCTGCAAATTCAAAACTGCCTGCAACCAGAGTGGTCTAGCAATTACTAAAACCTTCTAGATAATCCATTTGTTGATCCAAGGAAAAATATCAGAAGTAATCAATAAGACAGCATAATGCTTAGTAAAGAGAGAAACAGCCTGGCACAAAATTTATGAATACAACTTGAAATTATAAGTACTGCGTATACTCCAACTTGAAGCAAAAGTTGACAATCCGTGTAAGAAAATATGAGAGATTTAAGTTAGCAATTGAGTTTGAATATAAACATGTGCAAGACAAGCTCAGGTTGGCTGATAATTTGGGTTACACACTCAAACAAAAAAAAAAGTCGATGACACAAATTACCTGGACAGGAAGTTCAAGTTTCGACCTCAAAGTGACTCGATCCTTTCCCACCTCACCCTCCTCCAAAAGCTATGAATCGCAAAGCAAGAATAGGTAAAACACCCAATAATTTAATGAAGTTGAGAAAAGAAATAGCTAAAGGTTCAAATTCTTTCTTTTTTAACCTCTTGGCGCCTATTTTAAAGGTAATATAAAAATATAAGAAATGAAATATCAAGCAAGAACACTTTTTACAGATATTCTCAAGACACTGGAAATTCAAAGAGAACACAAGAAATCATATGCATCTTGCAATACTGCCCCTGAAGATCAAGTGATCAACTCAATAATAAATACACATCTTTCCTCATCCCAAACACTAAAAGGAAAAAAAGAAAGAAAAACAAAGCATTATCACATAGTTTTGAAACTTACAAAACAATCATTCATCAGTATACAGTAGAAAACCAAGCCAAAAAAAGTTGAATTCCTGAGCACAACATTTGCTTTTGAAAAGAAACCAGTATTACCTGAGGAATAGTACGCTTGAAAGTACTGAATTTCCCCACAAAGGCATCTAGGATACGTCCCTATATACAAGTGTTGCATGAGTTAAGTTAATGGATAAAGAAGTCAACCAATTCTAAAATGAGCTCTCCTGTGAAATTTTACCAGTAAAATCCGCGCTTCATCCATTGACTGCTGATCAACACCTTTCTCAAATATTGGTTCTACCTGTATCCAATACAAGTATTAATTAATTGAAGCTTGATTCAGATTAGTAAATAAACTAGCACACATATTTTAAGTAATTTAGAAGTTAAACAGGACAAGCACAGTGGATAATATATTATTACCAGATTTAGCATCAGCCGGGCACATGTTGTATGGATGCTAAGAGAGAGGGTAGAGTCATGCATGTTTCTTGAAAATAGGTAGATAATCCGTGATAACTGCGACATTGTATATAGTCAATCAGAGGAATGTAAAGGAAAAGATGTTGTTAAAGGAAAGCCTGGGTGCAAAGAAAATTGATCAATATGCTATGAATCCTAAAATTTTCCATTGTAATGAATTAGTTTCACATATAATGGAATCCAGGCTGTCACGATCAATGATTAACACAATTTTTAGCTCTTCATCAGTAAAAACCTGAGCAAGAGAAAGATCTCCGCGAACATGGTGAACGATCTCCGCAAGTAGGCTGTAAGCCAAAGGCCTCAAAGACTCAAAACATGCTCGCCCAGTTCCGACTAGAACCCTAACACAGGATAAAAAGACAAAAAAAGGAACACCAGAAAAAGTCATTATTTGTTTAAAGATACTTCTTCTGGTTGATAGATTATATGCGAAGAAAATCTGTGCTCTATTCGACCAAACAATTCTTGAAGAATATGAAACTTCACGAATTTCAGATGTGCTTCATAAGCCTCATACCTCTCATCTAAAAGAGTGTCAATAAGAGGAAATAAGCCTCTCTTGAAATCCGTCCCAAGCACATGCTTTAATGAGACTAGGAGTTCCTGCATTACGAGCAATGATTGATGAATCTTTTGCTACATTTCATTGATTATTTTACCAGCGAAAACATACCGAAGAAAAGGAAAAAAAAAGGATTTCCCACCTTTCTGATAGATGCAGAATCTGAACAGGTTACAAGCAAATTTACAATGCTTTTGCATATGCTTTCTTCATGCGGTCGGATATATTCGGCGCAACTTTTTAATAAATAAGTCAAAAAAGAAACCGTCTGCAAATAAACCGAAAACAAAAGTCAATATACCATGCATGGCCAAATTACAAACAATAATAACTCAGATGAAACAAAGAGTCTGTGTAGGCCTTGATATAATTAATCATATTTCCAAAATCGTATAAAGCTTTGATTTACTTCCTTATAGAGAAAAACTGTCTCACCTTAACCTGTGCACCTTTCAACTCTATGAACTGAGGTTTCAAATGTGAAGGGACATTCTCAGGTCCAGGGACAGATATAGCAGCAACCATCAGGGGAAGCAAATGAGGAATGTTGGTCTGAACAAGTCGGCTATACAGCTGGAAAAGGAACATAACAACAAGGGGGCTCTCTGTGATTATCTTGAATGACTGAGTACTAGGGTTAAGCTGCCCATTCCCTATAGGTGCTATAGGGGTAAGTGACTGATCAGAAGACGTAGGCGTCTCCATAGGCTTCACCTCTTCCATTTTAACATTATCGAAAAAATGGCTGACAGTGAATCTGAAAATCTGATAGATCTTGCAGACAAAGTCCAAAAATGGTTGAACCTCATTCTCTAGCGTCGGCCTAAAGTTCCTAAGAAGGTCAAAGATTATACGAATGCAAATTAACCCGTTTTCTTCATTATCAGTGGTGAGCACTTGCATTGCAACCTTCAAAAGATCCTGAACAAAAGGACGAAGAACTTCACTGTGGGGAAGACGATTGAGAATCTCAACCACAATGTTCCGCAGTTTGTGCTCAGGATTATCAATAAATTGCGGTTTTGTAATCTGTAGAAGAATAACTGAGAATGCTGGGAAGTAGCATTTTAAAAAATTCAAGTACTCAGCCGTATGTGCTATCTCTAAACTGTCCCTGACCTCCACCACCATCTCAAGCCTTGTTTGAATAGCTACACAAAACAATTCGCCCCCAGAAGAAACAAAAATTAGAAACAAAATATGCTTTCGTACTTGAAAATGAAACAAGAATCAATTCGAAGACAGACTAAAAATTTATACAAGAATCATGAAAATTTCCGGATATTTCAAAATCAAAAATCAGAAGGAAACTGATTTGAGTTATATATAGGAGGAAATAAAGAGAGAATTACGTAGGTCAGGATCCACGAGACGACGAGAGTGTTGCTCGAAATTCTGAATTGGACTCATGTTGAACAAAGAGCTGAACAACAAAAGCCGAATAATTTACACGGCGGAGCTCTTCCGCTGATCACCGGCGCGACGATCTCTTAACGCAACCGAACAAGTGTCAAACTAGGTCAAAAACAAGCGGAACTAGCGAGGGTTTTACAGAAGCTACTGAATTAACAACAATTCTGGAGATTTCCGAGAATCATTTAAGAAAATACCAACGAATTTGAGGAGAACAACTGTAGAAGATGATGATACTCTAATCAATTTTCTCTCTCATTTATTTTTGGGGGGTCTCTGTGACTCCTTTGAATAATAAGTGAGTCTGTGAATTCCGACAGGATTCATAAGATCGCCGACTTGTACCGCCCAGATTTTATTATTTCCTTAATGGGCCTAAGTTACGGCCATTTTATTTTTGAGAGGCCCGTTATGGAAACTTTTTTTTTTTGAAAGGAGAGGTGTTGTTATCAGGACTGTCACATTTAGAGCTAACGAATCATTTTAATTTCAGTTAACCAAAATTCAAGTGTAGTGAACGCCAAGAATCTAACAGCCTCTAACTTTACTATATTAAAAACTCAAATATTCACTAATTGTGTGTTTTATGGAAGGTACGTATATAATTACGGAGAGTAATGGAAAGAGAAAAGAGTTGGAGAAGCGGTGAGGCGGAGATAGAGACGAGAGCAGCGTTTGGGTCGGTGAAAGAAGCGGTGGCCTTGTTCGGAGAGAAAATTTTAGCCGGAGAGATCTATGGAACTAGGCTTAAAGAGGTAACAATGTTCAATCTTATATTAGAAAGATTGCTAATTTAAGAAACATTTATATTTGGAAATATTAATTTCTAACCTTTAATATATATGAACTAATGTGCCTGATTATTTTTATATACTATGGAACCATATATATGATGCACACTCGTACACTTATAGAGAGATAGTCATGTGATTATTTATAGATTTATAGCTTCAAGATTCGATATATTGTATAATATTTACCATATACGTGTGTGTATATGTAACACATCCATAATTGTATTGTCATTTTTTATATGAATAAATCATACATTAATCACGTATACTTTTTACTTTTTACATCATATGTATTTCGCGGTTTTAGATACGGAGAAAGGAAACAGATTCAACCCCGAGTCCACAATCGAGACTACGATCTCTAACACTCGAGCTCGAGCAAACAAAACAAACTCTTACAAGAACCCTACAACAAAACAACATCCTCTCCAACCAAATCAAAACCCTAACACAAGAACTCGAACACGGGAGGAAAGAGATACAACAACTCAAGAGGATGAGATCGTGTCGCCTAGGCAATACAGAGATTGATGAACTAAAGTTCGCGGAACAAGACGTTGAACAAACGAGGTCTAAAGATGTTGAACAAGACGATGTAACAACGGAGGAGTTGGAGACGAAGAGGCTCGTGACATTTGCGAGCTCTCCTTTGCTGACACGTGTGATGTCAAGCGTCGAAGACGGAGAGGGGGGGAAGAAGAAAGAGAAAGTTTTTGAGAGAAATTGTTCGGTCAAGAAGACGAAACTAACGAAGGGGTTTGCTCCGATCATAGGGTGGTTTAGAGCAAGCCGGCGGGGGGGAGATTGATCTATATGTCCACTTGTCTAGTAATGTCGAAAGTATAGGTGCCAAAAAAAGAGACTTCTATAATATTAATAGATCGAGCTTATGTCTCTTTAGATATTGTAAAAGATTTAGCTTATATTTGGGAAGAAAGTTTTTATATAAAAAGGACTAAAAACAAGGTTGTTGTAAATACAATTTAGCATACCAAGATTCAATTATTATTTTAACCAAAAAAAAGGTTAGAGATTTAGAAAAAGAACTTATACAAATTTAGAAAATATATCCATAGAATTTATACTAAATTTAGAATTTTAACATAATTAATACTACAGTAAAACCTCTATAAATTAATAATTTAGGACCGGATAATTTTATTAATTTATAGAGGTTATTAATTTATCAATGTAGCTCTTTCATCACTTCCCTTGAGCCTAAAATACTTACACTAAAATACTTTCAAATTCTAATACCTAAATGAAATGGAATGAGATTTATTTACAAAGAAGCTTTATTACACTAAAATACTGCCCTACAAATATGACAAGTAGAGTTTTCAATTTCCCATCTACTTATACAGTATATACAGTTGATATTTATACAATTTCCCATCAATTTCTCATCAACTTATACTTATACAGTTATTTCAATTTCTAATCAATAATTAAAATTAAGAAATCTTTTTTTAAAACGAAAAAAAAAATATCTTAAGGAAAAAAAGAAAACCAATAATTTGTTAATTTATCTAATCAATAATAATTATTAAAAATTAAATACAAAAATAAAACTATATCTTCAGAAAAAAAACTAAAAAATTGTTAATTTATCTAATCAATACTTAAAATCTTATTACATAAAGTTTGGTTGTACTCACGAGAGCACCAAAATTTACTAGATGTGGTATATATTTTTGATATTTTAATAATAAAATTGTAATATAGAAAATTTAATTAATTTATTCATGTAAAAAATAAACTTATGTAAATAAATCTATTCTCTAAAGAAATATGTTTTCTACTTCTTTCTTTTAAAAAACAATTTAAGTTATTCATTAACAACACATATTTAATTTAATGATTTTACTTAAATTTAACTTATTTTTTATACTAAAAATCGCTTATGGGGAGGATCCTAATCTAGTATACCATAAAGTTAAGAAAATATTACATCTAATTGTAAACTTTCTAACTAAGTTCATCAACATGATTTTACATTTACGTAATATATGGTTAATTTTTTAAAATATAAAATAGTGAATTGACAAAAAGTAATAAAAATAAAATATAAGCAAAATATAAGGTAAATATAAGCAAAATCAAAGCAAAACATAACAAATATAGCATATAATTCAATCATCATTGGCAAAAGGTAAGTAAAAATTTTTTTTTTTTAATCATACGCTCACTTGCTCAGTTTCATTCTTTTCATCTTCATATTCTCATCTCTGACTCTCAGTTCTCATTAAAAATGAAAACCTTTACCAATGCTTAGGATCATATAACACTATTTCAGATCCTTGGTTTTGTGATTCTAGCTCTAGGTTTAGTTTTTTAGAATACCTAAATGAAATAGAATGACATTTATTTACAAAGAAATTTTATTACACTAAAATAGTGTCCTATAAATAGGACAAGTATAGTTTTCAATTTCCCATATGGAATGTGTGTCCACATTTCATATCAGCCTGTTGCACTATTTCTATAGCTTCTAAGCATATTATACAAAATTCTAATTCTACACTAGTACAATTAATAAAACTTCTAAAGAACAAGTATACTAACAAACCTACAAAACAACAACAAGTACCAAGACAATGATACAAACTGAAGGTTTGTGATCGTAAAATGAAACAGATCCGTCATCAGTCATTGAAGATTCAGAAAGAACGAGAGATAAAAAATGTAGTGAGAGAGAAAGATTATAGAAATAAAATCTTATGTAATAGAAATCAAAGTTTAGGTAATAAAAACCAAAGTTAAATTCACGAAAACAGAAAAGAATAGACTAATTTTGAAATCTCTAAAGACAAACTATAATAGGAAATATAAACATTTTAAAACAAAAGACTAATCTTCTTAAATATAAACAAAAACAGAGAACAATCAGAGTATAGGCGGTTTGAATTTTGTGAGAGAGACTTACATCTAAAGACAAAATCTGATGTTCAATGCTCCACTGTTAGTGTTGATTTTATATTGAATGATCCACGCATAGTCAAATTTAAAAATACTTGTTTAGATATTTACCTAATATTATTAAAATGTAGATTAAAAGAGCACCTAAAACTAAACCTAGAGCTAGAATCACAAAACCAAGGATCTGAAATAGTGTTTTCTGATCCTAAGCATTGGTAAAAGTTGTCACTTTTAGTGAGAATTGAGAGTGAGAGATGAGAATATGAAGATGAAAATAATGAAACTGAGAACGTATGATTAAAAAAATAATATTTTTTTTACTTATCTTTTGCCATAATGATTGAATTATATGTTATTTTTTTTTATGTTTTGCTTTGATTTTGTTTATATTTAACTTATATTTTGCTTATATTTTATTTTATTACTTTTTGTCAATTCACTATTTTATATTCAAAAATATTTAACCATATATTACATAAACGTAATCATATTGATGAAATTAGTTAGAAAGTTTTCAATTAGATGTAATATTTTTCTTAACTTTATGATTACTAGATTATGATCTGCCTGATGGACGATTTTTTATATAAAAATAAATTAAATTTAAGCGAAATCATTCAATTTAATATGTATTGTTAATGAATAACTTAAATTGGTTTTTAAGGAAAAGAAGTAGAAAACATATTTCTTTAGAGAATAGAGTTATTTACATAAGTTTTTTTTTACATGAACAAATTAATTAAATTTTCTATGTTACAATTTTATTATTAAAATATCAAAAATCTATACCACATTTAGTAGATTTTGATTTTATTTTATTGTTTATTTTCGACCATCGTGTGGATAATCAAAATACCTAGAACCAAAAACCAAACTGAATCCAACCTGAAAAGGGATACCATACTCGAATTCAAACCGACAAAAATCTAAATAGGTCATAAACTCATATATCCGAATATCCAAAATACTCAAAATAAAATTATATACCCAAAAAGATTAATAATATTTAGACTTTATATAAACTAATTACCCTACAATTATCTTATTATATAAATTTTATTAAATCTGAATTATTTGTGACACGTGTCATAATTTTATTAATTATAATTTTGATATGTGTCAGTTTTTCGTGAATGCAACTCAAGTTTTTATAATAAGATTTGTGTTGAACTAGTCTTCAAACTCCTCAAGTATTTTTTTTTTAAAGCATTCTTAGTTAATTATATTCGTGAGTTGGTTAAAATTTTAGGAAAATGGATCCAAATACGATGATAGAAAAAATGCTAAAAGACTTCGATATTTCTAATCATGGTTATTTGTATTTATCAAAAGCAAAAATGAGGAAAATACTAAAGACCTCGGAAATTACAGTACCTCGAAATGGTATTTAAGTGGAAATTCATGGTCTGTAAACCTTAAAAAACATCACTCTAGTTATCGAATTGGAAATAAGTGGAAAAATCTAAATTAAAACCTGCCAGAGGTCTTAGAACTGGCGATAACATCAAACTACATTGGACAGGTACTAAATTCATTTTTAGTACGTTGTGAATTTTCTTATTTTTATTTTATTTTTATGTCATCTCTCATTAGTTTATTTTTCCTAAACATACCTATTTAACTCATTTTAGTTTTAATATTAATACTTTGGATCTATTTTTATGTGTTTAAATAATAATAAAAATTAGCAGTTCAATTTTGAATTGTGATCCAAATTATGGATATGTTAATAGATATCATATTTTATATGACCTTAATGGCCTATACAAAAACATAATTATTAAAATTAGCATCTCCAGTTCGTCTTGGAGATCGAGGTTACCAAAGTTCGAAACCTTAGCTACCAATTCTTAGACTATTATTTTCATTTTTCTTTTTTTAGTGAATACATAACTTTTTTGACTAGTATTTATAAGTCTTAAAGTAGATTAATGTCAACTAAACAAATTGAAGTCTCAAGTTACCTATATCTGAAAGAATCTCATTTAGCCAACTACATTAATTTCGATGATAGAAATTCTTGAGTTAATTGATGATAATTATGAAAACATCATTTAGCCAAACTCAGCATATATAGATCATCTCCTCTGGTGGCTCCTCTGGTTTGTTCTCCTTGTAAGAATATTTTATTAGTGTGGCCAATGTATTAACAGTTTAATAATTAAAGTTCAAGTTTATGTTATAGTTTATAGTTCTAATACATAAAAGTCGATACTATGATGGTTCAGTCTCGATTAAAGAATATTAGAATTTGGTGTATTGATAACCCTCTCTCCTTATCCAACATGTGATAATATAATGTTTTCATTAAAGTATACATATATATATATAATATAAAGTTATAATTAAAGAGTGTAATATTAATAACTCTTCATTAACATAAATAGTGGAAGTTATTAATTGGAAAGGTGAGAGACAAAAAACAACGTAAAAGAAAAGTAGAGAACAGAAAAAAGTGCAGGACCCTCTCCATCAAAGATCCAAATCATAAAGGGTTAAGAGAAGAATAAATCAAGAGATCAAGGATCATCTGCATATGCAAATCATGTCTGCAGATAATGATTAGTAATGTTCTTCTCCATATCTTCTTATTCATAGTTTCATCAATCTATTAGAGTATATTGTTGAATCAAGGTGTTCTAGAGATGGTTTTGGATAGATTTTTTGTTGAAATCATTAAGGTATAATTTACACTCCTGTT
The DNA here is from genome assembly GCA_028015245.1 of Cardamine occulta. Taxonomy (NCBI): domain Eukaryota; kingdom Viridiplantae; phylum Streptophyta; class Magnoliopsida; order Brassicales; family Brassicaceae; genus Cardamine; species Cardamine occulta. Next base: position 9,285,337 of record CM051371.1, read on the forward strand.
TATACATACAAACCTTCAACATAAAGCAATAAAAGCCCTTGATTTTTTTCCCAAAAAATGCTTATATATAGTGATCACCCCATAAATCTAAATGTATACATTTAGACGCATGTCGCAATATGTTGAATTTTTATGAGTATGAGATGCATATGTGTATCCAGTTTAATATACTAAATAGATATTCACATAAAGAATATAAATTATATATTTTGGCGAGTATATATCAAATTCTAAAAGACTTGTTTGGAAAAAGTAGATATATAAAATTCAGCCAACAAAAAATGGCAAATGGACCAAACTGATCCAAACAAGTCTTTTAGAAAAAGTTTCACATAAAAGGAATCACAGACCATGATGCTACACAAGCCTCACATCTTTGCTTCTTATAGAAATAACGTACTTTGAATTCCCAAAAAGCATTTAAAGATCTCCTCGGATCCGCAGAAAAAAACTCATGTGTATATCCACTTGTATAAACATGTATACATCACAAGAAACTCCTCAAGACACACATAACTACATATGTCATCAGTGTCTAAAACCATACGTTCAAATATTTGTATGCAAACAATTATTAGGTATACTATTAACTTGATTCACTCTCTCTCTTTCTCTTCCTCGGGTTCAAAATGAAGATGTACAATTTGGTCAACATCGATGATAGCTCTGCAATTGAGATTATGTTTGAAGAATTTAAAAGTCTATTCGATTTGAGATCTCCTTGATGTAGACTCTTTTTTTTCTTAAGGGTTAATTTATGGTCTACACTCTACATAAAGAGGGATTGATCACGTAAGCTTATACAAACAAAACAAAATATCGATCAACAATGAATTAGTAACTCAGAATTGGAATCTCGACCATTTGAATCTAAAATCAATATTTGTAAAGGAAAAAAAAGAAGGAATAAATACTGAGTCTAGACATGAACTGCGGAAAGAGGTTTAATTGAATTGTGATATTCAGTCCAAAAAAATACTATAAAGCTAAAGTACAATTGAATTGAAATGAGATAGACCACATTTGCAGAATCGATTTTTTAGTCAGAAGATTTTATATGACTAATAATCTAAGTTGGTATATAACGAATTAGTCCGCAAACAAATTAGTTCAGTACAAATAGAACCATTGAAGCCCAAATAAAGTTAATAAACCGTGTGTATTTTCATTTCTTCGAAATACAGTATAAAAGTAGTCCACTGATTCAATCTGTATAAGTCACTAATACTCTACCTAAATTACTTGTGTAACAAGAGAAGGAACTTATACCGAGGCATTCTAGCAAAAAGAAAAGATCAATGAATAAAAACAAAAGTTTCAATGTAATAATAATTAGCATAGTTTACGATAAAGAAAGGGTTCAAACTACAAGACAGGAAATATAACTAATTTATCTAGTAATACTGTTCTTTAAAATTCTAAAATCTAAAGATCATTTAAACAAGATCTATGAAAAAAGTAACTAACCAAAATCATTGAATAACCTTTATCATTCTAAAAAAAAACTAACCAAAATCAATTTTCTTCCTCGTGTCATTTGTTCACGCAGTTCGAAACTACCTCTTTACAAATTCTTTTTTTCTAACGAGAAATATGGAATTCTCATCTACGCATTCTCACAGCGCGTGAGCCACCTTGACATCGTAACCTATGTATACTGAAGACTAAATCATAAATTGTGTACTGAAACACTAATCATAAATTGTATCCAAATATTACAATGTGACATTAGTCTTCCTCCAAGCTCGATAAATTATTTCGAATGAAAAAATTTGGTAACGGGTGACCAATCAGTAATGGTAATTGATGACCATCATTAACAAACAATTTGCAGTCATATGCATAACAAACTTTTTGGAAAAATCAAGGGTAGAAGAAATAGTATAATGAATCTAGAATTCGAGTCTTTCACTATAATTATAGTCGATCATTGTGGATTTTTTTAACAATTTAATTACTGTTTCAAAATTTGTTTACAAGTCTTTTTGAACAATAACAACAACAAAAAACATGAAAATGCTAATACTACATACTATTTGATTTCTTACAAGTTCTAAAAATTAGTCTTGATTTCGGTTTCAGAATTCATCAGTTGTGAAAACTAGGTTAATCAAAAGCCATCAGAGTCTCTGACTCAAGATAGTAGCAGTCCCTAATGAAGCATTAATTGCGTTACATATAGTTTAACAGAGCATAAGATTAATGTAATCAAAATAGACATTTTGGGCACTTAATAGTAGTCAACTTTTGATATTTTTCATTTTCATATTAAAAAGAGAGATAAAACGGAGTCAATATTAAAATTAAACCTAGACAATACTAGTAATTACGAATTACGTAGTACTAGATAAAGATATAACTACTAATAACTGCATCATTAATCACTAGCGAACCATAGACATATATAGAGTAGCGAACGAAACATACGAGAACGTGAGAGAGAAGGAAAGAGCTTTAATCCGGTGCGACGCCGGCGTACAAGTTTAACTTCAGCTCAAGAGAATCACAATGATCACGACCGTTCGATTGACCATACTTCCAGATGGCACCACCACCACCGTTTGATTGATAATGATCACCGTGCATTGGGAAGAGAGGAAGCGTACGTCTATGTTGCAGATAAGCATCGCCGCCATATTCTTCTTCTTCTTGATGACCTTCTAGACCAAACAGAGGCTTTGGTCTATCGAAGAAGTTGTAAGGTGGAGATGAGTAATGATGATTATGATCCATGTTTCCCCATCCTCCACCTACGTTGTTGTAACTCATTGAACAATCTTGTTCCTTCACCCAAAATATTTCACTTTCATTATATTCATATTCATATATATATGCAGGATATATTATTAATTTGATTTAAATGACTTAAAGCTTATTAGAACGTACCATAGATCCATAGACATGGCTACTCATGTAGCCATTAGACGCATTAATAGCACCACACTCAGAACCTGAACTTGCATGGTTTAAATTCCCTTCAAACGAAAATACGTATAATTAGTGAGCAACTGAGCATATTTTATACACATGTATTATTAATGTTTCAACACCATACTACCCAAATAAATTTAAAAAGGAGAAATACAATTAGTGAATTTTCTACAAACACAATTAAATCCCTAACTTTGTTACAAATTACCAAAAAAAAAAATTTAAATCACGTGAAGCTAGTTTCCATTACACAACAAAGAAACCGTTCTCTAGATGCAAATTTGGTTTGCCCCAATCAAGATCCATAACTTCACATATACGTCATTACATATACATATATCTATATCTTTTTTTTTGGCAGCTCTTGATTATTTTGGTTAACTTATGTAATGGCTAGTGGTATATATATGGTTCCTAATATTATAAATTTAACATTTGAAAAAACCCATCTAAGTAAGTTCATAAGAAAAATATTTTTAAAATCTTCTTAGGGTTTTCTTCTTCCTCTTCTAATTCATGAAATAACTAGTGGTGTAAATGGTTCCTAGCAACATAGATTTAACACTTGAAGAAAAACCATCTGAATAATTTCATAAAGGACCATATATATATATATATATATATATATATATATAATTAGTCACCGTTATTGAAGCTGGGATATGTCTTGTTCTGATGATAGAGAGGAGGATCTTGATCAAGTTTAACAGCAGTTCTCTGCATGAGAACACCATGATTATGATGATTTTGGTGAAGCATAGGATGATGATGATGATGATAGTGATCATTAGCCGCCATAACCGAGTTGAGCGATGAAGACGTTGGTGTGGTGGTCATGGTTGTGCCGTTGAACCTCTTCTTCTGACGCTCACGAGCCTTATGGTTCTGGAACCAATAGAAAACGTTTTTACCCTCGATCTTTCCGTACTGTTTCAGCCTTGCAGTGATCTTCTGGATCTGATCGGCTGTTGGTGACCGTACTCCATGATTGTAGTAAAGATCTTTGAGGATTCTGATTTGCTCCGTCGATGGTGTCCATCTTGTGCTGGTTTGACGACACGTGTAACCACCAGAGCCGGACTTGCTGTTGTTGTTGCCGCTTTCTTGGTCGGCTTGATGATGATAATGATGATGTTGTGGTGGCTCCATGTGTTTTAATTCGACTAAGTTAACTGTAAATAAGATCAGGACTCGAGAAGAACAAGAGAATGATCTTGAGAAAGATAAAAGTTTAAACTTTAGCAAGATTCAAGAAAACAACTTAGTAAAGAGATTTTAGGTTTTGTGTGAGAGAGAAGATATAGAGGGAGAGAGATAGAGAGTAAGGTGTTGAGTTATATATAAATAGATGAGGACCAAAAGAAAAAGTTTTCCAATATTCTAGAAAATCAGTTATTCAATGATATTCTTTTATGCATGTATAAGATTTGATTATAAGATAAAAGAATGTGTGAGACTTATGGCCTATCAATATTACCAGATTAGATAAACTGATCAGTTATATATCACTATATATGATATAGTAAAATGCATTTATAAGAAGAAAACATAAAATGTTATGTTATATGTTTACTTTAGCAAAAAAAAAATTGTTGTTTGGAAGAAAATTCTTACATTGAATATATATTTCTATTTTATAAAAATTTATAGATCGAAAAAGAAAAACTAAATTTTTATTTTCGATATATGCTCCAATTAACATCATAATGTAAAGTTAACTGTGTTTAGAATTCTATAACACATGTGAAATACTGAATTTGTATTATTTTTTTATATGTTGTTGTTCTGTAAATTAATCAACAAGGAATAAATGAAACAAGTCTTGAAATTTTCTTGATTTTTTGTGACTATAATATATACAATTTATTTGAAAAGAGTAATGTGGGGATCGAATCAGAGGATATCTGGTGGAGAAGGATTGAAAGGGACAGAGAAGTTAGAAATAAACATGAAAAAGGAAAGGGACAAAGGAGGGAATTAGAAAGGTGAGGGCATCGTCGGTATTTACTTAGACGAAAAACAAACTCTCTTTTTTTCAATTTCTGTCTCTTCTCAATTATTACTTCACCAGCTTTATATGTTATGTATCTGTCTACGTATGAAAGATATTACCCATACACACACAGCTTTAAAAAAAAAATTAATCAGAAAATCTATAAGATCGATGTGAATTCTTTGTATCGTAGGAATGAAAATGATTTAAATGAATAGACAAGTAAGTTCGGAATATACTATCAACGAGTTATGGGTGATTCGAGACTTGACAAAGAAATAGAGATGTGGTTTGACACTAGATAAAACCATGTATCTATAATTTCAATTTTTTAGAACTATTATCGACTTTCTATAATCATGCTGCACTTGATGTAAAAAAAGCTTTTGAATAAAGTTTACATTCTATTCAAGAAAATGATTTAAATGGATACCGTTTAATTTTATATCTTAATTGCATATTCCTTCGATACGGTCATGACTCATGACACATAGGTTATATTTTCAGTGGAGATCGTCCGGAAATGTGAAAAAGAATTCTATATAGTATTTTTTTTTTAAATAAGCTAATTTTATGTCAATAACAATGTGTAAAGAAACAAGTGTGACGACCCTATATATGATAAAAATGTTGAATACTCTTTAGTTAAATGGCCAAAGAGAATGCTAATGGTATTTGCTAGAAAATATGAGCATGGATCGATCTTTGTAGAAATATCTGATTTATTCATTTTTAGTTTTATAACTTTGAGGACTTTGTTTTAGTGTAGTTTTTGGTTAGTGAATATAACATTTTTGATTGAAAAGGAACAATGACTAACTTTCCAACAATCTTATTGTTCTACGTAACAACCACATATATATAAAGATCTATAGAGATCTTCAATAGAATTCTACACATTTCATAGAAGCTATTATAGTTTTATGGGGAATGGCCATAAAGATACGGCCGATAAGAATATATTGTTGAAATAAAATGAAAACGGATCACCAAAGTTGCTTGACTATTACATAGTATAATTTTTATATAGGCCTCCATGATTTCTAGGATTCATGAGCAATAATACACAACTTACAAATAGGAACCGGAAGAAAAACTTTTTACAAACTAGTTATTGCAACTATTATTTGAAAACAAAATCTATGGATTTAAGTCTTAAAATATTTTAGGAAGTTGGCCTGACAAAACCAATTGATCGAAACTATATAAACCCAACATTTATCCAAAATAAAAGTGGTAATTAATTAAATAGTATTTCTTAGACTAATTAATGAATTACTCTGTTTTTTCTTTTATAGTGTTAGTCGATATATTAGAGAATAGGATTACAATGTCTTTTGCCATTTGTTCTATCGAATCAACGGTCTAAGATTTATTTAACCTCCTCTCTGTCATTACTCTGAGATTACACCAAAGACCAAATTATATGATACTAACTAACAAATATTTAAATTATATCTATCGTTGGATTGTGAATGTACTTTGAAGAAAAAACAAATAATAATTTCTTGTTACTATACAAGCAACTACATGAACATTTGATCACATTTACATAGTGGTCGCTACTTCTCTATAGGCTCTTTGATTTATAAACTCCTATGAGAACGTACGGTAACGAGCATGCAGTGAGAAACAGAGGATCTTAAATTACGCTTCACGATCTTTTTCATTGTCGTAAAGTACTGTTGAAGAGGCAGGAGGGCTAATGTCTACGTGGCCCCTAAAAACCACTCTTCTTTATTGCAGAGATTTCATTTTCATTTAGGGCATCATTAGTTTCAGTTTGTACTTTTGCCCTAATTTCATGAAAACGTTTATAATTAATTAGCTATATATTTTTCTTCTAAATAAATAATTGGTTTCGCGGAAATTAATGGGGATATATGTATAGGGTTTGGAACATGCATGGTCCCCTCTACGATCCGAGCCTTATATTCAGTCTGTCATATGTTATTCGCTATTTACCACCTTACGTTACACTGTTTATATTTAGAGCATTTATTCAATTTTTAGTATAATCAATATGTATCAATTTTCAATAATATATAACTTTGATCATATATTATGATCAACTTATATTTCAGATAAAATATAAGGCATTTATTTTTGCATATATTATGCCAACTTATATTTTAATTCACATACGAAGATATTTTGTATCTTATTTTCAACCTAATATTTTATAAATATAATTAAATGAAAATACTAACGATGTCTGAGATTATATAACTAACTATTCCGTTGAGATTCAATAAATAAGTACAAACTACTATACACATGAATTTAAGCTATCATAAACATATATATACATGAAATTTTTATATGAGATTTCCATGTTCAAATCCCATGTGTTATTTGTGATATAAATTCGTCGGATGGCAGGGTAAAAGCTGTTATAGACAAACACACATAATCCGGGGAGTTGAAGTACTAGTTACATACTATAGGAAAATGAAAAATATTATTGAGAATTTCAAAGAAATTTTATATTAATTTTAACTTTTGTATTTTTTTTTTGGTCAATAATCATTAATTGTAAGTAAGTTGTTTAAAAATCATACTAGTATGTTAAATTGTACTAATCTAATTAACTAAACATTATTATTTTTAATAATCAAGTTTTGATGTTGATAAGTATTTTAGACTTTGTCGAAATCAAAACAACTAGTCTTGAAAAAGAATACCATTACTATTTCTTAAACTCTCTAATTTACTTTAATTTGTTTCTAGTGCATGATTTAATTTAATTTTGTTACACCATGATTTACTTCAATAGGAGTATATATGTTTATATATATATAACGAAGAGAGAGAGAGAGAGAAAACGAGAGTGGTGCAGAAGGAATTTCATTGTCGAAGAAAGAGCACGCTCTTCGATAACGTAAATGCAATGCAAGCAATAAATGAAGTGAATACATGAGAATTAGTATCATCATCATCATGATCATCAACACACACATCTTCATCATCATCACCTATCTTCATTCAAACACACACACCGTACGTGAATATAGATGAATCAATCATGATATGCTTTATACATGCAAATATATAAATTAATAAACCATGCTTTAAAGGTTTGACATATGGTTTAAGAGATGGAATATTACATCATATAAACGGGAAATGTCTCTTGTTGTAAGCTTCTTATTTTGGATAGAAGAGTACCTTTCACCTACAGCTGCACCAGTTACATTGGTGGTTGTGACTATTTATTACTTATCTCTTTCTTTCACTTTCGATTTATTGATTATACGGAGTTAGAAATTGCATAGAATATTCAACGCACATGACGTTATCTACCTCTTGAACACTTAACGTTTTCATACATTATACATTTATTGGTAATTTTCACAACCGTAGAATTGTATGTCGTATATTCTTTTTTACATCAAGTTTTACCCATTTAATACTGATGTCGTTTTTTTCATTCCATTGATACTCCAACCATTTAAGAGTGATGATGTGAACTATTAATTTAACCCACATATATACTTTTCTTATTTTGTTATAAGAAATAAGTATCCACTAGCACTAGTAATTTTCTTGCATCACAATACTAATGATTAACAATAAGCTAAGGTTTACAATTGTTTCTATGAGAAAGCACTAAAAATTTGGAAAATGAATTACTTGAAAGTCAGATTTTTGGTTTTACACATTTAAAAAAAAAAGTGATGAATATGATTATTATATTACCTCGTGCATGTACATTTTTTCTAAGAAGGAACAGGGTAATAAAGAGTGAAAGAAAAAGCAAAGTGTTAGTTTCCTAGAAAGTTAGAGAAGAGTGATCATTGCCTTCGACTGCGATAAAGATGAAAATTTGAGGAGAGAGATTTGTTTTCACTTCATTAATGATTAATTTGATTGGAGGGTTTTCTAAATCAAGAAAAAAATTAAGAAAAAGAGAGATAGATAGAGAGATAATTAAATATCACCCTTATAAAATCTCTTAACCTCCTTGATTAGTAATGACATAATTAGAAATATTAAATATTGTCTTTTATTAAACTCCCACCCTTGGGCAAAGAATGTTTGTCCCTAATTTCTTTTTTTTTTTTTTAGAAAAAGATTATTACTCAAAATTACATCTTTACAAAAAAACAAAAAAAAATAGTGTTTTTTTTGCGAGCTTTTCCTAATGTCTCCGAAGGAACAAAAACGTTAAGAAAATGTTACAAAATTCTTCTATTAAAATGAATATATAACTTAAAAAATCAGGGTTCGTTATTTGGAATGATAAAATGGTCAGGATCAATTGAACAGAAGACAGATCAATACATTGTGATGGGCTAATATGAAAAGGTGTTTTGTATGCACATACACACACACACATATATCCCTTTTATCCAAATCAACAACAACACATCAAAGCTGCTTTTTTGCTTTCCTTTTCTTACGGGTAATCAATTTCTCATCGCTCTTTTCTCTCACTCCTCTATCAACCCAACGTATAATAATTAATCTTGAATTTCATTCTTGTTTTGTAGTTTGTATTATAAAACTTGAGATAACTTTAAAATCAAACAACGGAATTATGTATGTAGGGGTACCTATTAAGCTCACAAGCATGCTGATTGTGTCTAATTGCAGTGTCATAAGATGAGTTTATTATTCTTAACAATATATATATATATATTGATATACCGTGGGAATTCTTGAACTTCGGCCTTTAATCTCTACCAATCTCTGGAATCAGACTTTACATATTCCGATTTAAAGAATCTGGAATCAGACTTCACATATTCCGATTTAAAGAATAACTCTATGTATCAAGAATAAGTTAAATTTGGAGCACAAGAAAACAAACCCCGTTGTATTACCACTAGATTGCCACTTCTTTGGTAAATAAATAAATTTACTTCTTAAAAATATTTGAGAGTTCATATATATGTTTTTGATTTACATTAATATATATATATACACACATTAAGTATATATTTTCTAATCTAGTATAATCTATCATCTATGAGATTTAGGTTTTTTATGCACGCATAAAAGTTCAATTTTGAAAATATCTAAGAAATAAAATACTTGTGATCACTTTGTGGTTTTTTGAGAGACTGATTCTCTAAAATCCGCAAACAAAATGACTAATCATCTATTTTTTGTACCAAATTTAATAAAATTGTGGGGATATGTAATTTTGGATACTTAAATCAAATGATAAAATAGTAAATGCATGAATCTCGAAAGACAAAGATGTAAAAATTAATTTATGTCAAGAAAAAGATAGAAAAGGGGAATGATGATGTTAAAAAAATGAATAGGGATTTGAGATGAGAAGATCATTCCATATCTCATATGTAACACATCGGCGCTTTTCATTGATATAAAGTGTCATACTCAATACAGCCAAACCTTTTTTCTTCTCTCTTTCTATTGATTTTAAGAAAGTGATTCTTAGATCCCTAAACCCACGTGTTCTTTCATTATTTCGTTCTCTTTTTTCTTCCATTTTTGATTCTATAACTTTTTAAATAGTAAATCATATAAAGAAAAATTCTTGAACCCTCATAAGTTACACAATCATTCATATAAGTTCCTCATGTTCGAAAGCTTTGATGAAACAATAAGTTGGGAGCAGTAAAAAAAAAATCGAAAAAGATAATTTAGTGAAACAATATTTACAAAGACATATATAGATGAAGTATAACGAATTACTTGGTCAAATCAATGATCGACAACCATATATATGCATGCTCTCGTAAAACGAAATTCTTTAGTCACATCAGTCGGAAAATTTTGAAAACCAAGGACGACAAAGAAAAGCGAAACAAACCACAAAACAATTCATACTATACCAACAAATCAAACTGTAATATGCATTACACAAATACAATTTCAAAAACTAACAAATAACACGGTAAAAAATTTTCAAAAATACCCGGACATAAAATTGTTTGAATAGACTCTTTAAAAGAAAAAAAAAAAAACAGGGCGTTATATATAATTTTATGTGGAAAATTGGTTAATTAAAGAAATAGCCATAAGATTTGAGCTCCAGAAGAAGTGTTTAACCGTTGGTTCTACTAGGACGTGGCTTTCCTCTTCTCTGGCTTGATGAGCATTCTGTAGAGTCATTATGCTCACTGTTTCTCACAGGATTATAGTAACCTCTTGAGTCATAACTGTTGCTTCCTCCTCCTCTACGTCCATGTCCTCTTCGATAAGTACTATTATAGTTGTTTAATCCTGAAGACCTTGTAGCAGAACCAGAGTGGTTCAGCTCCAATGACAGTGGCTCGATCCCTTGCAAATCAGGTTCAGGAACGAACCAAACCGGGCGTTTCGACTCATCCATTTTCCTAAATGTGATTGATATCCTGTTGAAAAAGAACCAGGAAGAAACTATTCATATGAGAACATTGATGTTTGTTCATATAAAAGATAAAGTTTGATGCATCAATATATATATAACCTTTTTGTTGGAACTGCAGGTACACAGTGCTTAGCTATATCAGCTCCATTTCCATTTAAAACCAGAACTGATCTGAAAAATGCCAAGAAACCAATGTCTTTGTTTATTTACTATACGATAAGGAGTGGCAAAAAGTTTTGATATTGGAAATTCATAAGAACTTGCTTACCCCACAGGAAGTGGTATTGAGAATGAACCAGAGAATTCACCAGGACCCTCAACTCTCAGGTTAGAGCCAAAGAGGATATTGCATTCACTGAGAAAAGAGATGGTGCAGAACGGACGGAGAAAGTCGTGGTTGTCGATGTGAGGAGGTATGCAGTCACCTTCATCATAGATATTAACAATGCAGCTATCGGGAACACAAGTTGGAGGCAGTACATGCCATTTAATTAACCTTCTAATAATTACTTTGAAAATATGAGGTAACGGATCCACTTCTTCACGTTGAAGGATACCAGGTGGGTTTCCAGCTCTATCCTATCAATATACAAACGCAAAAACTCTTCACTCCTTTTTGTTAATCTGAAACAGATATATGAAAAAAGCGGTAGAGAAAGAACGAGTAACTTACTGGAGCGTAGTTATAACAACAACCAAATTGAATAGTCACACGTCCTTTACCTCTCATCCACTTCTGTGGAGCAGTAAACGTACGCTCTATATACAGAGAACAAGACAAGATTCAGATTGAAAATAGAACGTAATTAAGATAAGAGAACTTTCAGATCGAAACACGAAGCTACCTCTAAGTTCTCCTTTTCGTCCCTTCTCCTGAAGTAGATACACTTGATCAACAATCCGTTTCTGCTCCACTGCGCTAAACACACCAGTGTGCAACTCAAGTCCATCAAGCACGTTAACGAGCTTTCCCTTAACTCTCTCCAAACAAATAAAGTCTTTCCTTCTCTTCACATTCATCAACCTGAGATTCTCTCTTTGCTCTCTAGACAACTTAGGCTTCTCCGGAGTCTTCATAAAACTCGCATCAGAAGCTTTCCTACTCGGCTCCTCCTTGTCCTCTTCATCCTCAAGCTCATCCTCTTGTGTCATATCAGCCCAAGACATGCGAGGGCTTGATGTCTCAACAACAACTGGTCGACAGGGCAGTACACTACTAGAAGCTGCTTCATCAAATGTAATATCACCCTCCTTCCAACTACCTAACGAATGATTATCACAGTCGTCGCCGTTTCCCAAATCTTTAGTAGACTTCTCTTCATAATTATCATCCACATTGTTACCCTTTCCAACAACGTTTTCTGTGTTACTACAATGTTCTACACAATGAAACATGATTTCTCATAAGCAACAAACAAATCAAACCTAAATCCGATAACTTAATTCAACAATTTTAGAAACATTTAGGTTAACAACAATCAATTTGTTCCAATTCCCAAACCCTAAACCTTATTATTTAGCAAAATATCAATGAAAAAGCAGAATCAAGTACGAGGATAAAAGAAAACGCTTGTTTCCTACAGAGACAGACTTTTTCAATTTCCCAAGTAACCAGAAAATTTCTTCGCCTGAGAAACCGTTCAGAATCATTACCTGAGTCAAGAGAACGGATTCGATTGGAGAGAACGTGAACACAGTTATTGCATAGATCTTTAGATAAGAAAGACTGCCACTTCGTCAAAAATTCCGAAACGGTTTTGAGTTCCGACGAATTGAACTGCCGGAGAAACGGGTCTTCTTCCATTAGATTCGGTCGATTGCGATCGTACAATCAAATCGTCTTGTTGTTACAGAAAAGTTCCAAGTCCACGATTTGAAATCTTGCTCTCTTTTGTCGGTGTGTGAGATTTGTACAGCTCCTTTAAGGCACACTTGTAATTCAATAAACTATACAAGGGTATTATCGGTATTTACTGCTACCGATTTAAGCTTCTGGGCCATATAATTTCTTAAAAGCCCATTAATTTCAAGTAGCCACGTGTCGATAAATAAGTGGGTCAAATGATTTTTAACGGTTGAAGATAAAAAAGCTTATCTTTGCAAAATCGTTTCTTTCTTCATCAGAGAGCTCCAAAAATGAAGACTCTCGAGTTTTTAGCTCCCAATTCAACCATTATCAATCTAAAGCAACGATCTTGCGCTGCAACAACACAAACATAGTTCCTGTTGCATCGTTACAACAGACGAACTCTCTCGATAAACTGCAGCAACAGTGGCGCCGAGGATGAGAAGATCTCTCCGCCGTTGGATGGGTTGGAGATAAGATTCAAAAGAGGATCCAGAAGGAGGATAAGGGAAGAGGGTTCAGGAGAAGGAGGAGGGCAAAACGGTAAAAAATCAGCGACTGTTCAAAAGCCATGGGAAGAGATGACACTGAATGAGAAGGCATTGGAGCTTTATGTTGGAGAGAAAGGTTTGTTGTTTTGGCTAAACAAATTGGCTTATGCTTCCATCTACATTGTGATTGGAGGTTGGATTCTTTTCCGGTTTGTTGGACCGGCTTTTAATCTTTATCAGCTCGATACACCACCTCTTGATCCTAAAAACATCTTGAAGGGTTAATATAAGCTATTAGCTCTCTCTGCATTCTCTGTTCCAAAACATTTTGAGGCTTTATATTAAAGTTAGTTTCGAGTAATGTGTAGCCAAATCGAAATAACCACACCAAATTGAGATATACTAAAGAACACTCTTCATGAATCTTCAAGATTGTGTTGGAGTTATGTTCTGATCAATGGTATCTCGTTTAGTTTTGCACCTGACATGAAAAAGAAAATAAATTTGCCTTTGGATTTTATGTTACCTTAAACTCAATGCAAAGAACTAGCAGAAACTCACCTATTGCACTCTGATCGAGATGCATAATTGTGATTCTTGCAATCTGTGCACATCCAGTCTCCATCACGCCATTGTTTCGCTCTACGTAATCAGTCAAAAAAAAGGAACGGGAAGGTTACAAAAAGTTGAAGATTATGAAAAACTAGCCTCAAACCAAGTTCTAGCGTTTAGGAAACAAGAAAACAATGGAACGTACCCCTTTCCAAGTAAAGCAGATGTTGAAAGTTGCTGTAGAAACGGGAGAGGAAGTTGCCAATTCGAGATACTGCCTGGACTCATACTGGGAAAAGATGCATATAGTGCTGAATGTGGTTGCATGCTTGTCTGCACAAAGAGCAAGAAGAAACAGAGGTTAAAGGGTTATGCAGCAAGAAATTTGTATGAATGTACTAATCAATTTATGCACGCTAACTAATCCTTACATATCCCTGATTCAGTTTTTTGCTATCCCATTCATGAGCTAAAGCTTCTGATGCTAATCTTTTTGTTCCTATACCTAATGGAGCTGCTTCATCACACTTTTTGCACTGCAGAGACATACAAAACATAAATGAGTAAACAACAAGCCGGAATTTGCAAGCTGTTTTTGCATAGTGAACCCACTTCCTCACATGTATACGAGACGAATAATTGTGAAACCCACAACTGCAAAACCAGTCACCACTCCTCCATTCTTTAAGAACCAAAGCTTGATTTGCAGGATTAGAGAGTGGGAGTAAGGAACCAGATTGATTGATTGGCTCAGATCCACGGGTGAGGTAATGGAGATGAGTCTGAAGAGAAGCTACAGAGATTGCAAGTGCTGACAATGCTGCTACTTCCTTAGGCTGCCCGCATTTTTTGCACTTTTCTCGTGATGCATAATTGTTGTTAGTGCAACCTATTGCCACACCACACAAACGCACGCACACCACAACACCCACCAGCAATTTCCATATACCACATAACACAGAATAACACAAAACAGCTCAACCAAATTATAAGTAAACCCCTAATTCACAATTCTGATCTACTGAATCTTCAAATGTAAAAGGGCATTTAAAAGGTTTGGGATTTGAACTCAGAACTTACTATTCAGAACAAGTTCATTATATAGTCATATACACTTAAATATAACATAGCACAATCTGAGAAGCTGATACCGAATAATTTCTAAAATTCTAGAAAAAAAGTAAAATCTCTCAAGGAATCACAGTTGTATGTAATGATCGAAATAAGCTTGATTCTATCAAATACGGCAAGCAGGGGAATTTTTCAACGAGTATGCGCAATCAAAGAATTGGATTGAGATAAGAGAAGAAAGAACTAACCAGTGCAGATCCAGTCTCCGATACGAGGAAGCCACTTAGAGTTTGGAGATGTATTGTTATCCATGAAAAGACGAGGCTGCATACACCTATTGCAGAATGATCTAAACGCGTAATTCCTGTTATTGCAACCTAAACATTCCCAATCTCCTTCTCTTCCGTCTCCCATTCTTTTCTGATCCTGGAAAAGTTCAGTCTCCGGCGACGAATCACTTTTCGTCCAGCGAGGAGGGAGAAGGAGAGAGTTGAAGAAAGCTGTTAATGCTAGAAAGAAAATGGGCCAGCTTTGTTGTAAAAACTGACTCGGCCCATTTGGCCCATTGTTTTCTACAGAGAAAATCTCATTTCTCTATACGTCGGAATCTTCTTTCGTCGGTTCTCCTCTTCTACTTCCAGGTGATTACTCATCAGTGATTTTGCGTTTGAAGTTTCTCTAGATCCGAGTTTAGATTTAGATCTCTGCTTCCATTGTTTGCCTGAATTTCTCAGAGTTCTTTTCGTGAATCACCTAATCTCGATCTGAGAGGAATCGCTCAATTGACAAGTTTTGTTCTCTCTAATCCACCAGATTTCAAGCTTCCATGGCTCTCAATCTCCGTCAAAAACAGACTGGTAATTCTCTCTTTCTCTAATTCGATGTGCATAAAACGATCTCAGTTTCTACAATGATTCGTCTCGTGCTTCCTAGATTGTCTTCGATCTATTGAATTTTCTAATCACGATACAATAGATATGCTGAATTTTGTTTTTAGGAATCTGGGAATTGAGATTATTCTGGTTTATTTTGAGTAAATGTTAATGTTGGATCTATGATCTCTCCGTTTCAGAATGTATAATTCGGATGCTGAATCTAAACCAAGCTTTGAATCCAAGTGGAACTGCGAACGAAGAAGTTTATAAGATCTTGATCTACGATAGATTCTGTCAAAACATTCTATCACCATTGATCCATGTCAAGGATCTGCGTAAGCATGGAGTTACACTCTACTTTCTCATTGACAAAGATCGAAGACCTGTTCATGATGTTCCCGCTGTGTATTTTGTTCAGCCCACTCAATCCAACCTCCAGAGGATCATAGATGATACTTCTAAATCTCTCTACGATACCTTTCATCTGAATTTCTCGTCTTCCATTCCTCGCAAGCTTCTTGAAGAGCTAGCTTCTGGGACTCTCAAATCTAATTCGGTTGAGAAAGTCTCTAAAGTGCATGACCAGTATCTGGAGTTTGTGACTTTGGAAGATAACTTGTTCTCTCTGGCTCAGCAATCTACTTATGTTCAGTTGAATGATCCATCAGCCGGAGATAAAGAGATCGAAGAGATAATCGAAAGGGTTGCTAGTGGTTTGTTCTGTGTGTTGGTAACGCTTGGTGTTGTCCCTATTATCCGATGCCCTCGTGGTGGACCAGCGGAGATGGTGGCGTCTTTGTTGGATCAGAAACTGAGGGATCATCTTTTGTCCAAGAACAATCTGTTTACTGAAGGTGGTGGTTTCATGAGTTCGTTTCAGCGTCCGCTTTTGTGCATTTTTGATAGGAACTTTGAGCTCTCTGTCGGGATTCAGCATGATTTCAGATACCGACCTCTTGTTCATGACGTTCTCGGCTTAAAGCTTAACCGATTGAACGTGCAGGGAGAGAAAGGAGGAATGAAATCGTTTGAGCTGGACAGTTCAGACCCGTTCTGGTCTGCAAACAGTTCACTGGAGTTTCCAGAAGTTGCTGTGGAGATTGAAACGCAGTTGAACAAATACAAGAGAGACGTTGAGGATGTTAACAAGAGAACGGGCGGTGGGAGCGGCGCAGAGTTTGACGGAACAGATCTGATTGGAAACACCAAACATCTCATGAACGCTGTGAACTCGCTTCCAGAATTAACCGAGAGAAAGCAAGTGATTGACAAACACACCAACATTGCAACCGCGCTCTTAGGACAGATCAAGGAGAGATCTATCGATGCTTTCACTAAGAAAGAGAGCGACATGATGATGAAAGGCGGACTCGACAGAACCGATCTTTTGGGTGCTCTAAAAGGCAAAGGTACAAAGATGGACAAGCTCCGGTTTGCAATCATATACTTGATCTCCACAGAAACCATAAACCAGTCCGAAGTTGAATCTGTGGAAGCAGCATTGAAAGAAGCCGAGGCTGACACAAGTGCGTTTCAGTATGTGAAGAAGATCAAATCTTTAAACGTATCTCTTGCAGCTTCGGCGAATTCAGCAAGCAGAAGCAACATTGTAGACTGGGCAGAGAAGCTTTATGGACAGTCTATAAGCGCGGTCACTGCAGGAGTCAAGAATCTGTTATCGAGTGATCAACAATTGGCAGTGACTCGAACCGTTGAAGCTTTAACAGAAGGAAAACCAAACCCAGAGATAGATTCTTACCTCTTTCTGGACCCAAGAGCTCCAAAGTCTTCTAGCTCAGGTGGTAGCCACGTGAAGGGACCGTTTAGAGAAGCTATAGTGTTCATGATCGGTGGAGGTAACTATGTTGAGTATGGAAGTTTGCAGGAGCTGACTCAGAGACAGTTAACCGTTAAGAACGTTATTTATGGAGCCACTGAGATTCTAACCGGAAGTGAATTGGTGGAGCAGCTTGGGGTTTTGGGTAAGAAGATGGGATTGGGAGGTCCGGTCGCTTCAACGCCGTTGCCTGGTCACTGAGTTTAAAAGACTGTTTCTTTCTCTCTTTTTTTTTTTATTTTTTTTTTATTTTGGCTTTTGAGAGAGTTTTGTTCTTTCATCAATGGAAATTTCTATCTATAATCTCCACTCCACTACTGTTATTTAATAGTAGGTTATTAAACAATCTCGTTATAAAAAGATTTACATATAACCTTAGAAGGTGTATTTATAATTTCACTTATAAATTAAGATTATTAATGGTTATTTTGTGATAAGTTTTTTTTTTTTTTTAGATAATTTTATTGATGGTAAGACTCATAAATTTAATTAAATAAATGAAAACAGATAAGTTGTTGTTATATTAGCAAATGATAAAAAGTATCAACAAAACTTTTTGAATGAAAATTTAAATTTGATTTAGTATATTGTAACTCCTTAAAAATGCTCCCGAATGATATTCTATAGTTGGTTTTAACAATTAAAAAAAATCCAAATAAAAATCCATTTATCGATTAGATGTCTAAAAACACATGTTATAGAAAAAAAATCATGTCCCAAAATGATTAAATTTATTTTGCTTAGTATGAAATTTCAATTTTTTTATCATTACTATTTTCTTAAATTAAAATCCTGCATAGCCAGCTATATACTGTAGTACAATGTCATTTTCTCCAAAAAAATAATAAGAAGAAATCTATGATATTTTTGCTAATGAATATCTTATACCAAATTATACCAAAAAAAGTAATTAAAAAAAGCAAAAAATCAAAATAAATTAAAGGAGAAATTAAAGTAGATGAGCAACAAAAGCAAAGCAGCTGGTCCTTTCCCATTTCCTCCTGTAATTTGTCTTCGTCTCTACCTTCCAATCCCACCCGTTCTCTTCGGAAAATAACGACGGAGGATAAAATGCTACCCTCTAATTCGTTCCTGTAAATCTGGAATCAGCCGGAGCGAATCTCGAACCTTATGATCTCGACTTGTTAGGATTCTCTGTTTCCTTTTTGCATAACAATTTCAGCTCTTCAAGATTTTTCCCGATCGATTTCGATTTTCTAGGATTGAGTCGATTCATGATGCTTACAGTATTTCCCGTTAGAAATTTATCAGTTCTCTCGTTTATGTTACCTGCTTTTTCTCCGGTATCAAACCGTTCTAGCTCAGATGATTTGAATATCATAATGCAACTGTTAATTTTGACCAGCCAATCTTGATCCTCAATTTTTTTTTGGTAACCAAGTTCATCTTTGTTTCAAACTTAAAAGAAAGCTAAAAGGGTCTTGATCTGCATCTTAATATAGATTTTTATTGTTTATAGGAAATATAAGCTAGATCTGTCCTTCACTTAGGTTTTAAAGCTGACTTCTTTCTAACTTATTGCAGGTTGAAGAGTGCTGCGTTTTAGTTCTGGGGATGGCTTGTAAAGAAGATACTAATGCATCTGCACAAGAGTTCTTAACAAGAGAAGCCACTGAGATATGGAAGAGTGAATTGGAATCTCGGCGGTTGCAGGTAGATAGTTTAGAAGCTGAACTTGTAGATGTCAAGGCTTACCTTGATTTTGGTTCAGAAGAAGATGCAAGAAAAGAATTAGGGGTTCTTTCGGGTAGAGTCAGAACGACTGCAACATTGTTGCGTTATTTGAGATCAAAAGCTAGGATCTTGGCTGTTCCTGATCTAGCGAATGTTTCATGCGGTTTGGAACAGATGGAACTGAAAGGATTGGACTTTCTTGAGAAAGATGACGGTTCATCGTCTCAAGGGGATGTGAACACTAGAAGGGACCATGGTTCCTTGGGTATAGAGGATGGAGCTTATACTAACGAGATGCTCCAATCCATAGAGATGGTTACTCATGTGCTGGAATCTCTTGTGAGGAGGGTTACAGCTGCAGAATCTGAGACTGCTGTTCAAAAGGAGAGGGCACTTTTGGGAGAGGAAGAAAATAGTAGGAAGAGAGTCCAAATCGAGAATTTGTCCTTGAAGTTAGAAGAGATGGAACATTTTGCTCATGGGACTAATAGTGTGTTAAACGAAATGCGGGAAAGGATTGAGGAACTAGTTGAAGAGACGATGAGACAGAGGGAAAAAGCTGTGGAGAATGAAGAGGAGCTGAGTCGTGTGAAGACAGAGTTCGAGTCGCTAAAAAGCTACGTTAGCACTTTTACCAATGTTAGAGAAACTCTTCTTTCATCCGAGAGACAATTCAAAACTATCGAGGAGCTCTTTGAACGGTCAGTCTCATATCTTCTTTATGCAACTGTTTCATCACTCCTTCACCACAACGATAAAATCTTTGCTTCACCACACCACAATTTGTCTCCATTATTCTGATTTTGTTAATGGTGAAGCAGGTTGGTCACTAAGACAACACAATTAGAAGGCGAGAAGGCACAAAAGGAAGTTGAAGTTCAGAAACTGATGGAGGAGAATGTGAAATTGACGGCACTTCTGGACAAGAAAGAGGCTCAGCTTCTAGCTTTGAATGAACAATGCAAAGTTATGGCTTTAAGTGCATCAAACATCTGAATTTGCTATCTTTGCATTGTCGTTGGCTCATCTCTTATCGTCATCTTTCTATTCTTGAGACAAATGCTTTCGCAGAAGAGAAGAACTTTTAGATGATGCAATCTTCTTCCTTCATTGTTCTTTGTTTCAAATGTGATATTTTTGAAACTTTTATGTGTAGAATATTAATGGCTTATGCATATCCTCAAAAATGTTCAATCTTTGATTTTACTCAAAAACGACAGGTAGTTTTTAGGCCTGTGTATCAGACGGCAAAAGTTTTGATTTAGATTGCCATCGTGGCAAAATCGTAATGACATGGCAAATGAAATAAGCCAACGTGTCTTATCCACGTGTAAAAATACGGTCGCTCTGCTTTGTAGACTTGTTGTGTTGAAGTGTTCTAAAACCCCAAATGTTGTTTCCCTCCTTTGCGAGAAATCGATCGGAGAAAGAGATAAAGTTCACTAGTGCGATTTTAAGCAATTTCTTCGTTTCAATGGAGTCTGATATGGAGATTTATTCAGAAGCTGATGCGTCTACGCAGAAGCTACGAATGTTGCAAATGGGTAGAACAATTGATGATCGCGAAGATAAGGTATTCTATTCTGAT
The DNA here is from genome assembly GCA_028015245.1 of Cardamine occulta. NCBI lineage: Eukaryota > Viridiplantae > Streptophyta > Magnoliopsida > Brassicales > Brassicaceae > Cardamine > Cardamine occulta. The sequence continues at coordinate 9,306,541 of CM051371.1, forward strand.
GTCGATAAACCCTAAAATGCCAGTGTTGATTCTTTCTCCGATTAACGATTTCTAGGTTTTCGTTTTCGTTGGTGTGTGTCTGGAAAACGAATTTGATGGAATTGTAGGTATTTGCAAGGTTTTCGATTCTGCATGAAACTATGGAATCGGACTTTGTCATTTTGTTTAAACTGTTTTATCGTCTTTGAAAATTTGAAATGTTCTGTTAGTTTTGATTTTTGATGATATCAATCATATGTTTATGGTTCTGATTTTATGTAAATTGTAGAATGGGAGAAGAAGGACCAAAGATGTTGAAGTTTATGTTCCTATTGTGTATGGATCAATTGCTTTTTATCTTGGAAAGAAAGCTACAGAGTGAGTGTTTTTATCTCTTTTTCTCATGTTTATATGTTCATAAGTTATGGTGATGCTGCAATCTTTGTAGATGTTTGAAAAACTTCTTTAATTCTGTGTTTAGATATCAAACTCATAAGTGGACTGTGTATGTACGTGGAGCTACGAATGAGGATGTTGGTGTGGTTATCAAGCGGGTCATCTTCCATTTGCATCCAAGTTTTAAGAATCCAACTAGAGTTGTTGATTCTCCTCCTTTTGCATTGTCTGAGTGTGGTTGGGGAGAATTTAAAATCGACATTACCATTTTCCTCCATACCGATGTTTGTGAAAAGAAGTTGGAGTTGTAAGTTTCCTGTGTGGTTTTGGATTTCAGTTCATTAAGTTGGTTTATATCTCTTAGGATGTATTGAACTTTTTCCAGGTCTCACTTCTTAAGGCTGAACCCGGATAATGAATATGGTCCTGTTCCTAAGTCTATCATGATACCTGTTGTCACTGAATCTTACAACGAAATTGTCTTCCCTGACCCTTTTGAGAGTTTTCTCGCCCGTGTGCATAATCACCCGGCTGTACATATCTCTGATCTCCCGTAGTTTGAACCTGCCTTTTACAGGTGAATTCTTGTTCTGGTGTCTAGTGAAGCAACAGTTATTGTCAGAGGCATGATAGTTTTCGCATTGTAATGTTACAGGAGTTTATCATCAGATGAATAAAGGAGATACTAAAGATCATCCACTCAGTCAATGGTTTTTGAAGTTTTCAGAAGCAGTTGAGCTTTTTAAACTTACTGCTGCTCGTCAGAAGGTTTCTGCAGCTCAACTTACCTTTTCATTGTTTAGGTTTACTATTTCGTTAACTTAATTGGCCTGACTTGTTTGAAAAGCGCACTATAGTTTTAACGTGGATTTCTTAGCTGATCCAGCCACAAGTTCCTATGCTTAAACTTAAATAGTAGTTAGACTTTGGGCGTATTCTTGTTTGGCTTAGAGAATAGTGTTACATTGTTTTAGAAAGAAATGCTTATTATATGACTCTATTTACAATATAATAGGTACAAGCCGATATCGCCAAGCTAGAAAGACGTTTGATCATGGTAGATGAGCAACCTGAAGGAGAGTCTTCCTCTGGCTATGAATATTAATGATCTTACAACAACATAGAGGAGCTTGCTCGGAAAGTTTTAACTGTTAGACCACATAAAAAGAAAGAAAAACAATTTGTGATCACTCTCTGTGTATGTTACCTACAAAAAGTACAAATGGTTAAGCTTTTTCCTCATTTTTTTTTGCTTCTTTGTTACAAGTTTCTCTCAGACATAAGCATTACAGGTTTGTTACTACTACGCAAATAAGGAACTACTTGTCGTTGGTGAATGTGTTACATGGTTTGTTTGGATACATCAAGATGTTGTCTGACATGACATAGTATCCTAGAGGTAATGCTCTATATCTTTCATGCTTTCTTTGTATAGCAGAGGAGGCAATGGAAGAAGAACAAGACAAGGAGGTTGAAAATGCTTCTGGAATCATGTAAGTGATCTTCTTATCGTCTATTAATTGTCATTGTCATACAATAGAATACGTAGAGTTTAGGCATTTGTAGACTTGTTTAGTCTCCTCTCTATGATAGAAGAACACACATTCACTTATCATGGGGAGGGACCTGTGAAAATGACGTTTATCAGGCTCTTGTTTAATGAAATTGAAAATAATCACATGTGACTTTGGGAAGCGAAAGAGAGAGAGAGAGAGAGACAAAGATGTCGAAATCATTGTTTCTCATTGTGGCCATAGAACATGGGAAACGAACTTCCCCACTTTAGGTTATCCAAGAAATGAAATTGGTGGTTCATAGATGATGGGTGAAGAATATATGTCTGCTTATGTATTATGACTCTACTTGCTTAGTTGGTGTTGCTGGTGGTGTTTTCGGTTTTTTGGATAGTACCCACATGGGGCTGAGTTATGATTTCAAGACCAATGGACCCGAACTTACTCTTTCTCTTGGCTCTTCTTTTTCTAATAACTTGTCTTCTTCCTTTTTTTTTAATCAATTGTTCTGCCAAATTTATTAGTTAGTTTTTTTTTTGTGATTAGGAGTTTCCTATATATTAACAAAAAAAATTAGAGAACATGTCAATGTCAAGTTGATAGTCAGAATAATCCTAGATATTCATAATCATGTACATATGTTCAATGAAAATTTTAGACAAGTCATTGACTAGTGGCACGATTTTTATTGGATTAACTCATTTTGTCTGTAAGAGTTATATCTAAGTCTGAACATATTGAAAATGAAAATTGGGGAACATCCACTTTGTCTTTGTTACAGTGCTTTTGGTAATTGCTAGCATGCTAATGACATCGGATCTATCTAATTTTATTTGCAGCAAAATATTGATTTCAGTCATAAATAGTATGCAATTTTTAAAGTTGACTACAAGTATAACATTCCAAATATTACAAATAGTTTTTGGTAAAATCATGAAAACTTAAAGTAATTTGACTATATCTTAAAACACTTTCATGACTTTTAAAATCAGGAAATGAAGATGTGATAGTTTGAAGTACTGAGTGAGAAGTCAGAAGAACAAAAGATTTATCTTAAACCGAAGGTGGTGTTGTTGTTGTTGAAGCTTTAGGTTGATGTCAACGAAGAATGAATTGATTGTCTCCGAGTTATAACCACAACAGGTGCGCCAATTAACTTCAGACATCTGTCACATCATCAAATTGTCCTACGCTTTGATCCCATACCACTCATCTTATTGACTTTTCATTACTTTTTTTTTTTGGCCGTTGTTGTTATTTTGTTTTCTGCTGAAAATCAATTCTACTTTCAATATTGTTTTGTAATTTGTACTTAATAGCTGAATAAAAGTGATTTTAACTGCCATCGCTTTTGATTCGGATAGGCTTAAAAGTAAGAGATCTAGATACTAACTAAACCATATTGATCAACAACATCGTTAAAAGATGAAACTAAGATCAAGACAAGCTCCTCTCTCATGTAGCACAAGAATTTGAAACAACTTTTTCCCTATATTTCTATGTTTTCTAAACTTTCCAATCTCATAAAAGCAATATTGTAATTCATTTGTATAAACATTGTTGTTGGTGAATAAAATTTTACATTACAAAGAAAAAATATGAAGACTTTAATATTTTGAATGGTAAAAAATTATTTTAGAAAGCTAATTTAGTAGCTTAATAGCTGTTTTGTAATTAATATAATAGTATTATTGTTTTTTAAAAGATATTAAACTTAATAAATAGGCAAAATAATATGCATTAGATGCCAATTATACTTATAAACGTGTTTAGGATATGATGTTGATAGATGACATGATCCATTAAAAAGTTTTTTTTTTTTTTTTAAATGAAGAAGAAGTTGATTTATAGAAAAAGATCACTAAGAACGGCGAAGAAGTACGCGAACACAAGGCATCGACTTCATGGGTGGCTTCATATATAATAAAACAAAACATTAGGTTCTAGCCTAAATCATTAATGTTCTAATTCTCACATGGGGACATAAATCCTTTATCATTCTCTAATTATATTTATAGGATATACGTATATTAAAAACAAAACGAAAATTGATAAACGATTGATTATCATCTTAGGAGTAATTCAGAATATATATATTGATTCTGGCGTCTTATTAAATTATAACTATTATTGATGTTGTACAAAGTTATGAGATGGTTTTTTGTAAGTGATTTTTTCAGTGAAACCGCTGAAGTTCATCAGTAGTTTCTTCATATTTGTCAAGAACAAAAATCTATGTACTGAGTACACATATTTGGTCATTATTGCAAAATTTAAAATGCTAACTTAAAAGATTACTTTTGTCTTAGATCTAGAAAACATTGTCTTTTATGATAAAATCTACACGACATTGCTAGAAGAAGAAAAAAACAACAACATGCACCTCAATGTTTTTTGTTAAGGGAAATGAGCATTTATGTATGTCTCAATAATGTCTAATTGTAAGAAAATAATACACGTGTATATACGTATGCAAAATAAAGACAATCAATGGTTTAGTAAAATCTATTGTGTCGAGTCCTTATATATGCATCTTCTCAAGTACGTACTTTTGTTACAACTTACAAATCTCTGTTACTTCGTCCGTAATGATCTATGTACATTATATATATGTATGTATGTATATAAATGTAAAAACGGGCCATGGTCTTATTTATATGATGTTGAAAAGGTAAGAGAAGAAAATGGGCATTTGTTTTGTAAAATTGTGTCTAAGTATGTAAAGGCAAAAGGGAGACATTGTAGGGCAATGTTATAGTCCCTACCCAATTTTGTTTTGTATACATTCTTTCACGGTTTTAATTGTATCTCTCTCGTCCTTGTTGGCTCTGTCCTCAATGTTTCTTTGCCCTTGCCTCCTACATCCCACATGATTTTGCTTTCACAAGAACAAAGAATCTAGGTGTCCTAAATATGTATCAAAACAGGAAATTTGGCTTTATATTATCCTATAAACTTGGTTTATGATCGGATTATTTAGGTACAAATTAAAGATCTATATGTACCCGATAAATTTAATTGGTTTGGTTTTACAAATATATGACATATGACATATATAAGTATATAGGTTCATCGGATTTAATTTCATTTCTTGATGAACTTTGTATCTGCCATCTTAATTGGAATCCGTCGTATATGTATGCTTTTTCCAATGTCATATGACCAAAGATATCATTACTCCATGTGTTTTCTAATAAATGGTTAATCTATTCATTAATAATTTTGTCAACGTCATATATAATCGACCTAATTATGATCTATAAACAAATTAATCAACCAAATTGTATACTGTTGTGACTTGTGAGTCTATTAATATTTTCGAGATTTTCATTTTTAAATAAATATGATATTTTACTGTTTTACTTAATATTAAATTAAATAAATTAACGTAAAGGAATGCTATTTATTTTAATTGTATCGTTTGATATTTGTTTGTCAACATAATTTGATATTTATTCTTATCCATATATCTATATAAATACTAACATACATTTAATAATTAATACAAAGAGAATAGTCACTATTTGGTCAACGTCATAGATTATAATCTTTAAAAGTTAATATATAGTAAAAATACTGTATCTATTATTATATTTTATCTATAAATTTATTAGCCTTCCGAATTGTCCATATAAATACTTCTCCATTGTACCTCTTATTACCTCCACAACATTCTTCAAACAAAAACTAAATTCCACAACAACAAAAAAAAATGGCAATAAAGAGATCGAGCAAAGCGACATCATCTCAAGCAACATCTATCAAGCAAGTGCTAAAGAGGTACTCGAGTCTAGGAAAGAAGAACGTGAATGGTTGCTACTATAATCAAGAAGATGATCTTCCTCAGGATGTTCCAAAAGGTCATTTTCCGGTTTACGTTGGCCCGAACCGAAGTCGGTACATAGTTCCCATCTCGTGGCTGGAACACTCCGAGTTTCAAACACTTCTCCGACTAGCCGAGGAAGAGTTTGGATTTGACCATGATATGGGTCTAACCATTCCTTGTGATGAAGTCTTCTTCAGGTCTCTAATCTCCATGTTTAGATGAAACTCGATCGAACATGAGGTGATTATTCTTGAGATTGTCCGAAGAAGAAATCAGTAAATAAATCGAAAGACAAGACACAAAGAAGTCACTTTTTAGGGTTTTCTGATCAAGACGGAAGAAAGTGGCTAAACAAGCTTCGTCTTTGCATCAATCCGTTTGGTTTTTTCTTTTTCTTTTTCTTTCTTTCCTTGTTAATACTAAAACTGTTGTTGTAATAGTTTGGGGCGGGATGAGGTGGAGTGGGGGTGGGGTGACTTTTTTCCTCAAGTCAACGTAAAAGGTTGACCGATGATCTTGAGAAGATTAGCTAGTTAACTTCTACGAATTAATTAGTTATGATCAATCAAGAGATTAATTTATATATTATAGTATTTTTTCCATGTAGATGCTCCAACAATTCATAATTCTAGTTTTATTTACGTATATGATCAATCAAGAGATTAATTTATATTTTATTATTTTCTTCGACTATCAAGGTTATTTGTCAAACAAAAATGATAGAAATATCAATTAATCACTATCTACAAAAGGAAAAATATATACGATCCCTGGCTCCGAACTTAAAAAGCAAAAACAAACAAATATTATGAGCCGTAAAACAAATTTTTTTATACATCTGTAAATTATATGTCGGTACGTATTTGGCTCATTTTATTTTATTTCTTGACTTCTAGCAAATTGATATTTCTTTCTTTTTTGTTAAAGAGCAAAGTGGTATATCAAAAGCTTTGTTAGATTTGTATATACCAATAAATGAGTATGATTTTTTTGATGGATTAATATATATGGTCCTACTAAACGATCAGTCCCTTCCACATATTTGTATCTATGCGTATTTATGGTCGTCACCTAAGTTTTTTTTAAAAAATTTTGAAACAATCATCCGTATTATATAAGACTAATTAAATTTGATGTCCCAATATGTTTTCTTGAGAAGAAAATGTGTATTGGAAAACAAAAACATAGTACGTAGACCTCTAACTATCATGTCATATAAAAGTAAAGTGGTATATCATATGCAATGTCCTTCAATCATATGATCGGATTCAACAGATACAAAATATAAAACATGTAATGCGAATAAACCGTTAAAATGAGTCTCTCACATTTTCCACTTATTTTTTGTATATTATAAAATCTTCATTTTTTTTTTAGTTCAACGAATAAACAAAGGCACATTACTATCGCATTTCTGGATTTACATTGCCATACCATTTGCACGAGACAAAGTATATATGTATATATAAATGAAAAAAATGCATGCATTGTCTGCTCAGAAGCTAGCTTGCCCATATTATGTGTTCTTCAAACAATTATTTATTGTTATTTTGGAGGATTTTTGCATTAAATATGTTATATTGTTGGCATCATATATGCTAGTTGATTAAAAAAAATGCTAGGGTATTAAAAAACAGCTGCAAGTGGATATATCATCAATGAATTATATTGGTTAATAAGTCTATCCAGTTTCATAACATCATCACCATTTTAAATTAATACACCAATCAACCTAATATTTGTCATATTAGCTCAAAAATATCATGAGAAGCATTGTTATAGTATCCATCTGGATTCAGCTTAATAACAATTTATCTATTGTTAATAAGTTAAAGAAAATATGAAGTTACTATTGACTTCTCTAATTTGATCCGGTTTGCGTAAATTAAACCGATCTACCCTAATCCAAATCGAAATTCAAAATCCGGATTGAACAAACCGTAGGTTAGTTTTTTTTGTTTTTTTTATTTTATTGTGCAAATAACAAACCGTTGGTTAGTAGTAGGAACAGCAAATTACACTTTCATTTTCAATGGGTTTAAAGGTTCATAACTTTTTCTTAATATGGGCTTTTTATGGGCCTGGATTCTTCTAATCAATCTTAAAGTAGAGATCTGTTCAAGCCCATTAGGGTTGAATGACTTCCGTTTGCACAATAAAAGGACGAATTTTCTCACTCTCGAGTTGGATCTCAAACCCTAATTGTAATCTTCGCCGCCGAGAGCATCCATGGGTCGTGTCATCAGAGCTCAACGTAAGGGTGCGGGTTCCGTCTTCAAATCCCACACTCACCACCGCAAAGGTCCAGCTAAGTTCCGTAGCCTCGATTTCGGCGAACGAAATGGATACCTCAAGGGAGTCGTGACGGAGATCATCCACGATCCTGGTCGTGGTGCGCCGTTAGCTCGTGTCACTTTCCGTCATCCTTTCCGTTTCAAGAAGCAAAAAGAGCTCTTCGTCGCCGCTGAAGGTATGTACACCGGTCAGTTTCTTTACTGCGGTAAGAAAGCTACTCTCGTCGTCGGAAATGTTCTTCCGCTCAGATCTATTCCTGAAGGAGCTGTTGTCTGCAACGTTGAGCATCACGTCGGTGATCGTGGTGTTCTCGCTAGAGCTTCCGGCGATTACGCTATCGTTATCGCTCACAACCCTGACAACGACACTACTAGGTTTGTCTTTGTAATCCAATATTTAACTGATGATTATCGTTTAAATGATTTGATTTAACGAAAATTCATGAGATTTGTGGATTGTTTAGTGTAGTTTCGTCAATTAGAAATGTTGATATCATTTTCAGATCTGTTGATGGTTTAGTTTTGTTTCGTCATTTAGAAATGTTAATATCATTTTCAGATCTGTTTATAGTTTGTTTGAGATTATGATAATTAACGAGAAATGCTTATCTATAATTTGTTTAATCAGGTGTTAATACTTTATCTTGGTTAAAATATTGTGTTTATGTATTTGATCCGATTCTGGTTTTGGTAGATGTGTTTCTCAATCTCACAATGATAAATCGATTATTTGTTTTGACAGGATTAAGTTACCATCTGGCTCAAAGAAGATTGTCCCAAGTGGATGCAGAGCTATGATTGGTCAAGTAGCTGGTGGAGGAAGAACTGAGAAGCCGATGCTCAAGGCAGGTAACGCGTACCACAAGTACCGTGTGAAGAGGAACTCATGGCCTAAGGTTCGTGGTGTGGCTATGAATCCAGTGGAGCATCCTCATGGAGGAGGTAACCATCAGCACATTGGTCACGCCAGTACTGTTAGGCGTGATGCACCACCCGGACAAAAGGTTGGTCTTATTGCTGCAAGGAGGACTGGTCGTCTCAGAGGTCAAGCTGCTGCTTCAGCTGCCAAGGCCGACTAGAGTTATCGTTAAACATAAAACTTTGTTTCCGTTTTCTATGTTTGCAGTTTTGTTGTTTGTGTTTGCTTTTGAACCTTTGTTCTTAAATCCTAAAGATTTTTATGATAATCTTTACTCTTCTCTCTCTATTTGCTTATGCATTGAAAATTTCTCACTTTTTAATTTTGTTCTCTTACTGAATCAGTGAATCTTGTTTGTGTATAATGTTGATCGTAGTTTGCTAGGATCTCTTATGTTGAGAGATGAAAATACGTAAGTTTAAAACATAGTTTAGTGAACAAACCTTAACCGAGTATTATTAAGTTGTGACTCATTATGAAACTTAACCGGATATTTCAAGGGTTAAGTATTAACCGGGGTTAAGTATTAAACATTAAACAAAGGTAGTGACTCAGCATGAAATATGAGCTTGCACGAGGGTTCGAGCGTTACAATTGGTACCCCGTTGGAGAAGGAAATTGATCCTCTTCTTACCTCTCCATGGGTTGGGCATGGAGAGTGAATGACCAGAGCACGGAGCTTCTGGTTCCGGATAGTTCCCTCAAGTGAAGTATTCGTGATCGGGATGTCTATCACAAAGATCATGGCTTTGGTGGTAGCGATTTAAGGTAATCTTAATTACCTTTTTTTTTTTAGAAGATTTTTTTTTTTACAAAAAATCAAATGCATCTAACTTCTTTTTGACAACAAAGTTGTATTTGATATAGATTTTAGTATTTCATAAATATTTCCATTTTGATTCAGTTCAATTTTATTTTAGTTACAATTTGTTCCAGATTAAGTTGATATTATATATGTTTCCATTTTGATTAGATTCAACTTGGCGCTGCTTTGGTTAACTTACAATTTTTCTTTCCAAAACTAAGATGGATTTTGCTTCATTGCTTCATTGCAGTTTGATATGCTTACAGTTTGGTTTTATTATAATCATACATCAAAGCTTCTGAATAACACAGAGGGACTTGAAGACTTGTTGACGAGTTGTTTACTTTGTTATTCCATAGTAAACAACTGCTTTGAATTGAGATTTATCCTCGAAATAGTGCCTATGTGTTGTTCAATTTGAATTGCCTACTCAATATATGTCGTTTGGATCAACAAACTGTCAGTAACATTTAATTTGTTCTTCTGCTCTCGAACCGATTCTGTAAACTGTTCTCAAGAATATTCTGTTATAGTAAACAAATATATATTTTGGTACGTTCTTATTTCTTTATTCCATAATGACAAATTGAGAATATGTTTTGACATATGCCTAAGTTGCCATCCAATTCGAAGAAAATTGTCTCAAGTGGATGCGAAGCTATGATTTGTTGGACGTTCGGGTATTCAGGTTGGGTTCGGGTACTATGCCCATGCATAATTGGTAAGTGGTTGGTGGAGAAAGAACAGAGAAACTGAGGCTCAAGACAGGTAACGTGTACCACAAGTACCGTGTGGCCTAAGGTTCATCCTGATGAAGGAGGTAACCATCAAGACCACTTGGACAGAAGGTAGGTCTTATAGCTGCAAGCCTGCAAGGAGGACTGGTCGTGTCAGAGGCCAAGCTGCTGCTTCAGCCACCAAGGCCGACTAGAGTGGTTAAACATAACTTCGTTTCCCTTTTCTGTGTTTGTGTGTTTACTTTTGAACCTTTGTTCTTAAATCCTAAAGATTTTAATGATAATGTTTAATTTCTCTTCTCTCTAATAGCTTATGCATTGAAAACTTCATCACAAAAGATTTGATTATTATTGAGTTTTTTTTTTTTATACTGTTCTCTTGCTGAATCTTGTTTATTTATATAATGGTGTTCCCAGTTTGCTAAGGATTTCTTGAGGATATATGTAATTATTGATCTGTGTTTACGTTGAGATATGAAGGAAAATATTTGTCAATATGAAAATACGTAAAGCTCTGGAAGTTTATACGGTTCTGAAGTCTTTATTGAACAAAAGTAAACCGGGTTTTAGATTGGGTTAACTATTAAACAAATAGAGATTATGTCACCAATTCTCGCCCAGTTAAAATGGTAGTGACTCAGCAAGAACTGTGAGATACACCAGGGCTCGAGGCCTTCGAGCGTAATTATTGGTACCCCCGATATGGAGAAAGCGGAACGCTTCTCATACCCCTCTCATGAGTGTGAGAAAGTCTCATGAAGGATGCATCCATGTGAGAATGTCTCACGGAGGATGAATGAACCAGACGAGTGCTTCTGGTCACCTGGATCCTCCCTGAAGCGAGGATCTACGGTCGGGATGTTCTAGCACGAAGTTCTGTTAGATGATTTGAGGTAATCTAAATTACCTCCTTTTTAATTTTATTTTAAATCAGTGTAATGGGTTTTCGATTGGAGGATGTTTGATCTTAGTGAATAACTGTATATGTGATCAATTTTAACCTAATTTATGTCTTTGTTCCGAATCTGGTTTCTTATCCTCTATGGTGTGTACATATCAAAATTTTGTAGCTGATTAGCTTGTTTTTGCGAGTTTTGGTAAGGTGTGATCTTGGTGTACATGTGGCTGAGTTTTTAACCTAAATTCCCTTTGTTCATTTGCTCTGATGCAAAATAATCCTTGTGTTAGCTGAATTTTAGTTTCTGATGATCCTCTAGGTTTGTGTTGCTCTTCTTCTCTAACTTTCTTCAGGCTGAATATGATCCAAGGATAATCTGTTATCGTCAGCTCTTAGATGTAGTCTGGATTCTGGTCTAGTCATGATGCCAGACAAGTGTTTGGATAAGGTCCTGATGTTTGTAATCAATACAGGTACAGAGCAAGTATATCTCCACACACTAGCTGTTTTGGTAATCTTAAATCATCTCATCTTTTGTTTGCTTGGCCTAAAACTAAATCCTCTAGGTTTGTGTTGCTCTTCTTCTCTAACTTTCTTCATGTTGAATATGATCCAAGGATAGTCTGTTATCGTCAGCTCTATGTATATATAAAAAAAAACTTAAGATGTATCAGATATTTTGTTTCTTTGAGAACAAAAAAGTTGTAGTTGCTCTAAATATTTCCATTTTGATTCAATTCAATTTTACTTTGGTTACAATTTGTTCCAAATTAAGCAGATGTTACATCTTTCCATATTGATTAGAGCTCAATTGGGCTTTGCTTTGGGTTAACAAACTTACAATGTTTTCAAAATTAAGATGGAGTTCTACAAATTTGCTTAATTTTGAGTTTTGATATGCTTCGAATTTGGTTTGATTATACCGGACAACCAAACCGAATCATACACCAAACCTTCTAAATGACCCAGAGGGACTCGAAGATTTTCTATGTGCGTGGCTAACGAACGAGTTAATGGAGGTTCATAGCAGCTTAGACTGAATCTGTAATGGCTTCATCTGTGAGGATCCGTTTCTTCATTTTCCTCTTCTTCTTGTTCATCTCTCTGCTCGACAAAGCTGTATGCATCAGGATTTCGAATCAGATCTCCGATACTATCGTTGATTCTCCCGATCGTCCTTTAAAATCGGCGGTTTTCGCTCTTGGAAGCTTCTGGAGATCTGAGGCTGCTTTCGGTTGTATCAATGGCGTCCTACGAACTTCAGCTGGTTACGCCGGCGGAACCAAGGCGAATCCGGAGTATAGAAACTTAGGTGATCACGCCGAGTCCATACAGGTAACTGTATTCTTCGATTTTGGAGGATGTTTGATTTGATTTCAACAATGTTTCATCTTCACTTAGTATCCAAATTCTGTAGCTGATTATAATTTTTTGCTGAGATTTCCTAAGGTATGTGATTGTTCAGGAGTTGGTTTTTTATTTTCTGATCCTATAGGTTTGTGTTGATCTTGCTCTGTTATGAATTGAGCTTTATCTAGTGCCTATGTTGTTCGATTTAGGTTTGATCCAAATTCTGTAGCTGATTAGCTTGTTTTTGGTAATGTGTCATCTTGGTGTATATTTGTTCATTTGCTCTCATGTGAAACATTCCTTATGTGTTTATGAGCTGGATTTTAGTTTTCTGATCCTCTAGGTTTGTGTAACTGTCTTCAGGTTGAGTATGATCCAAGAATAATTGGTTATCGTCAGCTCTTAGATGTATTCTGGTCAAGTCATGATTCTAGACAAGTGTTTGGACAAGGTCCTGATGTTGGTAATCAATACAGGTACAGAGCAAGTATATCTCCGTTTACTAGCTTGCTTGTTTGGTGATCTTAAGTTATCTCATCTTTTTTTTTGTTTGGCCTAAAACTAAAACATCCGAAATCTTTTTGAAACAGATCCTGTATTTTCACTAATTCTACTGAAGAGTTGAGACTGGCTTCTTCTAGCAAAGAAAGGGAGCAACTTAAATCAAGAAGCAGTATAGTGACTACACAAATTCAACAGCTAGCAACGTTTTATCGTGCAGAGCCTGACCATCAGGTTCAACTTTATTTATGTCTCTCTACATCTTCCATTTCCTGTCACGGCTCGGTAGCTCTTAATCCAATTATAGAGAATGAATGTTTGTTCTTTGAATCTGCAGAAGTTTGAGCTGAAACAACATCCGTTTCTTATTCAGCTAATAGGAAACATGGCAGAAGAAGAGCTCGAGAGATCAGCTCTAGCCACAAAACTAAACGGTTATGCAGCAGAGCTCTGCCCGCCTAGAATCCAGAAACAGATCGACTCTAGAGTTAACGAGATCATTAGAAAAGGTTGGCCCGTCTTAAAGGACATCTAATATATAAGCCTTGAGAGATCCTCGCATTCTTGGCTTCGAGTGTTAAACTCAGATGTAAAATTTGGTTCATTCTTTTGACCAGGTATTTTGGTCATATACTTATCACAACAATGTTTATGTCTTACTCTTTGACCCTTGAGTGGTGATTCTTCAGTGTTTTGTATTGTTTCTTTCAGATTTCTCACATAGAATATACTTTTTTTTTGTACTTGTAAGCATATTCATTTAGATTCATAGATTTTGTGTATTTTATTTTAGAACTATAAAGCCTAGTGGAGCATCCTCATGGAGGTGTTAACCATCAACACATTGGTCATGCCAGTACGGTTAACCGTGATGCACCACCAGGACAAAAGGTTGGTCTTATTGCTGCAAGGAGGACTGGTCGTCTCTCTCCACGACAAATTTAATTATTGTTGAGCTTTTTAGAATTGTTCTCTTCTTGAATCTTGTTTATTTATATAAATGTTGGTGTTCCTACTTGGCTAAGATCTCTTGAGGAGAGATGTGCTTTTTGATCTAGGTTTAACGATGTTGTTGAGTTAAAAAAACATTTGTTCAATAACATATAAGTGATATGCCGTAATCTTTATTGAGCCAAACTAAACCGAATATTAAGTCGTATGTTTTAAATTTAAGTATTAAGCAAAGAGAAATATTCTCGCCCAGTTAACATGGTTGTGACCCAGCATGGAAATTGAATCGCAGAAGGCTTCGACTCTCGAAATGTAATGATAGAAGTAAGACTATCATATACATACTATCACAAAGATCATGCCTTTGATGGTAGTGATTTGAGGTAATCTAAATTACCCTTTTCTATTTATTTATGTTTGTTGTTCTGCCGTGGTATATGTAAACTAATAAGCATATGTAATATCAAGAGTTTAACATAGTCACTTATAAATCACTTTATACTTGGCTAAAACGATCTAACGAACTAGTGTATTTTAGTACTATAAAACCAAAGGTTCCAATTTTTTTGTTTATATCAAGTCTTTTCCATCTAAGACGATCTTCATGGATCCAAAATCAGAAGCTTTTGTTCTCATTCTAGCTTCTAGAAGTATGTTTGAAGACAATAAATTTTAATCAAATAAAGTTGTCAGCAGCCAGACTATGAAGATAATCATTATTGTTTAGTAAAATTTTGGCTCCTCATTGTTTGTTCCTCGCCTCCCTTGAACTCTCATTCGGAAGGTCAGGTCCGGGCATGGGCTTTAGCACATTAATCTTTCTTCTCATGTTTTTGCAACCCCACATGTGTCTCTCTCCTTAGGCGTTTAACTGGTTCATGGTAGAGCGAGGATAATCTCATCTGTATATGTGAAAAAATTTGTATGGTAAAGAGGTGGTGGTTGTTGTTATTTTCTAAGGTTTAGTAAAACCAGTGCTTTGTAGCCTATGCTTTTGTAGCCGGTTCTCTTGTTGTAAAATCTGCACTAGTTGTTGCATTATTCACGAACATTCGATCACCAAATTCCAAATATGACCTTTGATTCACAAGGTCTCATCTCACTTCTCAACTCTAAGAAAGTCTCCAACTCTAGATTTTTAAATGTTATGTTTGCCTTTTAACATAACATTTAAAAATCTAGAGTTGGAGATATTTTTAAAAGAAAGCCAAAATAATCCTGCTACAGTAGCCAAAACGAAAATATAAAAGAAACCTATTATAGCAGGATTAATTAAAAGAAACCTATAATTAAAACTGTAAAAAACAACAAAAACTTTTATTTATTAGAAACACAATAACATAATCAAATAACATAATAAAATACCAAAATTAAAGAAAAACAACAAAAATTAAACATAACACAACAAAAGTTAGTAATTTTATTTATGTAATAAATCATAATTTTATTGAATTTATAGCTTAAAATAAAACATGTGGGTTAAATATATAATTTTAATAAATAATTGATGTTTTTAAGAATCTACTTGGAATATTTTTTTTAGAGTTAAAATTAGAATAATGAGTTGGAGTAAAATTCATCTCTATTATAGAGTTACTCTATTTTATAGTAAAATATAGAGGAATAGGTTGGAGATGCCCTAAACTTGTTTCCTAATTAAGCTTGTTCTCTAATCTCTTTCAAGTTTCAACAATGGTGTTTAATGTTCTAGTTTGTTGAAAATTGATTATTAATTAATTTTCTAACATTACAAATTAAAAAACAATGATTATTTAAAAATATATATATATATATATATATATATATATATTAGTTTCTCCCACTAAAAATATATTATAACAGCTATGAACCAATAGTAATATAGTTATTTCCAATCATTGTAACTTGAAATTTACAATTTATAAACAAAAATAAAAATAAAAGGTAGAAATCAATCTTTGCGAAACCAAATTAAAAAGCTAGAACATCAAAAATTTTAAGAAAAGAGGGAGTACTAGTACAAGCAAAAATAAAAGATTAAAGGAAAACAAAATATGAAATTAAATTTATTCTATTTTTGTGTATTTGTGATATAAAAACGCGTCTCACAGTCGCAAACGTCAAATAATTAGGGTAAAGAAAAATATAGTAGTGAAGCGAAATAGAGAGAGCCGCACGAACTTTTCCCAAATCTCCGAAGATAGATTCAGACCGGAAACGTAAGAAAGATTCGGTCTCTTCCACAGATCGAACGGCGGAGAAGAAGAAGAAAGACGATCATCACATTAACAAGCAGCATCGGAAGAAGAGTAAGATGGCGTCCAGAGATCAAGTTAAGGCATCACACATTCTGATTAAGCATCAAGGCTCTCGTAGGAAGGCTTCGTGGAAGGATCCAGAAGGTAAGATCATTATGACTACTACTAGAGAAGCCGCCGTTGAACAGCTTAAATCGATCCGTGAAGACATCGTCTCCGGCAAAGCTAATTTCGAAGAAGTGGCGACTCGTGTTTCTGATTGTAGCTCCGCTAAACGTGGCGGCGATCTCGGTTGGTTCTTATCCTTAATTTCTAGTTTATGATTTAGCGGAAGATTATTAGTGAGTTTAGGTTTAGGATGATTGTGTTTAGAGTCAGATCTGGTAGCAATTAGGATTTTAGGAAATAGAATTAAGATCCGATAGTGTCAAATTATGTTTACAGAATGAAGCAATTTTGAGTTCAGAATTGAGATTTTGTTCAATTCTTCGTTGTAATTGGATTCCATTGGATCTTAACTGTGGAAATTGAGCTTAATGATCAGACATTAGTGTACTTAATATCACCAATGTTTAGAATCTAAATTTTCTTTCTTGATGAATGTATAGTGCTCATAAATCTGACTAGTATTTTTGAAGATGATTACCAACGTTTAGAATCTGAAGTTTCTTCCTTGATAGATCTATAATTGATGCTCATAAATCATACTAATGTCTACTTAGATCATCACTTATCTAAAGTTCCTCTCTTGATGAATAGAATTGGTGCTCATAAATCTTACCATTGTCTTCTTAGATCATCACTTATGTTTAGAATGTAAAGTTTTGTCCTTGATGAATCTATGATTGGTGCAAATTGTACTAATGTCGAGGTAGATCATCACATATCTAAGTTTTTATTTGTTGATGAATCCATATTTGGTTGTCATTATGCTGAAGGTGTTGATGTTGATTGTATGATTGTGTTCAGGTCCCTTTGGGAGAGGTCAAATGCAGAAACCATTTGAGGAAGCAACTTATGCTCTCAAGGTGGGAGAAATAAGCGACATTGTCGATACAGATAGTGGAGCTCACATCATAAAGAGAACAGCTTGATCTAATCTGATCTGATCTGATATAATAAATGTATCAAAAGTTCCAGCTTCTTGTTCTTTCTCTTCTAGGTCAAAGAAGAACTTAGAAGATGAATAAGAAGACCTTTAATCTAAGGTTGTTGTTATTGTGGTTTTGATTCTGAATCTGTCTACGCATTTGATACACAACCCAAACATATGATAAAACCAGATACTGTATCTCATTTCTTCATAAAGCTTCATAATGACGTTGCTGTTGCGACAGTGATTTGTATTATCATATTTCAGTTTTTGTCATTTTGATTCTAACCAAATTTAACCATTTGATTTACTTCATTATTGCGAACCATTTCAAAACACACAAAAAAAAACAAGAACAGCTTCAGAATTGAGGATTTCTTTGTATTCAGTAGAAAACACATAGCTTCAGCTAAACCGCAATCCACGAAACGCCGGGGAGTGTGTTTCTCGCATAGCACATAGATTAAACGCCACGTGTACGATCAAGACTTTATTAGTGCACACGTAAGTGATCCACTGACAAAAACAATAACGAATAGGAAAAAGACACGTGTACATTACTGGGCACTATAAAAAGTAAGCGCCACAAAAGGTTAACAGATAGACACAAACAAAGCATCATCTTCACTAATCCTCTGTTTTCGCAAGTTTTATCTTAATCTCTAATGGCCGAAGAGAAGATCAAATCTCCGACTATGAAGAAGACTCCGACGGAAAAAAAGCCACAAAAACCAAAAACCGCCACTCATCCTCCATATTTTCAGGTGAAGTTTTCTTTTATTTTTAATCTATTGACCATTACCAATATTATTTCTTTTTAAACTTAAATTTTTGTTTTGCTTCTGGTTTTTGATGAAGATGATAAAAGAGGCTTTGATTGTTCTGAAAGAGAAAAACGGATCAAGCCCTTACGCAATAGCAAAGAAGATAGAGGAGAAACACAAGTCTTTACTTCCTGAGAATTTCCGTAAAATACTTTCTCTACAGCTTAAAAACTCTGTTGCTAAAGGTAAGCTCGTGAAGATCAGAGCTTCTTACAAGCTCTCAGAGACCAGTACGAGAACAACAAGACAGCAGGAGAAGAAGAAGAAGGATCTGAAGATAGCGGAAAAAGAGAAGAAGAAAACGACTAGGTCTTCTTCGACAAGGTCCAAGAAAACAATGGCTGTGAACAAACCAGAAAAGAAGAGGAAAACGAAGAAGGCGAGACAGCCTAAGTCTATAAAATCTTCCGGTTCGAGGAAGGCCATGAAAGCTTCTGCTGCTTGATCACCTAGAAGAAGAAGAAGCTGTGTGTGAATATGAATAATAAGGTTTTTCTCTCTGTATATGGTACTGATGACTCTGTTCTGCCTTTCGGGTTTGGTTTTGTCTCTTTAGGAGTTAGTGGTAAAGAGTCTTCGAATGTATAAACTACAGTGTAATATATTCGTAGTAATTTTGGTTGGATTGAGCTAAAAATTGTCGAAAGAATGAAAGAAACAAGGGCGAAAAGAATTCGAGCTAAGTGGCTAGTTTGGGGTTAATTAAGCGAGTTATAAATTGTTGAACCGGCAAGAAAAAAAGCCTACTACTTATGTCTGATGAGGCGAAGACTCTTGAAATGGCCCAAGTTAGGAATTACATTAAGCCCATACAGATGTCTTGAGAAGAATATTGGGTGGGTGTTAAAAGTGGACATATTTTTGGTGGACTCTGCTACCCAATTTCTTAGGATAAATGAGAGAGAGCTCTTAGTTATCTTATCGGCCACTCCTCCATTGGCTTCTCTTGGAGAAAACACAATCTTGAATCCTTCACAGTTCACGCTGAGAGAATCTGGTTTATATATTTTAGTGCTATATCTAGTTACGCTTAGTTTGGTTTGGTTTGGTTTCTTTTGGGTTTTGGTTTATCGGTTTCAATAATATTTGTATCATCTCCTACGAGTGCTAGATCCTACTACACTCTAAAGTCTAACCAAGGACATAAAAATCAATCGAAAAGCCGTTTGGACAATTTTATTTTACAGCAGTGGCATTATTTTTTTCTTAAAATTTGGTATCATTATCCACAGTTTAGTGAAACGATACTCTTTGGGAGTGAAAAAGACTGTAAATCATTAGGTTGATTAAAATAGTGCTTAATTATTCCAAATCATAGTCATATAGAAATACTTATTGCTTAGTTAATTTCTTTCTTTAGAAAGAAACAATAAGCATGGAAGCTTCATTGGCAAACATATATACAACATATATGTTCTTTTAAAACTATTTTTTAAATCCAATTTTTGTTATTAATGGTCTTTAGTAGATTATTCCGTTGAAAGATGGCATGAGCCTTCTCAAATGCGCTACGTATACGGTATAACATTTTTGTGCTCCTGTATTTAAATGGAATTTTTATTTTGTTGATTTTTTTATACAAAAAAAAGATGGCATGAGAAGTGACAAGTGAGCAAGACCAACATTTTAGTATCTCATATTTGTAATTTAAGTTTGTTTTCATTTTTTTAAATAAAGGAAGACTCTTCTTCCCAAAGTCTCGTTTAGCAGTTGTGGACGACAAAGCATGCCCAACGGACACCCGTTGTGCACACCGCATGCTCGACATTTCCTGGCCCCACTTTCACTTTCTTTCCATTTTCTTACTATTTCTTATCCTGATTACTAATTATGCTTAATTAATTACACATTTAATCATCTCTATAACTATTCCCTCAATTTCAAATTATAAGAGTTTTTGGCTAAAATCACATTTATTAAAAAAGTTGTTTTTTTAAACTAAAATCATCATTAGCCATTTTTATACATAAAAACAACATAAATTATTATTTTAAAGATTTTTTAGTTATATTAAATAAAAATTTATTGAAAAATTGCATATATATTTGAAAAATAGAACGATCAAATTTGCGTAAAAATACTTATAATTTAGAACGGAGTATAAATTTAAATCCAGTGTAGTGTAGGATTCCTACTTATTCGTACCGTCATAACTCATAAGGTAACAATAATCTAACCTAGGCATTCTCAAACTCAATTATGAGTACGTTACGTAATATAAATTTATTGACAACCCTAACGCGTTTCTAGTAATAAAGTGATATTTGCATATTAAGTATAAGGCAACGTACGTACCAAGAAATCTCACACGCCATCTGTATATAGTTTCATTTAATTATCAAATACGCAAATCCCTAAATCATAATCTGAGTTTGTACTCAAGAACTCACTTATAAACCTGTTCTCTTCTTCTCTCTCGCTCAGTAACATCGACGAATCCATCTCCACATCATTATTGTTTTTATCTTCATTATCTAAATGAAGACCTGCGAAACCTGAAGTTCCATGATCTTCTTGGCTCATGAGTTGTGAAGCAACAAACTTGTCTAATTCTCTCCAATCTCCCGTCATCATCACTTGCTTTTTCTTCTTCCTTTTATTCTCTCCTCTTATTATTGACTCGAAGTTTTCTTCATCCTCTAATGGGGTTTTGTAGTAATAAGTTTCGTGATCCATTGATGTTATGGACATCGAGCTTGATGGCCTTTTCATCAGCGGGAGAGAAGGGCTTTGGAGTTGCGGGAGCTGAATGAATTGATTTGATTGTATATAGTTTAGACCGTCAACCATTCCTTCTAGTTCTTGCTTACACATCAAACCTTTTCCAAAAATGTTATGTTGCTGCTTAGATATGTAATCAATGGGGTCCATAACCGAGTTGATTCCACTCGATGCGACTTCATCGTAGAAGTAACTTGAGCTCCAAGTTTCCATGTTCTTGGATTGTCCTGTTGCTCTTTTCTTGAATGCTCTACAAACCACCCACCCTTCTTCCTACAATACGTACACACAAATGGTCATTTTTTTTGTTAAAATACACACACACATGATCATAAGAAGACATGACGTGTACTTATTTTGGCTTTCTTGATGTTTCAAACAATTGGTAAAGAATCATGTAATCCATATGCAAGGCCAATGCAAACAAAAAGAAGGAAATAAAGCAATTATATTTTAGTGAGACACTCATAAGGACATGCTTGAAAAGGGTGAGACCACAAGGAAGAAAGCTAGTAACATGTATAGGTACATACTCATGCAATCTAGCTATTACAGTTCCTTTAAATTGACTATAAGTATATTGGAAGCACACAAAAATGCAAATTCTTAAACAATATCTAGAGAGAAAATTTCTAGCTTACTAATATATGGCAAAAATAAAGTAGAAATGGGATTGAATAATTTAATATTTGCTTCAGACGAGAGACAAGTTTTACACTTTTACTTCTTAAAAGGGAAATGGGATTGAACCTTTTCATTTATGGTTAGTAGAAAGCTGTAAATTCTGCAATGTCCAAATATATTCATCCAATAAACATCGATCGACGTGAGATGACTGAAATTTAATAAGTATGAGTTTAGGAGAGACTTTTACTTTCTTTTCTTTTTTTTTTCCTGATTGAATATGTGTATTATTCTACATAAGTCATAAAAGTGTTTCACCTAAAAGTTAGCATGTGTCTCACAAAAGACCCCAAGAGACAAAAGAAGCCCTAATTATAACAAAAGTGTCTTTGTCCCCATCAAAGTAGAACACACAATAGTACCAGCCCCATGGAAGTTTGTTTAAAAAGAGGACATGAAAAAAATGAGGTGTAAATATGACATGAATTCAAACTTAACAATTTATCATGATCAATCTTGATTAATGTGGCCGATCCATTAAACTGAAAATGCTTTATATAAAATCATAATACAGTACCTGGGGCGGTGCATTCTCATCTGACTCGAGCCGATACTCATGCATGATCCAGTCAGATTTCTGGCCATTTGGAGCACGTCCTTTGTAGAACACAAGTGTTTTCCTCATCCCAATTAGTTTTGTTTTGTCATAAACAGCTTTGTCTCTTCCTGTGGCTTTCCAAAATCCAGCCATGGTCGCTCTGTTAGTCCTTGTCCCTGTTGGATATTTCTTGTCCTTGTGACTAAAAAAGTACCATTCATTTTGTTCCTCGTACCCGATCCGACATCTCTCTGTTACATAGTAAATTTAAGCTCATAATCAAAATCAAGTTTATAACAAAAAAGCCATAATGAAGTATCTCTCTGTGTCGAGTATCGTTTAACAAAAAAATAAAAATAAAATAAAACTCTCTCGGTGGTTAGTAACCTTGTAGATCCCATGGTTCGATTCTGTAGAGATCGATGTCTCGAATGACATCGAGATCAATCTTTTGCGATGCAATTTTCTTTCTTAGATAGTACCCGACAAGCTCTTCGTCCGTCGGATGGAATCTAAATCCCGGAGGAACGCTACAAGATTCCATTGGCTCCATTATTTCTACACCAAAAAAATTATACACCACAATGAAGAACAATATAAATATACATGTATGGAAATATGCTCTTATCTACTTAATTAAAATGGAAGATAAATAAGAAGAAGAAGAAAACAATTACAATTTTAGAAGAAATACAATTATCATTTATAGATCACTATGAAATAAAGCTTAATTTATAGAGTACTCGATAGATAGTTGACAAATGCTATGAGATATAATCATAAAGCTCATTTCGTGGTGAATTTCCACTTGATTACCATTTAATATCTCTCATGACTCATGTGGTGTATGAACAAGAGCTTACATACGTATACATATAAATATGTGTATATGTATGTATGTATATATATACATGTATGTAAATTTAGGTTTTAAGTTGAAGAAATCAAGGAAATGAGATCAGAACAAACGGACATGGAGAGGTGCTAATGATGCTGTCCTGTTGCACAGTGTTATTGAATGGAGGCAATGATCATCAAGAAACGGCGTTTTTCTCAAAAGTCTTTTATAGTGTAATATAATTAGAATTGTTCTATTAAGTCATTAAAATAATGAGCGATAACCCTAGGATCGGATTATACAAAAAAGAGTTTCCGCGCAAAGAACATGGAAATGAACCAAATCTATAGATTCATTTAACCGGTTTATATATTCAGATATATGAGAATAATTATGGTGAGTTCTAAGCTATGTCTTTTTCTTGCTGCTTAAAACAATAAAAACAAATACTGTTTTTACGGTCCCTGATTGTTAACCACCTTTAAATAATGAAATAAAGGATTAATCTACTGACTATAACATCTTATATATATATAACTATATAGACAACAGAAACAAAAAAAATCCAAACAACAGTATATAATCAAAATATAATTTAAGGATGCTATATGTTACAACAAATGACCCACACACAAGTCCAAAGAACACACATCATCAACAAAAACAAAAAGCGTCTGACTAGAGGATATTTATGAATATAAATGTTCTTGAAATCCCTTTGTGATATATTAGGGTTACCTTATAAAACTTCTGCAGAATAAATAGGAAACTATATTCGATGGAAGGAGTGATGAAAAAAAAGGAAAGACTAGGAATATCAATGGTGAGAACTGAGAACAACTTAAATATTATCAAAAGATGGGAGAAAGAAGAGAGATCATATGTAGAAGAGGAAGAAGTAAGGAGAAGAAGGATCCGATTTGGTGAATATAAAGGTGCGAAGAGCGTGTGGACCGCTCCATTGCGCGTGGCCTTCTCCATGTCCCCATTCATTTAACTCTCCTCTAGCTTTTAATTGTTTTTTTTCTTGTGACAAATTTTTTTTTAACTTCCCCTGTTGTTTTATTTATTTTGATTGTTTTGTTAAATTGATAATTAATAATTTAAAAAAAAATCATAGTTTACAGTCTTCAAAGAGTTTCAAATTAATGATGAAGTGAACCAACTGACTATAACCATTTATACATACTTTAACATTGAGTGCTGCTATATTAGCCTAAGCAGGAGCAGGACTAAATCAAATTACAAAAGTTTCCTTTGGAGAAGAACGAATCCCTGTATATTATTAACTGCTTTAGCCAATCTTGTTATTGTTTTTAGTGGGGAATATTATGGGAGAACCACAGTTGGAGTATATTGTTTTTCTATTACTTAAAAAGTTTTATATTTTGTTGAAACTTAAAATACATATTTCTCTTTTTAATAATTTCAATATTAATAAAACTCGTAAAATATTTGTTACACTTTTAAATATCCTTATATTTTTATATAATTTTGAAATGTTGTTAAATAAATTCGTCACTGATAACATATACAAGTTTTTCATTTGTTAATACTAATTTAATTTTGTGTTAATCTTTTTTTTAGGTAGTTTCAAGATTAGAAAATCTATCATAAAGCATCGGATTTTCTTTTACAACTTCAATTGAAGAGCTCGACCTCGTGCAAGTGCCTGAAGAAAGGCCATTCATATTGATGAATTAGAGAAGCAAGACAAGAAGATCAGTGAGTACATACATATACATTTCCCATATATTTTGTAATTCGACGATTTAAGTTTTTTTCTTAAAAATTTTAAAATATTTCAAACTATTAAAATTTCTATTTAAACAATTATCTTAGTCGTAATTTTGATTATATATTTTTGTTTAAAGTTTAAAGTTCAAATAAATAGTATAACTTAATATAAATAATTATTTACTAATGTTCCGAGAAATCCATCAGAAAACAACCATGGGATATTGGACGCTAAAATAGAAATTCATTGAAAATCGTCCATTAAAAATCTGTTGGGAATAGTTCAACGATTTTTTTATGGATTTTCAACTTCGTCACTTTTTTATCAAAAATATTTCAAAATATCATCCATAAAAAAAACTATTTTATCAACCGATTTGTAATAGATTTCAATTTTTGACCATATAAACCCAACAGAAAAAATGACTCGAAAATCTATAAAAAAAACACATTTTCTGACAGTTTTGTGATAGATTTTTCCATTTAACTACGGTTGTTTCGAGAGGCGTATCTGAACAGAATAAGTTGAAACAATGGCCTAAAAGTATTATTATTGGTAGAAACTCATTTGGGTTTCTTAAGTAATATTTAATTATAATTTTAAAGTTAAGAAACTCTGTTAAGAAACTTATGTTTTTACTGCTATATTGGTAGAAATTCATTAGGGGTTCTTAAAATTTTTTTTTTTTAATAATTTTGTTTGATTTTAAATAGAGTTTATTTTTTAATTAAACATAGTTGACATAAAAACATAACATTTTAAACATAAATTTTAAAAAAAATGCAAAAGAACGTTCAATTTGGGATTCTTTCTGATCTTGTCTATGAATCATTTTCTGTTCACTCACCGAACGATTCTAATTCATTAATATATAAAAAAAAGTTTAGAATTTTAAAGTTGAAGTTAAGAAAAAGTTAAAAAAAAAAAGTTAAAATTTTTTTTTAAGTTAAAGTTAAGAAAAAGTAAAAAAAATAGGTAAAAAAAAATCTGGCAAAAAAAAAATCAGGCAAATTAAGAGTTGACACATGGCTAAAAACAGTGTAAGAACCCCCTTAAGAACTGGTTCTTAAAGTTTTTATTTAAGAACCGGTTTTTACACTGTTACAATTTTTTTTTTTTTTTTGGTTAAAAACTTTTTTAAGAGATTCCGATAATGATGGTCTAAGGGCCATCTTCATGGGAACCCCATTTAAATGTGTATTCGAAGAAAAACAAAAAGATAATGACGTAGAAAAATATATATTTAAAAAAACTAATAGAAATCAATTTTTTATCAATATTTGTTAGGCACTCTCCTTTTACTATTTTTATATCCCCCAAATTTTCAGAACAAACCCGTTTCAATGCCCTAGCATGCCGCCTTCATTTAGAGACCCAATAGATCAATGACACACAAATAGGAAGTTCATCTCCATGCTCTCCGGAATGCAACTACGAGGTTCTTTCTGACCCAATTAGCCGCAAAAAAAAGTTTCACATTCCTTTAAACGATCTTCAGTGAATACTGAGAAGATGAGTTGAAGTACATTATATTAAAGATTTATTATTTTTGACCTTACAAATGTATCACACTTAAAAAAAAACACGAAAGAGTTCATCCATTTTCTCTTCATTATGAGATTCTCTATAGTTATTAATCCATAATATAATGTCATGCAAATCTTGAGATTAAAAATATATATATATATATATATATATGGCATCAATGAGATTACTTTTTCCTCGTTGTCGACGAAATATTCTAAGACCATGAATGTTTACGAGTTTTTAAATTATAAATTTTGATTTTTAGATTTTAGCTTTTAGTTTTTAGATTTTGCAAAAATGTAAAAATTCAAAATAAATAGAATGTTTGAAAAAAAAAATCTCACATTCAAACTCAAAAACTAAAAAAGTGGTTTTAAAAACTTTTTGTTTAGAAATTTTCAAAAACTCGTATAATCTAAATTCTCTATTTTTAGAAAATTCACTTTTCATATAATTTTGATTGGATAATTAAGTGGTATTTGGAAAATCAAAAACCATGGTAGAAACTACTACCATTCAAGGGCCTAAGATTTTCATGGATTTTGCAAATTTTAATTCTAAAAATGTCGAAGATAACAAGTTTCGTTTGGAGTTTTGTTTAAAAAAGAAAAAAAAGTATGTATACAAATGTTATTTTTTTCTTTAAATATAATTTAACAAATAATAATAATAATAATAATAATAATGTTGAAAACAGTATTTTACACAACAAAGCGACAACAACTTGTTACATTGAAAAGTTTATTCTTCTAAATATGTCAATTCTAACATCTCTAATGAATTTGATACATAAATTCATAAAAATCATATAAATCACGATGATTATATATTTTTCATTGTTCTAAAATACGGCTTATGTCGGAGTATATCTGCGATATATATCCTATCTGATGAAGACGTACTATATTTATCTTTGTCAGATTAATTTATCTGAACACAATCTGACCGTTTATACACGTTTATCACGGTATAAATATATATACAGTTTCCGTTTTTTTTTTTTTTTGTAAACTCTTTTAACAAAACTATGTAGTTTTGTTTTGCTATTAAAAATAAGTTAACCCTAAAAAGGTAATTAGGAGATGACCTATTTTTTAATCGTTCCCATAACTTTTTTCTGATAAACGTTTCATCTCCTACTCTCTAATACTCTTGGTTCCTATTCACAATCTTCTTCAGTTATTCCACTTCAAGTATCCTTTTATACTCTTGGGTTTTGATGCACTAATGCTTTGTTTTATGATTTAAACTCTGTTTTTCTTGTTTTTATTGTTTTTTATTTTTGTTTGGTTGTTTGTATCGTTTGTGATTGATTTTATGAAATCAGTTTGTATAATTTTCAATCATGATCATGTTCTCTTCGTAGATAGTTTTGAAGTTTGTTAGAATTTAGAAATAAAAAACAGAAAAAGAGAATGTATAGTTTGTTAATTTAGACATGTTAGAGTTGGAAGATACGTCACTAAAGTCAAAGTGTAAACTGTGTAATGATGATTCATTTTGGCTGGTGTTATTTTAGAAACGTATAAATATCTTCACTTTTATAGTTTTTGATATTACTTTAATGATCTGATTTATTTTAGGAACTGGATTAAGAAATCATATTAATTTCAATGGATGGATCAAATGCTGCTTCAGATGTGAATTCTTCAGAACCTGCAGATTCACCAATTCTGAAGAGAAACTCCAAAGATGTTGCTTGGGAATATGGAATGTTGTGTAATGCGAAGAATATAGACAGAGTCAAATGCAAGCTATGTAACAAAGAATTTTCTGGGGGTGCTTTTAGGATCAAAGAACATATTGCTAAGATTCCTGGGAATGTTTCCGCTTGTCCAAGTTCATCAACAACAGATCAGGAAAAATGCAAGAAAGCTATTGAGGAAGCAAAAAAGAAGAAGAAGAACAAGATAGCAATAGATGTTGAGTTGCGACAATCTGTTAATATAAGCAATGGTGGAGATTTTGATGATGAGATTGAACTTGAAGAGATAACATCAAAGAAGAGGCCTAGGACGATTGGTCCAATGGACAAATTTGCAGCTAACATCAACCCAGAATCTACACGTCCTACTACAACTAAGCAACAAAATATCAATGATGCTCTTTTTAAAGAAAGGGTGCATAAGGCTCAACAATATATTGCTAGATGGGTGTATGTTGCAGGCGTTCCTTTCAATAGTATTGCAAACGATGAGTTTAAAATGATGGTCGAAGCTATAGGACTATTCGGTCCAGGACTTACACCTCCAAGCCAATACCAACTCCGAGAGCCTTTATTAAAGGAAGAGGTTGATAGAATTCAAGGTTTACTGAAACCACAAGAAGAAGAGTGGAAGAAGACTGGGTGCACAGTCATGACAGATGCTTGGACAGATCGAAAAAGAAGAAGTATCATGAACTTGTGTGTCAATTGTAAAGGAGGTACAATGTTTCGTTCTGCTAAAGACAGTTCAGATGAGCCGTATACAGGTGCATATATTTTTGATTATGTGAAAGGATGCATTGAAGATATTGGAGAGGAGAACGTTGTTCAAGTGGTTACGGATAATGCTACTAATAATATGGCTGCCGCAAAGATGTTGAAAGTGGTTAAACCAAACATATTTTGGACATCATGTGGTACTCACTCCATCAATTTGATGCTTGAAAGTATTTCAAAACTCTCCAAGTTCAAGGAAACCATTGATATGGCTAAGGGGTTCACAATTTTTATCTACGCTCATCACAAGACATTGGCGATGATGAGAATATTCACAAAAAAGAAAGATATTGTGAGGCCGGGAGTCACTAGGTTTGCTTCATGCTTTCTTACCTTGCAAAGTTTGTTGGAAAAGAGAGAAAAGCTAGTATCTATGTTTGCTAGCAACGAGTGGAGACAATGCAAATGGTCAAAACATTCCAAAGGAATAAAGGCATTTAACTTGGTGATGAGTGTTAAATTTTGGAATGGAGTGATAATGTGTTTGAAAGTTTTTGGACCTTTGGTTAAGGTACTTCGACTTGTGGATGGAGATAAGAAGCCTACAATGGGATTTTTGCATGGAGAGTTAATTGAAGCTAAGAAGGAGATAGCAATGGGACTAAAAAACGTGGAGAGAAATATCAGACCAGTCTTCGATATCATTGATGAAAAGACTAGAGGTAGACTTGACAGCCCTTTGCACTTGACAGGTTATCTCTTAAACCCATATTACTTCTACAAGGATCTAGACAACTTGTACAACAGTGATCTACGCAATGCAATTTTTAAGTGTTTGGAAGCTTTTTTTCCAAATGATCTCTCTACACAATGTCATGTCATCAATTCGGAATTTGCGATATACAAAAGCAAAGAAGGTAATTTTGGAAAACCTTGGGCCATTTTAGGATGTGAGAAGAAAGATTATGATCCCGGTATGCTCTTAGTTTCTTTTTCAGATTTAATTCATGGGCCATTTTAGTTTGATGAATTTTTGTTCATTTAAATTGTTTTTAACTTTTAAATTTCAGTTTATTGGTGGGAGACCTATGGAGGTGCAGCTCCTAACTTAGAAAGAATGGCCAAGAAGATTTTATCTTTGACTACAAGTTCATCTGGATGTGAGCGAAACTGGAGTGCATTTGAAGGGGTTAGATTTTATAATTATATTATATGTTCTAATTGATTAAATTTTAAATAGTTTACACATAGTTTATATTTTTATTGGCTTGATTAACATGAAGGTACATATGAAGAAACGAAACAAACTTGATGTAGCTAGAATGAACAACCTTGTCTTTGTCCAATTTAATTCAAGATTGATGAGCAGAAGGAAAAAGCAAAAAGAGGAGAATATTGACATATTACTTTCTGATCATGCTATGAATGCTCAAGCATGGATTGTTGATGGGTTTGTTGAAGATGGAGGGAACTTGCCTATGGAATCTGAAGTTGGTGAGGAAGAATTAGTTAGAAGAGATCATATGAATGAAGCTAGAGAACTACATGAAGAAGATTTCATATCCGATGAGGAAGAAAAAATTCCTAATATTGATTTTGAGTCCGATGAAGACCACGTTCTAGAACTACATGGAGAAGAGGAACATGAGGATTAGAGTTTTATTATTTATTTAGCACTTTTTCTATAAGCCTATAACATTGGTTTTTTGTTGGTTCTTTTTTTGTTTGATTTTGATTTTTACTCTATTTTAAGACATTTTTGTTACTTATTCTGGTAATATTTGATATTCAGCCATTTTAGTTTTCATATAAATGATATAAATTTTTGACCCATATCATATGGGTCATATATGTATATATATAAAAAATTAATTATATATAAATATATTTTTTTCTACAAAAAAATATTCACCGTATAGTCCCTAAGCTAGTATATATCGTCTATCATTATCTGATCCTCATCGTCTAGCGTATAGCGTATTTTACAACATTGATATTTTTATATAGAATTATCTATGTACATGAATTTTCTTTTGACATACCTATGTACATGTAACATGATCAAGATAACCTAGTGGTGATATCCCATTAGTTTGAGATTGGATATGTATTTGTCTCAAGATCCGGGTTCGATTCCATTTGACCATCTAACTCACAGCAAATCTGTGCAAAAAGAAAAACAGATTTAAAAGAAATTAGTTTAGACTGAAGGATTGGATAAACTTTTAGATTAAAAAAAAAACATGATCAAAATCAAGATAAAGTTTCAAACAAAAAAAAATTGGTCAAGATCCCAAAGAAGAATAAATATACATATACACAAAGGGAATTATCGGTGTGGTGTTTTGGGGGGGGGGACTTTTCGGTAAATAATTGTAGCGTAACCGGCAAAAGAAGATCCTTAAGTAGGACCCACCTAAAACCTTCATGACAATGACCTTCCTCCAAACTCTTTTAATATTTAATCATTGATATGAATTATCATTTTAATATACAAATTCAACCACATAGTTCAATAGTTGCTACATTTTGGTTGCATCGTTTATGTAACACAAATAACAAATCAATTTTAATCATATTTTTATACGTGTTAATGTTAAAATAAATGCTAATTTTCAATATATATGTTCACTGATAATTTAGGTAAAATTTAAGTTTTATTTTTTGCTTTCTTCCCAATAAAAATCTAACTAACCGGAGAAGTCCAAAAATTCGATCCGAACGATAATAGTTGAACAGTACGGTGTTCAACAAAAGACCATTAGAAAGAAATTTTCTTTTTTTTTTGAAAATAGTATTCTTATACATATAGCCTATTGAAAAAACATATTATACATGTCACATGTGGATATTAAATATGAATAGCTTTTTATAATCATACAACAATTAATCTTGAGTTTTACTCTTTCCTTTTTATTGTCCTCCACTAACATTATGCGTTGTACAGAAAAAATATTATATGTGTATATTTAATATATTACTATAGCTGTGAGATACAAGCTTCTTAACAGATAAATTTTCATATTTTTAGCATACTTTTTTCCATGACTTAGCTATTTTAGAAAATCCAGTTTTCAACATGAGATTTTTCGGATTATTAAAATGATACAAGTTATATATATATATATATATGTGTGTGATGGAAACTAGCAAGTTTGAACGTTTTGTTTTCCTCTATTTCTATTTTCTTTGATAGTTAGAACTTAGAAGAATTTCTCGTCGAAACTTATACTAATGTTCATATATCCATAAAAATCTGAAGTTTGTTTTTAGTCATATGAGAAATACAACAATTATAGCTCTTATTTATATATATCCACTGAAAACTTTACGGTCAACAAATTTCTTGTCTGGAATTATTATTGGCTTAAATAAAAGTTCAAGTCTTTTATTATAAGTTTCATCTACTTTCGGTAATTTCTTGTCGTTAATAATTTTAAAATGTGTCTATATGGAGTATATTTCTTTATCTGAAGAATGAGTTCTAAGAATCAAGGGTTTGCTGTTGTTGCCTATATAGTAATCAAATTCAATATACACGCACACGAATGACATATTCCACCAAATTGTTGTGTGATTAAATGATTAGAAAGATCAATAAGCGAAAATGAAATCGTGAAGAGAAAGAGACGATGATAAATCATGATATATGATAAGAGAGAGGGCACTAAATATGTAAGAAAGAGAGGAAAAAGTTTAATATGTCATCGATGGATCATAAAATAGCTCCAGTTACAAGCATATGTTAGGTCTTACTTGTAACTCATTTAAAAAGCACATGAGTTTTGTCAGCATCATGTTATATTTAAATTATACTTTTGTACGAAATGGAAAGAATATGTAAAGAAAATTTCAGGACATAACTACATAGAAACATTACGCGCTACAGTTGTAATTATACTTTCCAAACTTAAAACCATGTTGTTATTAAGTATTAACAAATGAAGTAAAAATTAACTTATAAGGTAACTTAATTAAAAAAATTATTTGATTTCAAATGAATGATATATATATGTAGTAATGTAGACCGTAGTACCTGGTGTTAGTATACTATAATATTGTTGAAAACTAGATTTCATTGGATCTTTCTTAAGCACAGTTATTTTTGCTGTTACATGGCCGGTCTTGACTCTTGAGGGAAAGCAAGTAAAACATTTGCTTGCAACTCTCTATACACTAATTTAGTTTTTGGCCTAAGTTTGGGTAAAATATGCATTAGGTGTATTAGCTAATATAATGTCAAGAGGTCGAAGTGCAAATTTCTGATCTCATAATTTTATTTAAAATTTCCTTAACTTGCTTTTTCGTTTAATAATATATAGGCCGAATTTTTTATTTTTTTTTGCTTCTAACCCATATATTGGCCAAATTGTTTTTTTTTTTTTTTTTTTTTTATCATCTTCCTTCTACGGTGCATTAGATTTTGTCTAACCCCAAAATATATAAGACATTAAATTGTTATATACGACATAATTTAATGATATATACATTACTAATATTATTGTTCGCAGTCGATTTTCAGTTAAATATATATATATATATATATATATATATATATTTCTTGTAAGTTTTGTTTTGATATTTTCCATTTTTGATTTTGTTTAAACTCATGTTCAATTTTTGGAATAGAAAGCATATATTTTCAAACACTACGTCTATTATCTAACTTTTTCGTAAAATGAAATTTTATATAATATATAAAACTGCAAGATCACGGGAGTCCGAATCCTAGTGTTTTAAAAAGAAAATTAGAAATTTCAAATAACGTAAACCCTTAGCAAAAAAAAAGTTCCAATAAATGCATAATTTGATTATTGTACATAACATACGTACAAACGGATAACAATTTTCCATTGGCTGAAAGTTGACCGTCACGTGTGGGTGACTTCCAAGTGAAATAAGAAAATCATAAAATTTATAATCATCGCAATACCAAAGGCAACTCAATTTACTGGTTCAATTTTTGTTTTATGTTTTTGAAAATCTAGAAAAGAACACCAGAATCATATAGAATGGTAGAAACAAATAGATGATGAGATTAATAAAATAAACTATATGTGGAATGATACATATCTTTTATTTAGAACTTAATCAGAATGTATTGGGTACCAAGCAACTTGATGTCCATATCTCTTTATGCCACGATACATCAACCCACCAAAATAATAAAACATGTAAAAAAATAATTAAAAGTATACGAAATTACAAATCATGAGCTTTGTCTCCAACCTATTAGCTTTCTTTTTATTTTGCCTCATGATGTATAAAGTAAAAGTTTTTGTTTTCTTCCTTTTTCAATAAAAAATTTTTCGTCGGTGATTGATGGCAAATCATAGTTGTGTATACTGAAAATTTGAAACCTTTGAAATGTGGCATAGGCTCCGAGACAACGTTGGGCCTAAAAACCCATATACTAGACCCAAAAAATGCTTCATGCACAACATAATAGTTTGACTAGTGTTGTCTGTTGACTTGATTTGAGTGGTTTTTTTTTTTTGGGGTTCAAAGTTCAAACTGGTTTTGTACTGTTGATATAAGTAATAAGTGTAGTTTGTAAATTTTCGATTTAAAAATAAAACACAAATATGGCTTTCAAACTCAAAATTTATAATGCAACGATCCGAGTTTAGATTGTAAATATTGAATAATCAGGATAATTCATCTAGTTTGTGGATAGTTTAGGCAGGACTAAAACTTGATCGGATATTCTATCTACATTATACTTTTGAGCCACATTCTACTTTTTATTACCCACTTGTAAGCTGTAACTAATGCAGCATCCTTGTATTTTTAAAAGTGGCAATATGGTGGTTTACGTACAAACATTGATTAAACACACACTTCTACTAAAACTAATGGATCTCGCTTTCCTTAATTATTTTCGATCGTAGCCCTTTTTTTATGAGTTTATCTAAAATTGATCAATAGCCGTTGATTTCATTCCTTCTTTAGAAAGTGGTCTTCCACTCTTTCCGGCTGATTCTTTATTTTTCTCTGTAATGTAAAATTTTATCAACCAACAAAAAAAAACAATCCACAGAGAATATTTTCAATTGAAATAGAAAAAGAAAATAGGTATTCAAAGAAAAAAATTTGAAACTCAGAAAATAGAACGAAGATTATGTTCATGTCCCTAACAAGAGGTTGAAAATGTTGTTGTTACGTTGATTTTCTAGAGAGCAGATGAAAATGAGTTTGTGGCTTAAAATGTCATCGGACCTAGGCTTTATACTGATCACCATTTTCACAGCAATTTTTTCATATTCTACTTTGTCTCATGCCTTATTACACCCTGGTAATAATACTCATGATGATGGTTCCCGAAGCAGCTATTACTTGACTACCAACGAGCTCTGGTTTAATCAAACGCTAGATCATCACTCTCCTTATGTAACTTCTCTTCACCGAGTTCTTCTGTTCTTTGACATTTGTGTCATATTCATTGCTTTGATTACGTAATTTTTTTTCCAAACTCGTGTTTAGTATCTATTTAAGGTTTATTTGAATGTTGGATTTTAAATTGGTTTACTCAGGATCATCGCAAATTCAGGCAGCGATACTATGAAGTTTTGGACTACTTCCGTGCTCCAGATGGGCCTATATTTATGGTAATATGCGGTGAAGGTCCTTGCAACGGCATATTTAATGATTATATAAGTGTAAGATTTCAAAAAATATTTGTCAGCTAAAGATTTCAATTTTATTAACCTAATTCTTGTAAAAATCTAAAGAGATTGATGTTTTCATAAACATATTCAGGTATTAGCAAAGAAGTTTGAAGCAAGTGTGATTTCACTAGAACATAGATACTATGGAAAAAGCAATCCATTTAACTCATTAGCTACAAAAAATCTGAAATATCTTTCATCGAAACAAGCCCTTTTAGATTTGGCTAATTTCCGTCAATATTATCAGGCAAGTCTTAATTTCTTGCTTTGCTTTCATTTCAATTTTAGAGAATGTTTCATTTATGTCTATCGGGATTTGCGGATGCTGCAGGGAACTTTGAATGTTAAGTTGAATAGAAGTAGTGCTGGTAATGAGAATCCATGGTTCTTCTTCGGTGTTTCTTATTCTGGAGCTTTAAGTGCATGGTTCCGGCTTAAGTTCCCACACTTGACGTGTGGAAGTCTCGCTAGTTCTGCAGTTGTTCGTACTATTTATGAATTCTCTAAATTTGATCAGCAAGTACGTACTATAAGCATAGTTTGTTTTATTGTTATTTTCGGCGTTAATATTGGTAATTAAACAATTTCTTTGCATTATTTAAGGTTAGAAAGTAGAAGTTATGAATTTATAGTTAACATGTTTAATCTTTTGTTTACTATGAGTAGATAGGTGAATCAGCTGGTCAAGAATGCAAAGTTGCACTACAAGAGACTACTAAACTCTTGGAATCAAGGTTTAAAGTAAACGGAAAGGCAGTGAAAACCCTCTTTAACGCCACAGAGGTCTCTCTCTTTCTCCTTTTTATTTGGAAAAATAATTCTTAGACCATACATCTAAGACTAAATTAATGTATACTTACACGAAGAATTAACTTTGGATGGTAACATATACAAGCAAACATAAGTTATATGACCAACACAATAACCATAGTTTATTATCTGTCGCTTTGATCAATCTAACAAAATTTTGAAAGATGCAGCTTGATGTTGATGCGGATTTCTTATACTTTACTGCAGATGCAACAGTTATGGCTGTAAGGATTAATTATCCATAATCATTTTCATGTTCCATGTTCTTTTTTAGTCATGATCAGTGATACTTACCGTTCAAAATATAATATTTTTTGCAGTTCCAATATGGAAATCCAGATAAACTATGTGTCCCTCTTGTTGAAGCAAAGAAGAACGGTAGAGATTTGATGGTAATTAAACTCACATTGTTTATTTTTTTTGTCTAGCTGTAAATCACTTTAGAAACTTTATAATGGGTTTTGTAATGTAGGAAACATATTCTAAATATGTTAGAGACTATTGCATGAGACTTTGGGGTCTACAGGTTAGAACATATAACCGAAAACATATGAGAAACACTGTAGTTACCAAAGACAGTGCATATCGGTTATGGTGGTTCCAAGCTTGCACAGAATTAGCTTATTTCCAGGTGGCTCCTACAAATGATAGCGTTCGATCTCAGCAAATCAATATAGGGTAACATTCTTGAATCACTATTTTTTATACACTTTGTAGTGTCATTATTTTTTTACTATCTCGGCGACTTTATCAGGTACCATTTGGATTTATGCAAGAACCTATTTGGGAAAGGTGTCTACCCTAAAGTTAATGCAACAAAACAATACTATGGAGGCGATAAAATCGCGGGTATGTGTGCTTAAACCTTCTCAAAGCTTCTTTTAGTTTTTGCATTTTTGTGACAATTTTTGGGAATTTCAGCAACTAAAATCATCTTCACAAATGGGTCACAAGATCCATGGCGTCATGCTTCTAAACAGACCTCATCGCCTGAATGTAAAGTCTCTTATCACTTTCGATATCAACTTTGCTTAGGCTTTATCTCAAATTTATGTATTTTCTAACAAGTTAATGTGGTAGTGCCTTCTTACATCATGGATTGCCATAATTGTGGACATGGAACTGATCTAAGAGGATGCCCTCAAGCTCCAATGGTCATTGAAGGTATAAACTCATCATGTGTGCTTTGTCTCAAAAGTCAAAAGAAGATATTGACATCAACATATTTTTTTTCGTTTTCAGGTAAATCAAATAATTGTAGCTCAGTGGATGTTGTAAACAAAGCAAGACAACATATTGTAGAACACATTAACATGTGGTTGAGTGAATGTCGTGGATCTACTACAACTAATTCAATGTAGATTCTTCTTCTTGGTTTTAAGCAATGTTACGAAAAGATGATTTATACATTACAGCAATTGAAGTCTAGTGACGACCTGAATGCGACATCGATTTTGATCGGAAAAAATCTGATATCATGTGCAACATAATCCATATAATAACGTGTACGTCACTCTACACAAACCCCTCTCCCTGCCTCCAATAGAAAATATTATTATGTCTAATTGGTAACAAGTTTGAACATGGCGGTTAACTATTTTTTTAGCGTTTGTAAAAGAAGTGGTTAAAAAAAAAGACGATTAGAGATAGACAGATAGCAGAAGAGAGAAGCCGCTTGAATTCAAACGAATGGTTAAAAATTAGTTATGATTGATACCAAGCGGTTGAGTTATAAGAAAATTGTTATAGAAAATAACATAACATAAATTAAAATATGAAATACATTTCAAATAAAATTATTTCTATTTTTTAAATTTCTTTAAAAATAATATATATGAATACAATTTTTTTTTTAAAAATTTAAATTATAATAAAAAATTCAACCACCTCGTTTACAAACGAATTGCCTTCTTTTTTGGGTGGTTGCAAGTTTCAACCATCCATTTTTTTCTTCTATTCTCTCTTTTCAACAATTTTTTCTAACTGTTTCTTCCATTCGCTTATTCTAACAGCGAGAAAGTTCTTGTCTTTTATGGCCAGTTAACGTAAGTTTGGTGTGTTTTTTTGGTAATTTTCCAAAAATTTAACAATAACAACTTCAACTCTTTAAAAATTTATAAAAACCAAACAAATCCAAATCAAACAAATAAAAATTTCTAAATTCCATAAATATTTTGAAAATTACAAATTCTATAAATTTTATAAATTTCATTATTCATTTTATAAAATTCTAAATTGCATTACATTCTAAAACTCCAGATTCCAACTAAACTAAAATAATTTAACATTTAACAATCAATAAGCATCTCAAATCTAACAAAAATAAAAAATCCTAAATCCAAATAAAAATCCTAAATCTTACAAATTTAACTTTTCAAAATCAAAATCGTTACAACTTGAATTTTTTTTAAATTATAATTTGGTTTTTATTTATATTTTTCATAAATAATGGGAATTCGGCCAAAAAAAATTGAATTTGAATTTGAATTAATATTTTATTTTTTTGGCCGAATTCCCATTATTTATGAAAATATAAATAAATAGAAGACTTAAAAAGATTTATGAAATCAAAGGTAAAACCCCTCAAAATCATGACACATCAATTCTAAGTTATTGAGCTTTCTAAGCTTTTTAATTGAAATTTCTAAGCCTTTTAATCGTAAAAATTTGAACTTCCTCAAATTCACCATCATTATGCATCATCAAATCATTTGCAATTGATATCCAAATTAAATGTATTTTTCATGTATAATTTTTTTTAGGTTGAATTATTTTGGATTTGGAATTTAGAAAAAAAGCTCACCAAGTTAACATTCAAGTTATAATTTTTTAAAAAGTTCAAATTGTTACGATTTGATTTTAGAATGTTTAATTTGTAAGATTTAAGATTTTTATTTGGATTTAGGATTTTTGATTTTTGTTATATTTGATATATTTATTGACTACATTATATATCTATCCGGTACAACCCGGTTTTCACTAAACCAAACTCTAATGTGCAACCACATTATCTAATAAAGGTGGACCGCTAATGAATGTCTTGGAGAACAAAACTTATAAATATTTAGGGTCTACAATTATAAATACAACAACATTGCAGTGTATAATATAACTACTTCGTATAATCAGTGATGATAAAATAAATTACTTACTTTCGTATAATCATAGAGTGGGTTCTTGTCAATATCCATGTCGGACGAATAAATAAGTAATTATGTTTGTTGGAATCTCATTATTTATGTCTTATTATAAAAAGCAAGACCGTTGAATTTGAATTCATTCTTGTTGCACGAGTGATCGATTTCTTTTCTTCCGACAAATAAAATCAATTTGTTTGTTAATTTCATATGTTTGAATTGTAAGTGAGATCTACAAACTCTAAATAAAAACTAGTATTAGAACAAAGTTTCTCCTTCTAACTACTAGTTACAACAAATTAATAAAACTATAGATATTATTTCCAATGTGGAGATCTAGTTTTTTCTTATGGTCTTTAGATGGAACCAAAAAGGCTAAGTACTGGAATATTCATCAACTCCCAAGTCAAAGTAGATGAAAACATAATTCTTCATTTTTAATGAAGCTTTTTATATTCACAAACCACCAGATTTTGTTAAAACAAACTAGGATACTAATTTGTTTTCTTCATTTTAATATGTAAAATTTTCACCCGATTCAGTTAAAATATTTTTATCAGTTCGATAGTGCCCAATTGTTTATTTCATCTTCGATTTCTATCATTTGAAGTCAAAAGCTGTTTCGTTTTTCATGTTGCAAATGCATGTGTGATCCTAGTTAATTATATTGATAAATACGTATAACAATGACATTCCAGTGTGATAGCTCATGTCACATCGACCTATAATCAATCGATTAATTCGAAAAGGTCTGATTATAGGATGTATATATATTATATACAATTGAATTTTCTTTGGTTTTATATACATACCAAATTAGTTTCAGCTAACAACATCGTGTAAGTATTTAGATATAAAAACACACACACACACATACATATTAAGACGAAATACAAAGATTTCAATTTGACATATTTAGTCATCTCTTTTTTTTTTCTCGTCGACATATTCATCTTAAATTGATCCAATGTACGTATATTACTTTTGATATTTTTATATGGGATTTGTCTTATGCGAAAGACATAAATTAAAGTTTACCATTAACCATAAAGAAAATAAAAGGTTATTCTAGACTTAGAGACCAGACCGCATTAATATTATTAGGTCAATCTTCAATCACTTCATAGAGTTTCTTTATCACTCATGTTTCGCAAGTGTCGTCGTTACTTGTACTATTAAACAAACAATATATTTATATGTTCTTATGATTTAATATAATTTCCATATTACTACTAACCAAAAATAAAGAAACAAAACTACTAAAAAATATCAGTTAATCTCAGTTATAAAAACATTATCCTGCTAAGAAATCATTGCTAACTTTAATAAAATCATAGTATATGAATCGCTTAGCCCACTTAGTTTTTATTTTTTATATATAAAAGTTTTGTCAACTAAATTATATTAACACATTAATGATATCTTTTGAGAGAAAAAAGATCTCAAAATGAAAGATAAGATGAATGGTTTGGTAGACGCGAGTAGAAGACCAAAGCAGGAAACTAGGACCACGACATAAAAAAATAAAAAAGAAAAAAAGTAGTTCAATTTCATTTTCGCTTTGGTCCACTTTTATTTTTAATATATTATATTATATAATAAGTCCGTGTTAGCTTAAGACACGAAGCCTCCGCACTAAATCGATGCAAATAACAATTTAAAAATTTGTTGGAAAAGACGCGCGTGGCTCCCACTACCCTAAAACTTAGTCCACGTGGAACCACAGCTATATGAGCGGCGTTTAAAAAAAAAAAAAAAAGCGTTTTGTTAAATTTCTTTCTTTCTCTGAAGAAAGTCAAAAAAAGGAGACAGACAGCCAAACACTGCCTTGTCACATCGTTCGTTTATCAATTTCTCTCTCTCTTGCTTTAGTTTCCGAGTAAGTCCATTTTCCATGTGCCCACTGTGTCTTCTCTCCCTACACGCCACCATCTCCTCCCTTCTTCAATTCCCAATTCGCTAACCCTAGGGTTTCGTTTTTTTTTCTTTCTTTTACTTTACTCTCCTTCGATTGCTTTAGGACTTTTCCGACCCCAGATCTTTCGATTTTTGTTGTTTCTCCGTCTTGATTTGAGCTGGAAAAGTGTTATTTGGCTGAAGTTGAATCGATGCCGGAAATTGATCTGATGAGAGTCGATAATTGCGTCGCTGATGTTAAATTAGATGATTCTTCTTCTTCTCCGCTTATCGAGGCTCCTGGATTTGGGAGATTCGATTGTGGTTCTGTAGATGTGGAGGTGAAGCTTGAAGAAGAGGCGAATTGCTTGAAGAAGTGTGTCGGACGTTCGGCTAGACGTGGTCGTCCGCCAAGAACACTTGGGAAAGCTTCTTCGCCTCAGACTTCGAGGAAGAGAAGAGAAGATGAGGATGTTTGTTTCGTTTGCTTCGATGGAGGTAGTCTT
This sequence comes from Cardamine occulta, assembly GCA_028015245.1. Lineage (NCBI taxonomy): Eukaryota > Viridiplantae > Streptophyta > Magnoliopsida > Brassicales > Brassicaceae > Cardamine > Cardamine occulta. The sequence continues at coordinate 9,348,350 of CM051371.1, forward strand.
GTCCTCTGCGATCGTAGGTGAGTGAAGTTTTGAGCTTTGAGAAGCTACTCAAGCTCAATTTACTTAGTAGATTCGTGCTTCCGAAAATGGGAAATTTTGTTGTTTTCTAATTATTGAGTGATTTCTTAATAATGTGTCAGGGGATGTCCAAAAGCGTATCATCCAGCTTGTGTTAAGCGTACTGAAGCATTCTTCAGATCAAGATCTAAATGGAATTGTGGTAAGTTGTTTCATTCTTCTTCCTTCTGTGCTACATTATCAAGTCTGAAGAATTTGATCTATGAGATGAACTCTTTGGGAGCTTTATTGAGGTTTTTTTTCCAGGTTGGCACATATGTACTGCTTGTCAAAAGGATTCTTTCTACATGTGTTATACTTGTCCATATTCAGTTTGCAAGAGATGCGTTAGAAGCTCAGAGTATGTTGTTGTGAAGGAAAATAAAGGATTCTGTGGAATCTGTATGAAGACTATAATGCTTATTGAGAATGCAGCTGAAGCTAACAAAGAAAAGGTAACCCGAATCTTTCAGCATTTTGTTGCTTTGCCTTACTCCCAGCACTAGAGCGTCATTTCTGGAAATGCCTAGAACCTGAACTCCATTTCAGATGCCTTCTGCCACTTTTGTTTTTAAGTGTGTGTTTACATGTACAATTTCCAGGTTCAGGTTGATTTTGATGATCAAGGTAGCTGGGAATATCTTTTTAAGATTTACTGGGTTTCTCTTAAAGAAAAGCTATCTTTATCGTTAGATGATCTTACCAAAGCAAGAAATCCATGGAAATCTTCTGCTTCGACTGCTTCTAAGAGGAGAACTACTAGTCGGGTGCATGAAAAGGATGATGGAAATTCGCCTGGGGTGATGAAAGCAAGTCGTGCTAAAGTAAGGAAAATGGAAACTGTGTCTGTGTGTAAATTTGGTCCTTCTTTGGATTCGAACAGTTCTTTGGGTGACAGACTTCCACCATTGACTAGTGCTGCTGCGTGGGCAACAGATGAGCTCTTGGACTTTGTGGGGTATATGAAAAACGGAGATGTTTCGGTCTTATCTAAGTATGATGTCCAAACTCTCGTGCTAGAGCATGTGAGACGGAATAATCTACAAAACTCTCCTCAGAATTCAGAAATAACTTGTGATGCTAAGCTTATGAGATTGTTCAGAAAGGAGCGAGTGGAGCACTTTGAAATGTTAAAGATTCTTGATTCTCACTTCCTAGATCAAGATAGGTCTCCAGTCACAGATACCTCAGCCGGAGGAGTCACTGAAACTACGTCCTATCAGGTCGATGCAAGCAGGAGCTGTGATAGGTTAAATACATCTGAACAGCATCAAGATAGATTGAATGCATCTGAACAGCATCAAGATAGGTTGAATAAATCTGAGCAGCATCAAGAAGGAGAGTCACAACAATTGAGCGTGCACCATATTCAGGTTAGACCTTCCAGTTCTGATAGCAGAAACCATGCCGTTGCAAAACCTGAAACATGTGCCACTAATAAGCCAATTGATGGCTTGGATGGGAATATGATATGGTTATATGGTGATCCAGATGGGAAGATTCATGGCCCATTTTCCTTATTAAACCTGCAACATTGGAGTTCGAGTGGGCATTTCCCTCCTGAGCTGAGAATATGGAGGTTGGGTGAACGGCAAAACAGCTCCATACTTTTGACTGACGCACTAGATGTACAGTTCCGTAAAACAGGGTCATTAGAGAATCATTCTATCCCCAAGCAGGAAGTGACAGCTACTATAGATCAGAACAAGAGTGTGACTGTTCCTAAAGTAGAGAGTAGAATACTCGACTTCAGTCCCAACTCAGTGTGCACTGAGCAGAGTGTCATTTCAAGCAGTAACAGTGTCATCACAAGGAGCTCGGATGTGAGTGACAAAAGCGGAAACAATTTTAGCCACACTGTTCCCTTGGACTTTTCTGTTTCTAATGAAAGGGAGACTAAAGGTTCTGTTTCTCTCTGGAACAAAACGAAAGTTGAAAGTCCTTTGCCTGGTCAAAGCCCAATAAGCTGTTCGCTTTCGCTGGCTACATTTCCCGGAAACTCAAATTGCTCTCTGCCACAACATGAAAGATGGAATGCTGGTCAAACAGAGCCAGATGGAAACAATGTAGTAAATAATGCTTGTCATCAAAACAGTATTGGTCTTAGCGGCGCATCTGAGAAACAAGTCACGGCTACAGTTCAGTCATGTGGACAGAATTGGAATGCTGCTACTCCAAGCAATGCTTCAAATGTGTGGGATTCTAACTCAGGGTTGGTGTCTTTCACAGACAATCAAGAAATCGACTTTCTAGATCTCTTAAGTCCGACTTTCAAATTCAACTTTGCATCTGCAACCACGGATTGGCAACCTATTGTGGCTGGACCTGACGAATGTGACGAATCAGTCTCAGATCTTTTAGCAGAAGTGGAAGCCATGGAGTCTCAAAAACGTGTTCCGTCTCCTACTTCAACGTTCCGTGGTCCTGAAGAATTAGTAATCCGGCACTCTATAAACGATAGCTTCAGTCCCGCTGAAGGACATAGCCCAGCACTAGATGTAAGCAAAGGTGACTCCATGAGCTCAACAAACGATCTGCAAATACATTCACGATCTAACAGCTTTGTGCATTTTTAGCCTTGGGCTCGGTTCAAATAGAGAGAAAATCATAATCAGGGGCACAGGTTACCATAGATCATCCAATGTCCAGATTTGTCTGATCGATGGTGGACTTTGCCCTCTTTATCTCTTTTTTTGCAGGATAATTACACAACATAAATAAGTGGCAGAATCAATCATCATCATCATCAGCAGCAAAAAGAAAAAAAAAAGAGTGGTGCAAAAATGAAGAAGATATGATCAAAATGTTTCTTCGTGGTATTTTTGGCTGCACCAATTGTTTTTAGGTTTTGTAACGTTGTCCTGTGTTAAGTGAAGATTTGCACAGATCCAACTTCTGTATTTTTACATTGTTTGTACTTAGGAAGTATAAAGAATTGTTGTACGATGGATGTAATCAAATACATTGTTAGGGATCATCATCTTTTTATCCTATATATATGATAATGATAGTGTAACGTTTCATTCTTATTTTTTTGAATATTTCACCTCTCTTTCATTTTTGACAAGTGTAAGCTCGAGGTTCTTTGATCCAAAAACGGCTTCGTTTTTTTTTCTACTTGTTTTGGCCAAATGAGACGAACTCTTGGAAACTTTTGGTTGTTTCTTCGATTTCGTTTTTGGTTGATCGATAGAGATAAATATCTGATTTGATGGTGGAAGCTACGTCGAATTTGACGCCGTCGCAGAGATATGCGGCAAGCGCATTGTTAGCGATCGCGCTTAACCAAGCGCAGATCAGTCAGACAAAGCCACTCGGAATCTCGACCGCCGACCACGGCGGAGGAAACGGAGAGTTTGAGAAGAATCAGACCGGAGAGCCAATCAGCAGCAGCGGCGGTGATTGTAATCCGGATCTCTGGGTCAATGAGGTTCTGGCCTTCTCCGACCCGTTTTCAGGTGATCCCCTCTAAAACGGCATCGTTTCCTGGATTCTGGTTTTCGTTTTTATACGATCATGACGAAATCATCTGGAATTGTCATGTTCTGGACTTTTTGACTGTCTCTATAATTCCCTTTCAGATATCTTCAGATTGATTCCTCAGCTTGGCATGGCCTCGAGGAGATATCTGCTTCTTCTTCAGCTAAGGATCACATCGGTGCGGTATGACCAATTTCACTCAATAAAAATTCATGTGTTGAAGGAGGTCTTCTTCATTGACTGCTTACTTTTGGTTTATTGTATGTAGTTCATCAAGTTACTCTCAGAGGATGTGAGTGATGATGATGACGATTCTAGCGAAATGGTGGAGAAAGAGACCGCATTAGCTACAGCTGCTCATGCTATGGTTGAAAACATTCGAAGCAGCTCTGTATCTGTGGAAGCTAAGATGGAGAAACATGTGGAATTCGAAAATGAGTGCCGTGAGAAGTATTCCATTCGCTAGGAACAATCTGGTTGTACGGTTAAGGAAAGAGAGAGTCATGGGGAGGATGTGGTTAAAGATGGAGGCCACAATCCTGAAGTTGTTAAAGATGAGAAACCTGTAGAGGAAGTAGCATTGCTTAGCCATGAGAGGAAGATAAATGTTCTTTACGAGCTACTTTCTGCTTGCTTGTCAGATAAACATGAGGAGAATGAGAAATGTACACGGAGTAGGAAAGGCTATGACGCGCGTCACCATGTTGCTCTGCGGTTACTTGCAACTTGGTTTGACTTTCAGTGGATTAAAATGGTTTGTTTGCTTCATTCTTTCAATTCAAGCCAAATTTTGTAAAATTTAAGCTACCACATAGCATAGCAACCTCATGGTTCCATATTATAGCTATCTTCGAGTGGGCACTTGGGATAGGATTCCGATCATGGATTCCATATTTTTGTGCATTTGGATTGTTCTGAGATTCTATTTCCGTATTTTCTAGGAAGCAGTTGAGACAATGTCTGCATGCTCTGCCATGGCATTGCAAAAGTCAAGTGAAAATAAGGACGACGAGTCTCTGTCACCAAATAGTGAATGGGCTAAATGGAAGCGTGGAGGCATCGTTGGAGCGGCTGCTTTAACAGGGGTACTTTGATGGCTATCACTGGTGGTATGGTGTCCAAGTGTTAATATCTCTTCCCACGTTTTGGAGGTTAAGAGTTTTGGATTTGGAAAATGCTAATTGTGAACTTATTTTGATTACATATTATATGCAATAGGATTGGCTGCTCCAGCAATTGCTGCAGGATTTGGTGCATTGGCACCAACACTAGGCACAATAGTTCCGGTAAGTGGAGCCAGTGGGTTTGCAGCAGCTGCTGAGGCTGCTGGAACTGTTGCTAGTTCTGTTGCTGTTGCAGCATCTTTTGGAGGTAAATAAAAAGTCGACCTCAGTTTTAGCTTCCTTAAAAGAAAAATTGGATTAAATGATGATAATTGTATAGTTCTTTGCGAGGAAGGACCAGCTTTATCTTATGTTTTGTTTCTAAATGTGTTCTTGAATAGCTGCTGGAGCTGGGCTCATGGGGGCTAAGATGGCAAGGAGAACTGGGGACATTGAGGAGTTTGAATTTAAAGCTATTGGAGAAAATCATAATCAAGGAGTTAGTTTTAAATTTTAATTTCCAGCTGCTACTAGATCACTACAATGATAGTTTTGCATTGGGACAAATTGGCTATTATCTGTGCTTCATGTTGAAATCTCTTTGCTCTGCATTAATCCAATTTTGTGGATGACATTTTTTTTTGTTGGTGTAATAGCGATTAGCAGTGGAGATCTTAGTCGCTGGCTTTGTTTTAGAGGAAGAAGACTTTGTAAAACCCTGGGAAGGGTTAACTAGCAACTTGGAAAGGTATTAACTTGAGTTATTCGTGTGTACATTTTTGTGACTATAATTTGTAAAATTCATAGTTTGCTCTAATTGCTTCTTAGGTACACGGTGCAATGGGAATCCAAGAATATTATTGCAGTGAGCACTGCAATTCAGGATTGGCTTACTTCAAGTAATATTATCTAGTTTCATCCATGTAAATCTATTTTTCTTATTATTCCCCTGAGAATAAATAGTAACATCGTCATGAAAATGTTTGCAGGAGTTGCTTTGGAGTTAATGAGACAAGGTGCGATGCACACTGTACTAAACTCGCTTTTAGCAGCAATGGCATGGCCGGCAACAATCCTTGTAGCTGCTGATTTCATTGATAGTAAATGGAGTATCGCTATTGACAGGTAAAAAGAGAAGATCCTGTGATTGGAAATGCCAAATGCTGATGCAACCATTACTGCAATAGTTTATGGCTATTTTTTTTTTCCGTATTATCCTATTTCAGGTCAGACAAAGCAGGAAAACTTCTTGCTGAAGCGCTTCGAAAAGGGTTGCAAGGAAATAGGTATGAAGTTTCATATAACTAATTATTGGATAAATTACATCAGATTTTTATGATAGGAAATTATATACAATTAGAATTTTACTTCAGCATGCTGATTTTTTTTTGTTTTGGAAAACTTGTGAGGAATTCAGACCTGTGACTCTAGTTGGTTTTTCGCTTGGTGCGCGAATCGTCTTCAAGTGCATCCAGACTCTGGCCGAGACTGAAAAGAACGGTATTTCTCCCTGTAATATCTCTCTTTCTTTAGAATGATGATTGAGTCTTGTTTTAAACACATTTTTGACGGCAGCTGAAATTGTGGAAAGAGTTGTTCTTCTTGGAGCACCAATATCAATCAAGAACGAGAATTGGCGAGAAGTAAGAAAGGTAATAAATCTTCTTGATGAGTTCCTTTACAATACAGTAACAACAACTGATGTCACAATCTAGGAAACAAATCTGTCTTTCGTGTTCTGTTTTATCTTTACGAGTCTTTTTGTTGGTTACCAGATAGTGGCTGGAAGATTCATTAATGTTTACGCTACAAATGATTGGACCCTCGGGGTTGCTTTCCGCGCCAGGTACTTACCTTCCTTCCATTGTTAATTTGTTTTTTTTTCCATTCCCATTTCACATGAAAATCCAAACTTTTGTCCTTTCTCAATTTCCGCAGTCTGTTGTCGCAAGGATTAGCTGGAATCCAACAGGTCTGTATCCCGGGGATTGAGGATGTAAGTTGGCTCATTTCCTCTCCTTGTGTTTGTTTTTTCTATTCATCACTTTGCATATGAAGTGAAGTGAAAGTGATAATCATCATCTTCGTCATCACCTATCTAATAACCCCCCCAACACTGCAGGTGGATGTAACCGATATGGTGGAAGGTCACTCATCTTACCTATGGAAAACTCAGCAATTACTGGAAAGACTCGAACTTGACAACTCTTACCCTGCCTTTCGTAACACTCTCTAACTAATTAGGCAAAGCAAAACATCATCTTCCTTCGTCTTCTCTCATTCTGCCAGGTGCGTATAAATAATACACTTTGCACGTTCACATTCACAGTCACATCCCCACCAGGCCACCATTAATTAACATAGAAGATTCCCTCGTTTTGAATCTGAGAAACTTTGTTGACATAATAAAGGTTCTTTAGTTCTAGTTGTCTGATTGAACTTTCAAAGTACCTTTGTAGTTAGTTGAAAACTCTTTTTCTTTTTGTGTGTGTATATTTTTCTCCTAATACGACGTCGATCAGTTGGTGTCGTGTATATTTATGACGATATTTCAATCCTTTTTTAACATCTGAGGAAGAAAAATCCCCAAAACAAAGTCCCAAGTGAAAGAAAAAGATAAACAAGATGTTAACACCAAAGACAAAACTTAGGCACATTGAAAAGCTAGTTAGAGAGGCAGATAAGGCGTGTGGTAGGCACAGCGATGAGGCGTGTGGCTCTAGGCGCGGTGAGACCCATGGCATCGTTCATGTCGAGCTCACTCAGTTTCATCCCATCCGGCAACTGCCACGAGAAGCAATGAATGATGTTAGCCACAGCGACCTCCATCGCGTAAAGCCCGAGTTGCATTCCCGGGCACGATCTCCGACCCGCCCCGAATGGAATAAACTCGAAGTTAGTCCCCATGAAATCGGGCATACCCGGTTCCATAAACCTCAAAGGCTTAAACGTTTCCGGGTCAACCCATAGTTTTGGGTCACGTGCGATGGCAAAGGCGTTGATCATCTCACGCGAGCCTTTAGGCACATTAAAGGCTTGGAGGTTCGTGTCCTCAATGGCCTCGTGGAGGATGAGTGGGATTGGTGGGTGGAGCCTAATGGTTTCTTTGAGTGTGCATTTGAGGAAAGTTAGTTTCTCGAGGTGCGTCTCATCCACACGCTGGTCAAGCCCCACAACCTCGGCGAGTTCGTGTTGGAGCCGTTTGAGTTCGTTTGGGTTACGTAAGAGCTCCGTCAAAGCCCACTCTATCCCAGACGCCATCGTCTCCGTTCCTCCGAACATAACATCCTAACAAAATAAATTAATTAAATCAGGCTAATGTTTTTGTTATCAAACATGTAAGATTAAGGCAATTCCACAACCAAAATGAACTTTTATATATAAAAGAAAAGATAATTTCGACTGCTAATTATTGAAACTAACACCTAGTTATATAAAGCATCAACTTAAAATATCGTAATTTTGGTCGAAATAGGTTATCAAAAAAAAATATCTAGCGAAATATCGTTATACTATATAATTTAGTTTTATATATATTACAAAATTCTACTACAACATGTCAACATGTGAACCGAAGTATATATTTTGTATAATAGTATGTGAAAATCACGTTAAATAAAAATATTTTTTAAGAAAAAATATAAATGAAAAAAGTTTTAACGTTTTTGGCTTTACCATGACGAGCGCTTTGATATTATCACGTGTGAGTTTTATGGAGTTCTTGTTACGATTAGTTGATGAATCCTCGCTCAGTAACTTTTCTTCTTCGCTATAAAACGCAAGTAGATCATCCACCATATCGGTATCTTCATCATCGTTTACAATCTCTCTCTTCTTCATATGCTCATCGATAACTTCATCAATGAACCCGTCAAGATCGTTACGGGCCTTAATGAGCCTTTTGTTTATCCCATGAAAATCGAACCAGCCTAGGAACGGTATGAAGTCCGCGACGTTAAATGCTCCAAATAGCTTTGAGAACTCTTGCAAGATCCTTATGAATTCGTCTTGTTCCGTCTCACATGCCGCACCAAACGCTGCTCGGTACGTTATGTTCCGTGTCAAAGTGAAAATGAGCTCTCCAACGTTTACGGGCTTACCAACGTTGCTAGATAAAGACCGGACCATATTGTTTACTTCTTCGCGAACCGAGGCCCATGACTCAGCTCGTCTACGGCTAAACACTTTCATGACGCATACTTTCCTCATTTGTCTCCAAAAGGGTCCATAAGGAGCGAAGGCCATGTCGGCTAGGTCGTAGGTTAAGTAGTTTATGGCTATTGTCACAGGCCGATTCGAGAAGCTGATGTCTTGGACTTGGAGGACTTGTTGGGGTACGTTCGGTGATGTGATGGCAAATACGTGGTGAAACCCCATTCTTAGGTGGAACAAGTTCTTCAAATAGAGAAGTTTATGATCAATTCGGGGTTTTGTTGAGTCGGATTTGGTTTAGTTTTTTGGTATATGATATTTTTAAAATATATATCTCACGCGGGGATGGAAAAAACAAATGACAAGATAGACCAAACTAATAGACGTGGTATATATATATATATATATAATTTTAATAATAAAATTATAATATATAAATTAATTTATTTATGTAAAATATGTTAATAACCAAACTTTTCTCTTTATCAAAATATGATTTCTACTTTTCTCCTAAATTTATTTTAAGATAAATTATTAAACACACATATTTAGTTTAATAATTAAATTTACTTAAATTTTTAATTTATTTTAAAATTAAAAAACTTGTCTATCGGACGAGTTCTAATCTAATATATAGAAATGGAATAATTTGGCTAATAGGGTATACACAAAACAACATAGGATTTTAAACTAAAGTTTACTTCAAGATTAATAAAGACAATAACCTTTCAAAATTTCATTCATAAAAATAGTAATGATGATTTGTTTTTAAAGACTTGTTATCGTTTTTCATGACTAAAAATTTTAGACAGGCCGTACTAAATCCACTTACTTCATCCCACACCATAGGGCAATTGTCTGAATGCCGAATCTTTCATTGTTGAATCTTCCACAGCCGCTAACTCGAGTGTAGGGAATATAACTATCGGATAGATTTTTGTCCGACACGAAACTTTAGTGATATAGAAAACTCACGGCAGCGATGATGATACTTTTTACTTCTAGCTATAAAGATAATCAATTTTAGTATCTTTTAAGGAAAAAATTAGTCAAAAAATTATTTGACTTGACAATCAGTCCAAGAAAAAATTCTTTAAAAATCAAGTAAATAATTTCAAATGTCTTTTATTTTTTTGTTGGATTAAAAATGAATCTCAGTTTTAACCTCAAAGGACATTTTTTATTTTATTTTCTCCCAAAAATGCGTTTAGACTCGTACATCTTCTCATACGCAGGACCAAAAATGTGATCCCTCTCAAAAGTCACTTGAACATGTGGTGTCTTAGCGTAAGTACTTTCCAGTAAATCTAACGAGATATGTCAATATTTGATGTCAATAAAGTCTAAAAAACATGTATCATCATGCCAGGCCCTGAGAGCAAGCTGTATAAACATTTGCTTGCGGCCTTATATTTATAAGCATATTTTTAACCTTCTTTTTAGAGTCACTTTAGTGGAGTGGCGAAAAATAGCAACCTTAACACTCATATATCTTGAAACTGAACTCATCAACATATTTTTTACTTAAACTTTTTTTTTAGCAAACTAAACAGGCTCAAAATATTTTTTTTTTTGCTTGTGGCCTTCTGAAACACGGGCCTTGAGTACGATGAACTTTAAAAAATTAAATGCAATTAATGAGTCTTGACAAAGAAAAAGATTCAACGGTTAAAAATATATAAATTATTTGAAATTCTCAATAAATTTATTTATCAGCCAATTATCATATAAAAAGAGCATGACTCATTTCCTCAAGTTGTTGACATTCATCTCCCGTAATACAAGTTCACAATTTTTATTTTTTCTGGCAACAAGAAAAAATGGTATATTTATTTTTAAATTATCATATAAAAATGAATTTGTTAAACTAAACTTTAATGTAAAACTGAAAATTTGACCGAAACAAAAATTTATCAACATTTTTGGTTTTGGGTTGTTGGATAGATCTTGTAGACGTATATTTTTTTTTTGGTAAAATAAAATTGTAGTGTATATGTTAAGACGATACTTGTCAATTGAGTGATATATATGAAATGTATTATTGATTGTTTTCTAATGCCCATAGATTGTTATATGATATACTTATACATTACCAGTTTAAATCGAATATTTTAACTGCATCGAGAAGAAAGTAACACCACAACTATACATCAGATTTTACAACAGTTTAAATAGAATATTTTTACGGTATATGCGATGCCCATAAATCGCTAACACCACAGCTTATATTTTAATGCAGAAAGTTAAATAAACTAATCAAAATTTTATAATTATTATAATTGCATTGCATATACTTTAAATTTTAAAATTTTATTTTGCACAAACCATAGAAAAATCTATTTTTATTCCGCCAAATCCTTTGGATGTGTATTTTCCAGTCCGGTATTCAATGTCGGACAATACAAAAGTTACCCCCTATGCATCACTAATATTAATGTTATCATTATTATCAGATAATCCAATTATATTTAACCGTAACTATATATAACCATAACCGTTTTTAACTGCAACCGTATTAACTATATATTAGATGGGTTAAACAAAAATTTAAAGTTAAAACAAAATTTATAATTATAACCGTAACTGTAGTCAACGCTAACTCTAAGTCAAAAATAAATAATGGATAAAGACCTAATCCCCTAAAAAGGCCGAACGAAAGAATCAGTTAGGCCCAAATTAGGTCCATAACAGAAAAACGTAAAGGGTTAAATAAATCTCCTTTTAACTCTCTCTACGCCATAACTCGCTCTTCCTCCTCTTCAAGTCGGCTCCTTTTTGCTACAGGTTTGTTCTTCTTCGATTCAGTTGTTCTTTCGTCTCCAATTAGGTTTCTTTCGAACTCAAAGTATACAGCTTTAGGATATAAATTTATGTAAAAGTATCAGATTAGAAACTTCAAATTTAAGTTTTTTATGAAATCAAATCTACTTGATGATATCTTCTGATTAGAAACCCTTTATGTTGTTCATTAGTCTTTTCTTCAAGAATCTATGGTTTGTATGCTAGTGATCTGGTTTTTTAGCAATAAAAGTTTTCGTTTTTGATTAATCCTTGAGGTTTTTAGTTTATCTGATCTGATCTGATCTCTCTGCTTTGTATCATAGAAAAGTTTCGAGCTTTAGAAACAATGGCGGCATTCCCCAATCTTAACTCTGAAGCTGGATTGAAGAAGCTCGATGAGCATCTTCTTACTCGCAGTTATATCACTGGGTTAGTTAGATTTCTTACTCTAATGCTGTTACTCTCTGCTTCCTAATGTTTGGTTAGATCTTAAATCTCTGTTTTATAGGTACCAGGCTTCAAAGGATGATATCACTGTTTTTGCAGCTCTTTCAAAGCCTCCAACTTCACAGTATGTGAATGCTTCTCGTTGGTTCAACCACATTGATGCTCTCTTGAGAATCTCGTAAGCTTCATCATTGCCTTGTATTGTTTCCCCATTTATTTATGGAATAAAGTTTCGCTCTTTGGATTAATCTAATGTAACTTGTCTCGTTTATAGTGGTGTCTCTGATGAAGGAAGTGGTGTCATTGTTGAGGGATCAGCTTCTATCACAGAAGAGGCTGTTGCTACTCCCCCTGCAGCTGATTCTAAGGTACTCTTGATTGGTTTCTATGGTTTTCTCGTATTGTTTCTCTTTAAGTTGTAAATTGGGGAGCTTCATATTTGTATGTGTAATTGTAGGATGCTGCGGCTGATGAAGAAGATGATGATGATGTTGATCTTTTTGGAGAGGAGACCGAAGAGGAAAAGAAAGCTGCTGAAGAAAGAGCAGCTTCGGTGAAGGCATCTACAAAGAAGAAGGAATGTAAGTTTGCGCCTTTTTTTTCTTACACTCTGTAGTTTTAATGATTTGAAGATGTTGTTGAATTCTCATCCGGTTTTGTTTTCTTCATCAGCTGGAAAGTCGTCAGTTTTGATTGATATCAAGCCGTGGGATGATGAAACCGACATGAAGAAGCTAGAGGAAGCTGTAAGATCCATTCAGATGGAAGGATTGTTTTGGGGAGCATCAAAGCTTGTCCCAGTTGGTTACGGTATCAAGAAGTTGCAGATCATGTGCACCATTGTTGATGACCTTGTGTCTATTGACACCATGATCGAAGAGCAACTCACTGTTGAACCAATCAATGAATATGTTCAGAGCTGTGACATTGTTGCCTTCAACAAGATATGTAAGTTTTTCATTAATCTTAGTTTGTCTCAACTACTTCAAACTAATGTGCTGTGTAAACTAACTTTGTATGTTGGATTGAATAATAATGCAGGAGGATGGAGAAAAGCTTCAAGTGAGGTCTGTGCTTATGACGTCGTCTTCTTCTATAATCACTTTCTGAAGGTTATTGACTGTAACTGTTTTGATTATGCTATGTGGAAGCTTTTGCTATCTCTGTGTTTCATTTTTGATATTTATGAAGAAAGACAATCTCAGTATTTGGTTAAAGTTTCTACCACACCTCAACTACGAGTAAAATTTCCCAACTTTTATAAGTTTATTCCAAATTATAAGATTCGAGTTTCGGTATGAGATGGCTAATTAGAAAATTATACAACGTCAACCAAAGTTGTTCAGAAAATTAAGGTTAGAAGATTAAAAAAAGTTATGAGATGGAGAAGTCGAGAGAACACGAACCTTGGGCGTGACGCAATATTTCTGTAGTTTTCTACAGACTCGTTTCATTTTTATAGTCTTTAGTTCCCAACCAAAAGATGCATGGTAGGTTTCATGTGGGTAATGCATGCTCAAGTGGTTGCTCAATTTAATTATATGGTCTTGATTTAGGTTTAGAAGAGTATAAAGAAAGAGGGAAATGGAGAGGATTTTGAATTGAGAAAAATCTCGATGGAGATATTAGTGAGAATGTCAAGCTTTGTAGTGCTCTTGTTAGTGTCTGGTGTTGTGTTGTTATTATTGAGCTCAAGTTCCGTTCACGGGCTGCGTTATGGACCTATGAAGAGATTCGTTAATAGTAGTGATGAATCTTCTGTTCTGGGTTCTGAAGAAACGTTTGAAAGTGGACATAACAAAGCACGAAGAGTGCAAGCTTGTGGAGATTGTAACGATGGAGTAGGAAGTTGTAATGATTGTAATGGAGCAGGTGGAAGAGGAGGTCGTGGAGGAGGAGGAGGAGGAGGTGATGGAGGAAGAGGAGATGGGAAAGGTCAAGGAGACGACGCTGGAAATGAAGAATGCAATAACCATAAAAAGAAGAAAAGAGATGATGATAGTAACAACGATGGTGGTGTCGGTATAGGTATTGGTATTGGTATAGGTGATGGACCTAGTCCTGGATCTGGGGGCGGTGGAGGAGGTAGTGGGGGCGGAGGTGGTGGTGGAGGTGGAGGAGGAGGTGATGGTGGTGGTGGAGGCAACGGATATGGCTCTGGGCGCGGCTGGGGCGTTGGATATGGAGGAGGAGGCGGAGGAGGATGGGGATGGGGAGGAAATGGAAACGACGGTGGTTGTTGGTTTCCCGGTTGTATTAAAAAGTCAACGAAAGGTCAAAACTAATTAACATGTTTAAAAACCGTTTTACATTTATCAAATTAATACTGACATAATATGTTGATTTTCTTTTCCAATATGCATTCTTTCTTTACTTATGCCTGGATATTCAATAAAATAAAGGAATAGTACTAATATTTTGATTATTCCTCATTACAATATTTTTCTATCTATAGAAAGAAAAAGGTGATGAAAGAATTGCCCTCAAATTTGGAAATTTAAATTGGTGTATAAACAAAATATTCTTGAGTTGTATTATTTCTTCTTACGATTAAGCTTTTTTGAAGGGGGGGGGGGGGTAAAATAGCGAATTTGAATGTTCTAAATGGACAAAGCAAATGAGAAAAAAGGTGAGATAGTAGTGTGAGTGGAGACGATCGAAACGTTAGTTTGGAGTTGTGTTAAGTAAAGAGAAGTTGGGAAGTGGTTGGATCAACTCAATTAAAACTTGGAGTATTTAAGATCTAGCCCAAAGTACTAACAAGATTGGATTTGAGTAGTGTAGCCCATCTAGGGGCTTGGCTTGATCCACACTTACATGCCATGTCGTGGTTTCAATTTCAAATACCATCTAATGTGTGGCGAAAACAAATTTACTAACAAGGTTAAATTTGTGGTGTACAGTATGAATTTGTTAAAATAAAGATTACTAGGTTTTATTTTTACCAACAAGGAAAAACGAAGTAGCTATCTTGGTTGGGCCAAGGAGGGTCCTTCATATGATAACGATGTTTGGGACTTGGTCCGATGAAAAAATTGAAACATCGCATCATAGTCGAGATGACAATTTTTAAGTTTATAAGTTCCTCTTTCGCAAATATATATATTCTGATATTGATGCGGATAAATAATTGGGAAATTTTTAAGAAAGATATCCTTTAAAATTTTTTTTTGTCAAACATGAGCTTTTATGTTCAAATTTTACACTCTAATGATTCATGTTTCACAATTTTTTTTTTTGAAAGAGTTCATTTCAAGACTTGATCTTACATAATTTCCGGCTTAGTTGATTTGTTTTTGACAAAAATCGGATTTGTTTACTTTTCATGTTTC
>CM051371.1:9363801-9413801 GCA_028015245.1 Cardamine occulta
TGCGTTCTTTCTATATATAGGTGCTTGGTGACAGTGTTGGTGAGTTTAGTTTGGACTTAGTTTGTATGGAGAGGCAATTCTGATCTAAAAGCATCTCCATTCTCACTTATACATTCTCACAAAAATTGGATCAGATTGGAGTTAGTTTGTATGCAGTGGCGGAGCTAGGATGAGAATATAAAGGGTGCAAAAAAGTATTGAGGGGAATTGAACCCATGAAACTAACATAGTGTATTTTAACTATTTTGCTGCTAAAAATGTCATGTGCAGTGTAAAAATTAAACTTATTTATATTTTTATAGGGTGCATTTGCACTCATTACTCTTATGCTGCCTCCGCCCCTGTTTGTATGGAGAGACAGTCCGGAAGGAAAGCAGGGTGTTACAAATGCTAAAGGTCCAAAAAAAATTTTCGGTTTTTGAGATTTATGGAATACAAAAAATAGATAATGAATTGTTCTTTTATAGAGTTTAGAAAAAGGGGAAAGACAAGCATGTAAGGTTAGTAGTAAAACATTTACATAACTTTGTTAGAAAATGAGGGACATGCTATGTAGCATGGAAGTTTCATTAGAAGTCTAATTCCAGCTTTGGAATCGGAATCAGAACTGGAAACATTTTGGAAGTGGGCTTGCTAAAATAGTATAGTTGGAAACGTTTTGGAATCATTGATTCTGTTTTGGAAGCTTTATAATTTTTGTGATTCTAATTTTGGATTCGTAAAAATGTAAATAGTTATGAATTATAGAACTGATTATGATATTTTTATTACCTACAAACACTTAATTTGGAAACATATGATTATTATTTGTTAATTTCATTTCAGTTTACAACATCAGAGAAAATGTAACTACAGTTATTTTGATTAATATTTTTTATTATGTTTTGTTGTTTATGGTCTACTTTTTTTCCTACTATGTGTTCGGAAAATAGTTTATTTTTAGGATAATTATAATGTTTTTCTTTCCGATTCCATATGAATCGTTATCTAATGGTGTTTTACTTTTTATTTTTCTTGAATATGATTTTTGAATATGATTTGATGTTTGGTATTTCAATATATAATATATATTAGTATATATATATAATATGTTTTTTATACGTATCCGCTTTCTAAAATTTTTACAAATTTATTTCTACGTTTCCAAATGTTTCTATTTATGCGTATCCGCTTTTGATTTCATGTGGGATCAGAGGTGGCTTGGATAATGATATATATATTTGTGACACCCATACTTGTGTATGACATCTGACGTGGTGCAGTAAATGCTTTGTTGGCCATGAGGTGGCTGGGATAATGCCACCGAGGATGGCTGCGTACTGGTCTTTTCGGAAGGTTGAGATACTTATTGCATGCCTGATTACTCTTACCCACGTGTTGCTGCTAGCAACTTTTACTATTCTTCTAGCTAGGATCTTTGAGATCAGTTTATAAACAACACTGTAACATGATGGGATTGGTCGGAAATCAAAGATTTTATTAGTTTTACAACATGGAGTATTTAGTTCTCTTCGCCGAGCTGTTTGTAAACTCAGAACTTAACCACTACAAAAAAGGTTGGTTACGTCGTTTAATATTTCATTTAACGTTTGTATAAACTATAAAGTGACACAAGATTAGTGCCCTCAGTTTAGAAAGTCTTAATATTGTATAACATTATTGTCTAAATTTAGCATCGTCTATGAATAAGCTCGTAAAGTTTTCCGGCCATAAGAAACTAAATTACATAAACACATTTTGATTGAAGTTTTGTGTAATAGGCCCAATGACACATCTACAAATTTTGACATACTGAAATGAAAAAATAAACAAAAATTGAAAGCCAATTTTTAAGTTGATTTATTAACGGACGGCAAGTTTATATTTTGAGTCGGTTTACTAAGTGACTTTCATTAATTTGACGTTATCCATAGTGATTCTTGTAGTGATAACCAACATAATTTGTTTTTTTTTTTTATAGGAGAAACCAACAATAAATGTAGCGTTTTGAGAGGGGCAAAGCATTTATTGTTCGGCGGGTCATACCAAGAGGATACGAACTTGAAACTTCGGCCTTGAATGAAGACATCTAAAACGCAGATTTCGAAAAAAAAGAAGTTGAAAATCGCACCTTATCCACCAATCAAAGAAAAAGAAAAATAATTTGCGTTTTACAAAAAAACAAATCTTTTTGTAGAATTTAAAACACAGATAATACAAAAAACCGCATTTTTATTATGACATTAGTAGTTTATCCAGCAGTCCATTAAAAATCCATGGTAGATAATAATTTTGTTTAATAATATTTGTTTTATATATATATATCTACCATCTCCCTCGTACAAACCGTAATCTGAAACACAACTTTTTATTGTTAACGTGCAACAACTATTTCCTCTTTAAGGTAACATGTTTTTTTTTTCACATATACACATTACACTACTAATGTTATTGTGTCTTTTATTCAAAATAATAGTTTAATTAAACATTCATATATTAATAGTTTAATTAAAATATAGTTATATATATTATACTATAATCATATCATTTTATAATCTCATATCATCCATTAAATTTTTTATTTTATTTTGAAGTGTTTTTATTCTCACTAATTCAATATGAATCATGTAATTAAATATTTATTAATCTATGTTTTCTTAATTAATTTTTTTATAATAGTAATAGATTATAAAGTTCATTAAGTTATTTTTTGTATAATCGCATACACCTATTTTTCTTATTAAGAAAATTTATTTTAAAACTTATTTGACCATATAAATGTTACCACTATAATTTTTATTAGAATTCATTATTTGTTTTTTTGAAGAAGACAAAATGGTGATCAGAAAATTTTCAAAATAAATTTATAGTAATAGCTTATTTGTACAAAAATTATTATTTTATTTGTAAATATAAAATTATAATAAATATATATATACCATAAATAATATATATATATGTACCATTTTCAAACATAGATTATATATTTATATCACAGTTTTATTTAAATTATGTAATCATAATTAAATACATTTTAGATCAAATCAATAATTCTATTATTTCGAAAACAAGAAAGTTAATCGTTAATCATATTAATTTATTAAAAATATAAAACTAAATTTTCAATTTACTGAATGTAGAAATGTCTTCAAATCGTCGACGGAACACGAATTCTACAAGGCCAACAAATTCAAATAGTCCTACAGAAGTTTTAATTCCTCCTACAGAAACAACCGTTAGGGTAAAAATTAGTTAGTTTTTTATTTATAAATTTAAATCTTAATTTGATATAATAAATAATATTGTAATTTATTTTTTAGTAGAACAAAGACAAATATAAATAGCCATACATACAAGAAAAAACATTAATTCAGTTGTTCAATGAAGCAGTTGTCATGAATAATTATACTGTTAAAAATCCTACTGCCATTGGTAGAGAGTATATGGTTGAAAATTTTAATCAAGATTTCAATCAAGCTTTCAATATGAATATAACTTATGATTTTTTTAAAAACAAACTTGATGAATTCAAAAAAAATTACAAGAGGCGGAAAGCTCTAATGAATTCTACTGGTATCTCGGTTGATACTGATACATCTATGATATATGCATCTGATGCATGGTGGAAGGAACGTGAGTTCGTAAATACACATCATCCTTATAGTCATCAAATTATACATCAACATTTAGATATATATATAATCGGATATCTTTAAATTATAGGGATGCAAAATAACAAAAAGCTTCAATCAAAAGCCGCCGGAGTTTTGGGATGTAATGGTACGATGTCTCGTATTATATGATGTAATAGTTCATGAGACGCAAAAAGAAAAAGAAGAAGTGTAACGTGTTACAATTGATGATGATACACGCCCTTCGAATGAATACACCAATGAGTCATTTCGAAATTCCGCTCGTAGAGGCCAACAAAGAGTAGTAATTGCTACTACGAGATTACATAATTTTATCAGAATTTCAAATTTTTCAGATGCAGATTTTACAAATATAATGTTAAAAACAGTAACAGACAACAGAGATTCTGAATCTAACTTAAGTGACATGGAAGAAGCTGAATTAGAAGATAGAGGATATATGGCGCAAATAAGAGACAATATTGCAAATATGATATGGGAAAATCGAAGTACTCGACACAGAACTTCATAGTTATGAAAATAGAAGCAAAGTATTTGATAGTATTTTTCTATAGTATTGTATTTTAATTTTTTGTTATTTAATGTTCTATTTGATTTATTTATATATATTTAAGAGACTTCAAATAAATTTTGGTGTTTAAAGTTTATAAATAATGTATAATTAACTGTAAGGTTTATAAATAATATATAACATATTATTGCATAAACTTTAACTAAATAATTTAATTTGTAATTATCTAATATCATTAATATATATATTTTTAATTATTTTATAAAAATTATTATTCCGCACCACTTGATATATTTTTTACCAATCAAACATTTATTTTTGATCATAAAATATTTTTTCACCAATCAAACATTGATCCGCACCCCTTATTTTATAAAAACTGCAGTTGTCCCGCATAATATATTTTTCGCATATAATGCTGTTGAACTGTACCGCAGTCACAATCCACTTTTTCCGCATTACTAAATACGCTGTTACCATTCAGATCATTCGTTGAGATCAGACCCAAGAGAAATTAAATACCGAGATAATCGGTATATATAAATACAATTATCCAACATTCCACCAACACATATTTAATTCAAAGACATGAATGTTTAAATAATGTACATTAGTAGTAAAATGTTAATTTCATCTATCTATGTTTACATGATAAAAAAAATGTTAATTTTCATCTATCTAATTAAAAAATTTCTGTTTATATGAAAAAAATAACATTTTGTATTTGGAGCTTAGCTTCTCATCTAGTTTTATCCTTGCATTCAGTTTTATTAGCATCCTAGATGATGATTAGTCTGTTTCACTTGGCTTCTATTTGTATACTCTCAGTTTGGTGTATATATTGTTGGTCTATGTATCCAAAAACTGACTTCATGTCCTATATATAAATGTGTATATATTAATTTGACTTCACATATTTCCAACTATGATTCAACGTTTAGGATTTAATTTAGTTGGCCGGATCAAAGTATATTGAAAATGTTATGACTCTGTTATTTTAAATAATGTAATTAAATTTGTTCTTTGAATGATTTGTTAACTATATCATTTGATGTAATATTTAACAATTTTTAAGTCATCTTTATAAATATACGTTCATAATAATGTTATTACTAGAAGTATTTGATAATAAGCTACCATATATCTTTCTGATTTTTTTTTCTTTCTTTTTAATATTTTTAATTACGAAATCTGAATTGAATACCGAACTAATTCTCGTCATTTGAACTTTCAACGTTAACTTGTAGTTTGAATATTCAACCTAATGAATCACCGTGAGTAGGTAATATCTTAATAATTTTGAAAAATATAAAAGAAATTTCAGAAGACGTAATTATCATTTGAAATTAAGATGTATTCATAATTAAAAATGTATATCAAATAATTTCCACCCAAAAAATATTTATTGGGTATAAAAAAATCAGTAACACCCTTCTAAGTAGCATGAACATTTGAAGTTTGAGAGAAAAAAAAAGTTTTGAGAGAAAGAGAGAGGCCAAATCAGCCATGGAAGATATGAAGGAGAAGGTTGAGCAAGAGTTAGGAGAGATGAGACTAACGTTCAAGAGTAGGAAGACAAGGAGTGTGAAGTGGAGGAAGACACAGCTTAGTGCCATAATCAAGATGATTAAAGAGAAAGAAGATGAGATCTGTAAAGCTTTATTTCAAGATTTGGGTAAACACTACACTGAAGCTTATAGAGATGAACTTGGTATCGTCCAGAGATCAGCCACTACTGCTTTAAACGGTCTTGATCAATGGGTCCTTCCTAAAAAGGTATACATACATATACTATAGATTATGATTGTAGATCAAGAAACTTTGATTTTTTCTCTACGTTTCTTATTTTGTTTTCCGGGGGAACAAAAAAACAAAACTGGCCAAACTTCCTCTGTTGTTCTTCCCAGCTAAAGGGGAAGTGATCTCAGAACCATTAGGAACTGTTCTGATTTTTGCCAGCTGGAATTTCCCAATCTGTAAGATTCAAATCTTGACTTATTAATTAATGTTATATTTTCTTGATATTTTAGTGACTAGTGTTTTGTATTTTTGGAACCAGCTGTGTCTTTAGATCCACTCATTGGAGCAATATCAGCAGGGAATACCGTGATGCTCAAGCCATCTGAGCTAAGCCCTAATTCTTCCTCATTCCTCGCAAAAACTCTCCCATCTTATCTAGATCCTAAAGCCATCAAAGTTATCGAAGGAGGTCCCGATGTTGCCACACTCCTCTTGCAGCATAAGTGGGACAAGATCTTCTTCACTGGTATCAAATCCTCACTATAGCATAAGTGAGATTTCTAACAAACCGCAGTATAGATTCTGATTCGCGCAATTGTTGTTGTTTCCATGTGTTAGGGAGCCAGAGGGTGGGACGTATCGTGATGTCTGCAGCTGCACAGCATTTAACTCCAGTAACATTGGAGCTTGGTGGAAAATGTCCTACCATTCTTGATGATAGATCCATCTCAAAGGATATCAAGGTCTGCTCTGTTTTTTTCCCCCTTTGTCAAACTTCATCATTTGAAGTTTGAACTGTTCGAATCTAAACATGGAGCTATCTAATTTGAGTAATTTTGTGCTGTATCAAATCAAAAGACGGCTGTGAAGAGGATTTCAGGAGCAAAATGGGGATCTTGTAGTGGACAAATTTGTATCTCTGTGGATTATCTTCTTGTGGAAGAAAGATTCGTGTCTTCTCTGGTACGCACACATTCATATATGAGCTAATGATCATGTTCTAAACCGTATCTTTAAGCTAAAGAATCGAATCTTCAACATATTTGTTCAGATTGATATGTTGAAGCAAACGATCAAATCGTTCTACGGTGAGAACCCTAAAGACTCTGAATGTGTCTCAAAGATCGTCAACAAGAAACATTTCTTGAGGCTGTCCGGTTATCTAGATAATCCTCGTGTCAAAGCTTCAATCGTTCATGGCGGTTCCACAGACGAAGAGAAGCTGTGATTAGTCTCCTTGTTTCCCCTATACTTCTCTATTTCAGTTTCTTGCTTTACACGGAAGTACTGAACCGTTACGTTTTTAACAGGTATATTGAGCCAACAATCTTGTTGGATCCTCCTCTTGATTCTGACATCATGACAGAAGAAATCTTCGGACCAATCCTTCCGATTATTACAGTAAGAAGTTAGACTTACCTACAACTGGATTTTTTTTACTATGTCAATATATATAGTCGTTGATTTTTATATCCATTCTTCTTGTTCTTGATGTGATTAAGTTACGTGACATCCAAGAAAGCGTAGAGTTCGTCAATTCAAGGCCGAAGCCACTTGCCATTTATGCATTCACTAAAGACGACAAACTTAAGACCAGAATCTTAGCGGAAACATCTTCAGGAAGCGTGACGTTCAACGACGTCTTTATCCAGGTATGCATCTTAAAATGTAGAAGAACAAGAACATATGGAAACCTTAAAAAAATGGTGTACTCCAAGCTTTCAGATATCTCTTTCCCTAGAAATTTGTCAAGAGATCATTCATATTTTAATTTAATTAATGTTGAATAAATGAAATTACGAACCAAAAATATTATACTTGGTAAAAGTTCCAAATATACCACAAACTTAAGTTTAGGAAGGGTTCCTAAAAGTTTAGTAAGAATCAAAGAATCATTTAAGAGATATTTTCCTAAATTTTTATTAATAACCTTTCCTAAATCTGAAATGAGTGCTACTTTTGGGATAATATATATGATTTTGATTGTGATTTAGAAAAAAACAAAGTTAATATGTGTTATGTTGAATTTTGCATGAATAAATGCAGTATGTGTGCGATGCATTACCATTTGGAGGAGTGGGAGAGAGTGGAATAGGGAGGTACCATGGGAAATACTCTTACGAATGTTTCAGCCACGAGAAAGCAGTCATGGAAGGAAGCTTGGTGCCTGAGTTTGAAGCTCGATATCCGCCATGGAATGCCTTCAAGCTCAGCTTCATCAGATTCGCTATTGTTGAAGATTACTTAAGCCTTCTTCTCCTTATGCTTGGTCTCAAGAAATAGCTTTAATATTCAACTAGTTAATTAAAGTTTTCTTTCACTACTTTCGTTAATCATATTTTCAATAACTTATAAGATATATATATATATATATATAATTATTGAATACATTTTTATACTTCGATAAATATAATACGAGGTTTATACTAGTTTTTTTCAAAAGACTCAAGGCATAAATAAATATAATTTCTCGGTTTTTACTCTTGTTTCATCTTTCCTTTTTTTATGCTTCAGTATTTGATTTCTCATTTTGTTCCACCTGGCTGTGGCTCATTACTCTTTTCGGTTTTTCTTTCTCATCGGATCTTTGTACTCACTTTGTATCTCCAAATGATATATCATTCGGCAAAAATAAATAAAATCGGTAACGTTTAAAAAAATAAAAACAAAATACACCAGTCCAAATGTTACAGGGAAGCCAGAGTAGCCAATAACCGATCAACCTTATTTATTGGACTTTAATGCGATAGAGGTAGACAACCCCTAATCATGCATAGGCACGTTACACAATTTGCATAAATCATGTGTCATGAGTAGTCTTTTTCATATTTAATTATCTCTTCACAAAAAAAAACAAATTATATAATTTGTTCTTTGATTGGAAAATTCTACGATCGATGGTTGCACAGTTGAAGTTCTTCTTTGCAGAAACATTTACTACTGATAATCCCAATGAACTCTTCCTTTTTTTCCTTTTTCTTTTCCGTGGACTCTTCTTTTCTAATACTTTCATTTATCACACCTTCTTAACAATAGAAAATAAATGGTTAAACGGATAGTTGATTTTGAAGCTATATATTTACACTAGTTAAATGTACTAAATTTTGTATCCAGTGTATATATATATATTGAGAAGCAACGAGTAATAATCAACATAAATGTGAAAGAAAGATAAACTTTTGTTAAGTAATTATGAGTTTTTGGGATAATCTTGCAAGATTGTGAAAGATATTATTTCAAAACAAGCACATTGCATAACAACAAAAAACAAGCACATTTTCATACAAAAGAACAAATAGTAGAAAAGTAGATATAATAATTAAGATCTTGGTGGGTTCTCATAGAATTGTGTAGCAGGCATAGACATGTTTTTTGGGCCTTGGTTATAAAGAGTTCCCTTAAAGAGATGACCAGCTATTCGCACCGTCGTCTGGTATGCGTATTGGCCCTCTCCATCATCGGCACCACTCATTCTAACGCACCGGAAAAGTGCATCCGAGCTCACTTCCTCTGGAAATGTTGCCTCTCCCATCTCTAGCCCTAGCAAAGTTACACAAACTTAGTGCACCTTTTTTTTTTGTTGTTTTGTTAAAACAAACTTAGTGAAAACACTTCGCAACAAACATATATCCTTCAAATTCAAAAAAGAAAAAAAAAACATATATCAAACGTACCCTACTAAAAATAGGCTCAATCCTTGAAAAGAACTCTTTGACAATTTATTGTCAAGCATGTACTCCTAGAGTATAAAATTAGAACATAAAGAATCCATTTTTGTGTTTGACAATAAAGAGTCTATTTCCAAGAATTTTCCCATAAAAAAAATATTAATTATTTCCAAGAATTTTCCCATAAAAAAAATATTAATTCTTGAAATGAAATTGAAGGATATAAGGTTGATACATTTTAAACACAATATTTTGTTCTTAACATTAGCAATATAATTTCATCATTTTGATTGAAATTTCTTTCAATTTATCGGATTTTTGTTTTGCAATTTCTAAATAAAATGTTATAAAAGAAAAAATGTTATATTGTCTTTTAAAAATAAAGATGAAATTTTTAGAACTTAATTAAAACTGAAAGCAAACCTGATGAGTCTAAGGTAGCCGGTAGATCAATCTCTCTATGCCGTCTTGGGATATTCCCACCCCCACCACCGCCATCTTGGTTGGAGATTGGCCTCTGTATCTCCGGCTGCCGCTCACAGCGTTTGGCGGTGGGGATCCACGTGCTCCTCACGTGAGTAGAACAGTCGAGCCCTTGGCTCTTGCAGCAAGTTCTGCACCGCACATGTGTGCACCCTTTCTTGGCTTGGTTTCCACAGTCTTGACAGCTTATAGTTATGGATCTAGATGTCGTGGCCGAATCAAAAACGTCGATCTGACCCGGATAAAGATCGAGGCTTGGCTGCTGCCAGAATTGATTGTTGTGGCTCGTGCTTGGGTTATTGGTGTTTCTGTACCAATCCCAATTTGTCTTTTCTTGATTGTCTTCTTCGTTGTTTCTTGATGATCTTATTCCAGCCATTTCCAACTTTGACCTACCTCCTCCTCGAACCCTAATATTGAGTTTGTTTATAAAAAAAAAACCCTAATATTGAGTTTACAAATCCATAATTCAAAAACCTTAATTACCATGACATCTTGAGCTTTTCGAGCCTTTTCTCTTTTTCTTGTTCTCTTTCTCTCTTTATCTATCGGTTCATCACTAGTATTCTCTAGTATTCAGCTCATAGACCATAGCTAGCCACGTGGCAGTATTTTAACCGAAAAGTCTCACATAGGTTGTGTCCCAAATTCTCAATGTAATATTAGTATACATGCTGGCACCATCCCAAGTTCTACTTAATTAATCGCATAAAGTTTTTAGTTCTGTTCCGTTTTAATGTTTTAGTTAACATAAAGTACAAAGGATTATCTAATGTTTTAGATATTTTTTGAGAAGTATGAAAAAGTAAAGCTTGTTCATGTGAAAGTGACCCTTTATCACATGAATTCATTCCCATTCGAAAATTTCATTGAATTTTAAAGTTAAACGTAAGAAAACTGTTTTAAATTATTTATTTTTGTAAAGTACTCAGTCACTTAATCAGTTAATCTTCAATATATGTTTAAAAATTTAGAATCTGAAACTTCAGAATATAAAATATATATATTTTTGAAATGAATGTAAAATTTATTCATGATAAAAAAATCGTTTTTACATCGAATGTAACTTTTAGCTTAAAGTTAGAAACAAAAAAATCTTCAAGTATGGTTTGCAGAATTAGTTTGGGGGAATTTAGTCGAAAAACTGCTCAGAAACTGATTCACTACAAACTGGAATCTTATCATTCCACTACTCTCGAACACTAGTCTTGGGAAGGTGCATTTGTTCTTGCTGAGATACACTTTCCAAGCCTCGATTCACTGTATATACTGCTTGATGCAAACCATACTTGAAGAGCTCCATATACAGTGAATCGAGGAGCGTTTTAGCCAGCAGGAGGAGGGAAGGTTTCAAGTGGTATTTCTTCTGATGGTTCAGCTACTCTGACGTAGCTACTGGTGACTCCACCATGAATCACCACGAAAATGCTTAGCAAGACGACATTGGAAAAAACCAAGGCTAAACGATTAAACCTCATTTTGAACTTGTGTTTCTAATATTTTTTTTGTGTTTTTAAGTTGTTGTTCGATGTGATCAGTGTTTATATAGGGAAAAAAAAGAATTTTTAGGTATATTCCGGTTAAATTCTAGTTGAAGATTTTATTCCAAAAAATCAGTTTAAAAATTATTCTCAGAATTATTCTTGTTTGATAGAGAATCACTTCAGATGCAACGCAGATGCAAGATTCGAGGACAAATCTTTTTTGGTTGGCGAAATCTGATGCAGCGTGATATTTGGATAATTTTCAAATATTTTCATTATTATATTTTATTTAAATAATTATTATTATTATAGGGTTTCTAGAATATTCCAGAGTTTTCCTATAGTTGTCATGTTGATTGGCAGTTGGTACATTTTCGAGGACAAACGTCCTTTTGTCAAGAGAGAACAAAGAGAAGATACACATAGGATCTATAGAGAGATGTATGGCGATTCCATCTATGACATCTACAAAGAATATGATGTGGTTGTTGACTTTGTCTTCATAGATAAAGATTTTGAAGATCATATCCGTGCAAAATCCGTGCGATTTTTGATCTGTCTAGAATCCATGCAAAATCTGGTTCGTGCAAAAATCGTACAAAACGATAACTGTGAAAATTTTGGATCAGATACAGTTCGTGCAATATCGGAGTTGACCACAAAGAAGATATGAAGAGAGATCTTCGAAGAGCTCATATGGTGAAAACCCTATTGAAGATCCGAGGTCGAATCTTTCTTGGTCGGGGAGAGCTGATGCAACGCAGATGCAAGATTCGAGGACGAATCTTTTTTGGCTGGCGAAACCTAATGCAGAGTGATATTTGGATAATTTTCAAATATCTTTATTATTATATTTTATTTAAATAATTATTATTATAATAGGGTTTCTAGAATATTCCAGAGTTTTCTTATGGTTTTTATGCTTTATTTATAAATAAGTCGTTTAAGCCTCTTTTTGTATTCAGTTGATTAATTAATAAAATTATAAAGCATTTTGTTTTTCAAAGAAAAATATTCTCTAATCCAACTCTTCTCTAATCCTTGTTTTCGGTAGATCCAAGAAGATCTCAATGAATCCAGGAAAGTATTGATCTTAGGTATTCTCAGAGTAAATAAGATCTTTGTATTGTCTTACCTACCGCTAAGTTAACAATAAACTCTACTATTCCTCATTGAAAAGAAAAAAAAATCACAAATAATTGTCAAAAAATCTTTTTTTTTTTATGTTACAGTTTTTTTCTCAACAATTTTTCTTATTATTAATGCTAAAAATATTAGAAAAATATGAAGGTGAACTTATATAGATTACACAAGATACAAATCTCCCTCTCTCTCTCTCTCTCTCTTTTTTTATCAATCATACATTTGATTTTAGAAAAATCTCAATATTATTAAAAAAATGGAGAAGAGGTTCGGGCAATTTCCATCAACTAATTAATTAAAAATATTATAATGAATGACTAGATAGTAACCCGCACTGTGCAGCGCGGAGAAATGGCTACTTTGTAATTCGTTAGTTTATATAATCATATATTATTTTAAGTGTTGTAAATTAGATTCGAATATCTATTAGTGCATTTGACAATTGTAGTTATGAGAATGTTTGAATTGTCTGAGTCTTAATATGATATGTTTGATAGGAGGATTGTGTTATTACATGTTCTTGAATATAAAGACTTTGGAACTCTGAAATGATGCATATTGAGTCGTTGATTCAAGAATGTTATGGCGATTATGAGTAACCCGCGCTGCACAGGACGGAAAAATATGTATTTATAATTATTTATAAATATATATTATTTTTAGTATTTTAGAATAGAAAGTTTTTTATTTTAAGCATCTAATTAATGTTATTAACTATTAGTATTATTATTATATATGGTTTGTGGGTGAAGTATAAATTAATTTACATATATATTAAAAATGTTGAATTTTGTTTTAGTATTATAAATAATATCAGATATTGTTGTATTTTATTAATATTAATAGGATATAAAGTTTATAAACATCATAATTATTCAGCATTTAATTAGAGATAATACATTTTTTTTATTGGGTCCAGGCCCATAAAATTAGTTTATGTTAAAATAGTTTAGACTAATTTACCTTTAATGACTGATTAATATTTGTTAGCAAATCTTTTATTTTCTAATTGCAGTTTTCGTAATATGCCACATGAATTCTAGTTAAAGTGTTTATAATGTTGCTTAAATAATAATAGGAGGATATCAAATATTTATAGCTGAACTACAAGAAAACTTGTCATATGCGATGGAATAATCCATAGCAATTTCATCGCAAATCGTCATTAGTTGTTGCATAGCCACATTGTCAATTAGTCATACTATACATCCCCTTGGATTAACTTTTATTATTGGTAACAAAAGTTCATGTCTTGCCCGAAATTTTTTTTAACTAACCAAACTACTAATTTATTTGTTTGCCTAACTATAGAAATAGTCAGTTAATTATAGAGGTTCAATTGTTATTTGATGAATAAAATAAGCTCATAAAATTCAAAAAACTTAATTTTTTTTTGTTAAAAGACATAAAATTCAAATTCTTAACAAAAGGAGATACACTTAATGACTCATACAAAACAAAGGACACAAACATAAATTTCTTCCCCGACTTATCTCTCATTTTTATTTCGCCAATTCAATATTATGAAATCAAGAGTTAATCTTCCTGCAATTCTTCCTGATTTCACCACTTGAACCTGTCAAGGGAGAGATATTCCCCATCTTTACCATCGATTCTGCAAACTGCTCGAAGAAGTCTTCTTGATCCTCTGCATACTTCTTCACGAGCTCTCTTGATTCCTCGTTGCTAGAGAACAAGACCTGGTCGGAGTTCAAAAGTCCCATGTTCTGGATCAAGTACTTAAAGTAGCTGTTATCAAATCTTCCAGCGCTATTGATGTCAAGCTCCGACAGGTTCTCGTCCCCACCTGATCTAGGGCACCGTTGGCGCAAATTAGCAGCGTAGGATTGCTCTAAGGTTGTATCGGGACTTCCATTTCCGGATTGGTCGTAAAGTCTCTGTCTGAAACTAGTACATCTTGAGAATCCAATGGTGTGGCTCCCTGAGAAACAATTGAGTCAGGTTATACTAAAGTCCTTTTTAGGTTTTAACGTTAGCTTGAGAAGCAAGGAAAGTAAAAATTTCCTTGTGTGTTAAGTTATCATACCGGAGAGAGCAACAACGTCGGTAAGATCGAGACCTTGACTGTTAAATCTCGAGAGAATTGTGTTGAAAGTATTGTTGGGTGCAGGAATGTTATTATTTGATCCACTCACGCTTGCACTTGTGGAATCTCTTCTTCCCAAAGGAACCATCCAGCTTGGCCCACCAGTCTATAGTCAAACCGAACCAAATTAGATCTCTTGAGAGCTTAGGGAAACGGTAAAGAGAGAAAGTGGAATAAAGCGACTTACAAGAACAGAGGAGTCTCTAGCAGCTAGAGTTAGGGCATCAGCGCAAGAAACCGTGTTAGGGCATTCATTCTCCAATGCAGATTTGATTTCGTCAACAACTTCAAACCCGCGAGCTGATCTGCTGTTAGGGTTAGAGTTCTTCTCAGTAACTATACTCCCACTGCTGTCTAGAAGCAATGATCCATCACAACCCTAGACATTTTCATTCAAACAGATATAATTAATTAACATTCTCAAAATTTGTCGTTAGCTTGTTGAGAAAGTTACTTAAAAAGCTCTTGAAGTACCTGAACAAAACAGTCGTGAAAATGGAGCCTCATGAGAGAAGCAGACATACGAGTCTCTCTTGCAACAGCTTTGGCCACAACGGACCTAACGATCTCCTCTGCTTTAGGGCACGAGCTGCTATAGAAACCTGGAAAGAGTTTCCCTTGGCCACCATAATTACTCTCGTCATCACAAATGCAGAGAGTAAGAACGCAAGCGAGAGAGAGAACAACGAGATAGCTTCCAATTCTTGCCATAATGTCAATTTTCAATCAAGAAGAAAGAAGAAGGGAGATGACTTTGTGATGGTAGGAGATATGGAGGAGGAGAAGATGAATCGAAGGTATTTATAAGAGAGTTCGTGGATTTTTGTGTCATGGAGATTGGAGAAGAAGAAGCAAAGGCAATAGAGTTGGTACCTTGATTGTAGTTAAATTAATTAAAAGAAATAATTTTAAAATAAACATGTTGAAATGGTTTGAATTTTTTTGGTTTGGTATCCTTTTATTTTTAACTATTAAGAGACGCGTTTTAAAATTTTGACACTTTAAGATTTTGACACTTTAAGATTTAAATCCTTATATTTTTAACTATTATAAAAAATCGTTATATAGTTTTACTTGGTCGTGGTGTAGTATTAGTCCACCGAATATGTTTGTCAAGGTATTGCAAGTCTTCTTTTGTGTGGTAAAAAAATAATTAAAAGGGACAAAGAGTATGAACAGTTTCTAACTGCTCTCTTGACAAAAACGCAAACAAGAAATATCCCTCGAAGTTTCATACATATATGAATATGATTGTTGACTTATAAACAAAACAACCAACGCAAAAGGGACTTTGTCAAATTTCTATCCTAAAGCATGGATATGCAGGTAAAAAGCAATTTCAAGGCCTCAAGGGTGAAGAAAATTATGAACATTTCAACATGAGTGCTATTAAAGGCTTCATTGACGCTTGTCATCTTCTCTTTCTAGAAACTAATCAATGATCAAGCAAGAAAAAGGATCAATGAAATATATAATGATTAGAAAATTCAATTGTTGATATTGGTTTTTCATTAATTAACTCCCTTATATCAAATCAATTTTTAGATGAAAATATTCTTATCGCGATGTTAACGGATAAATAATTGTTTAACTATAAAAATTATTTGGATTGTTATCGACTATAGTTGTATTATGAACATATTTTTTTTTTATCATGTTAATAAACTACAATTACCATTAATACTAAAGCTGATAACAGTTTACATATTTTGATAGTTAAACAAATATTTACCTGGTAATTTGTGTAAGACTATTATTGAAATTTTCGTCTATAACAATAGAGAAACATTTGCAGGATAGAGAATGGCGGTAAAAAAAATAGTTTTGGATTCCTCTGATTTTAGTCTTTACAATTATCCAAAGAAAATATCCAAAAAAAAAAAGCAAGCCATACTAAAAGTAAAAGGCACTTAAACTCCGTTTTCTATGTAGAGTCGTGCCTCGAACCCTGGACACAAGACGATCAGTTTATTGTAAAACGAAAAAAATATGTGAACGATATTATTATTTCAATTTTTAAAGACGAAAAACACTAACATAATGACGTGAAATCATCAACGGCGTCAACGATTTATGTTTTAAATAGTGTTTGATGATTTATCTTTCTTTTCAAAATTTATTATTTATTTTAGGTATTAGGATTTTAGATGTAAAATATCAATAAAGTTGATAAAACAATACCGGGTTTTAAACCCATTACTTTCAAAATTGTAAAACTGCCATATCTATAAATTATTTGGACTAGAGACAAATGTTTTATTCCCAAAAATCTTGACACGACTCTGTTTATCTGTGTGTAAATGTTGGAAAGTTTTGTATCTATTGAAATACCTTAAAAACAGACCTTGAATGGTAAAGTAGATTTTACAATAGTTTTTAGATTTTGTTTATTAAAATTTCTTTTTTATCCATTCAAGACTTTTTAGAATAAATTCTCAAAAAAATAAGAAAACTAGATTTTGGATCTTCTCACCCATTTTCACTGAAAATCTAAAAACTATTTTTTTGGTTTTTTTAAGTTTTCAATGAGACTTCTTTTCTTTTTATTTATATATTTATTTATTTTATTTTTACACAAAATCAAAATCTGAAAAACCAAAAACCATAATACAAAAACTACAAACATTCATGGCCTTAATTCAATAACACATGAACTCTCTCTATGAGCACCTTAATAGCTTATAACAAAGTATTGGTAAAGTTTTTACACAATGGCTCACCAAGTAATTTGTATTAATCGCAGTCTACAAGATTCTCTTATGTATTTTGACCAGCACAGAATAATGAGATTTGGTGATTAGGCATGTTCGTTTCCTCATCCGGATGCAACATCTGGATGCAGATGTTAGATGTTGTTCGTTTTTGTCTATTTAATTTTGCATCTGGATGCTGAAATGAGATGCAAAATTAAAATATTCAGATATTTTAAATGTTAAAAAAATGAGCTTTCGAATACTGCATCTGCATCTCAAAATCCAAAAATCTAAAATATTCTTAAATTCTAACAAAATCAAAATTATTTTTATTAAAAAAATATTTACACGAAAACATATTTTCTACCAAAAAAACTCAAAAAACATTTAAAATAATTGTTAAAATTAAAATAAAATTTTTGTGGGAAACAGTATTAAGAAAAATATTATAATTTTAATAATTTTGTTAATCTTAAATTGCATAATTAATTTAAATTATTTAATATATATTATATATATATTAGTATAAAAACATGTCATTTTTAGTCATTTTTAATTTGTTGTGTGTGGATGTTGTTTACAAATTAAAAAACAAACAAACTTGCAAAAGCGAAATACATAAACGAACATCATCTGATGTAACATCCAGATATTTAATCCAGATGATGGATGCAGATGAGGAAACGAACATTACCTAAATCTTTGGCCAACACGTGAATTGATGCTAAAAAATTCTTCACAATTGTGATCGCTATAAATTCTTGGTCGCAGTCCTCTAATTGATTGTTAAACATTCATCCCAATGTTTATTTAAGGTGGAAAATAGATTGAGAAGCTAAAAATGATGGTATCTAGAGGGATAAACTTCACAGCTTAGATGGTACTCTTTGATTAAACATCTACAAAGGTTTTCAATAATTCAGCACATTAAAATTGGAGGAGTGTTGGACCGAGACTGATTTGTGCCAATTAAAACTCTTAAGAAACGGACCAGCAGTAACTAAATGGCCCAATCTTTCAATTTAAAAACGACATTGAACGATATGGGCCAAATAAAGCAGTCATTAACAAAAGTTAAACTAGAATAAAGTGATGGCCCGGATAATTTGTTATTTTTGTTAATTTAGATAAAGCAATAATTAAGATAAACGGGTTGATTAATGTGAAATGGATTAGAATATTAGATATTACTACTAGTAGATACTATAATATATTTTGGCTCGATCAAAAGACAAAAATATAATGTTTCCTAGATTTGGATCCGCACAAAAATACATAGAAAGTGGGGTAATATATATTTGCGAGTGACATTAGAACATCAAACTTCTACCATGGATATTCTCAATACTAACGTCCATAACCAGATTTTTTTTTGGTCACAACACTACAAAAAAAAATATACCGATTTCCGACTAACATTTCCAACCAACATCGTGCTTGGAAAGTTCCGACCACATTCTGATTATTTTTCGATCAAAAGAGCAATAGTTGGTCGAAAACTTCCTACTAAACAACTTAGTCGGAAATTTGTCGGAAATATGTTACCGTTATATTTTTGAATTTTCTGACCAATGGTATTCAAAAATTGGTCAAAATATTGACAACGGTATCTTAGATTTCTGACCAATTTCTAACTACTTGGCCAGTTCGTCGAAAAATTATGGCCGTTACAAAATTTTGACTAAATTCTGACCCAACTACTTCTATATAACTCAATCTCGTTTCATTTGCAGACCACACACGAAAAACTAAAAAAAAACACTCTCAACTTCTAAAGGCATCTCACTTAATTTATCGTATTAGGGAATGGATGTATAAGCGGATATATGAAAATACTGGAGAGATTCGATAAGAGTATAAGGTTGGAATTTTTTTAATTCATGGAGGTTCTAACTAATCAAGAAATAGTGCATGAACAAGGTATGCCAACTTGTCATTGCCTAAATGCAGAAATGAAAAGTTCATAAAAATAGATGTAGTTTGAAGATATCTTTATGATAGGAGGTTTATGTCTAAATATTATATATGGTTATCGCATGGAGAAGAATTTGTAGATATCTCGGATAGTAGTCGTAGAAGAAGAAGAGTAGAAGAAAGAAATAATGATAGATTTGTGGGTGAAGGTAGTAGTACAACTATTAGAGATGAGGATAATATAGAGAGGATGGTTAAAGATGTGTATCCAAAAGTTGTAGAAACTAGTAATGTTGTTGAAGAGTCAAACCCTAAAAACATTAGGTAAGCAAGATTTTCTAATGAGATATGCTGCATTCGACTAAACTTGGAAAGTTCCATGTATTTCATTCAATAGTGAAAACATTTCATGGGGCATATCCAAGGTGGAGGCAATCAAAGGGCAAAGGGGTAAACTAACCTCAACTAATTAAAAATATTTATGTTATGTTTAAAAAAAAAAAATTCTGACCCCACATAAAAAATAAATTTGAGTCTATTAACAAATTAATCTAGAAACATAAAATTAAATTTTAGTTTTACCTCACTTTGTTTAGTTGGGTTCACATTTAGGTTGTGAATTTATAACCTACTAAAAAGTATTTTTCACATCTATTGGTTTAAAGGCTTTTGATATTAATTTTGATTTTGTGTGTTGCTACTTCAACCATCAAGAGATGCTTTTCTGAAATGAAGATCGTAAAGATTACACTTCAGAATTGCATTGATGATCAGTTATTAAGTTGATTCTCTAGTTTTTTTTTATAGAAAAAGAGTTGTTTGAAGATGTAACAAATACAAAAGTGATAAAAAAATCAAAATATGAGTGAACATATTACAATTGTAGTTTTTTTAACAGTTTATAAACTACTACTTTTATACATATATTTTTTGGTCTCGGTAAAGTAAAATTCTTGCTGCGTCACTAGGCATATCAAACTTGTTCTAACAAAGTAGCCAACAGAAGAATATGAGTAAATTATACACAATGTGGTGTAATTTTGAAGATATTCCAACGTTCAAATTAAAAATCAAACCATGCAACTGATTAAAGAAGCCAACAATCGGACATAATCGGTAGTAAGA
Organism: Cardamine occulta; assembly: GCA_028015245.1. Lineage (NCBI taxonomy): Eukaryota > Viridiplantae > Streptophyta > Magnoliopsida > Brassicales > Brassicaceae > Cardamine > Cardamine occulta. Next base: position 9,384,302 of record CM051371.1, read on the forward strand.
TGTAAATGATGGAGTTCTAGGATATTTGGTTAGATGATCATCCAAAATTTTTACTTATCTCACATAATTAATGATATCACTCGTTCACTCGAAAAATTTGCTCACATATGTTGCAACTTTCCAAATATGTGATTATGTTATACTTATTGTAGACTAACTTAAAAATGTGGCCATGAATGGCAAACAAATAAAACGCGGATGAACATAGCTAGTGGTTCAATGATAATTATTCAAAATTATTTACAATTCAATATAGTCCCTGAATTGTTAAAGTGAATCAAGTAGAGTGCATTATGCGGATCAGACGGATCAAGCTGATTGGGGGTACAAAAGCAGATCATACAGATTTGGCGGTTTAAAATATATGTTTGAATGGTGAAAGCAGGTCAAATAACGTAAATAATAAAAATATTAATTTTAAAATAAAGTATTTTATATAATAAATAATATTAAATTAAATTTTGCGTTATTAGTTTAGCATTGTTTTTGTTTCAAGTTATTTTTAGTAATTGTAAATATATTGATATAATGTTGTAATTATTAATATTTTTAGTCTTTTAGATACAATATAATACTATCAAATTCTCATAAATACAATTACAAAAAATTGTATTTTAAACAATTGCATAATTTTTTATTATATATATGTAATTTAAAAATCACTAAAATATTTAATTTAGAAGTATGAATTTATAAATGTAATAAATATGCTTATAATTATAATATGTAAAACGTAAATATGTCCCTATAAAAACTATAATATACGATAAATCTAAAAAAAGAGTTTCATGAAAATAAAATAAAATTTGATGTTTTTTTTAAATTACTTTTATGTTTCCAATTGTATTTATCTCTGACATTAATCTATATGATATTGAAAAAATTGAAATAGTTGAACTAAAAGACAAACCATATGCTTTACATCTCATAAGTGATGCATTTTTACTCTTACAAGCACAACTTACTTTTTCTTCACAACAACATAAAACAAATGGAGAAGAAAATTTTATCACGATTTACCAACTTGAAACGCATGATATTACATACCTTGGCCATGAATAGGAATACAAATAAAGGTATATGAACATGTCTAGTGATTCAACCACAATTATACACCATTCAGCAAAGGCACTGAACGTGAAAGCGAATCAAGCATAGCGGATTAAGCGGATCAGACAGAGCAATTTGTTGAATGGTGAATGATTGTTGTTGAACCATTAGCTATTGTATGTTCATCCGCCTTTTATTTGTCTTTACATTCATGGCTAAAGTACGTAATAACATGCGATTCAAGTTAGTAAATAGTAATAAAATATTATCTTCTATTTGCGGTATGTTTTTGTGAACAAAAAGTAAGTTCTGCTTGTAAAAGTAAAAAGGCATCACTTATATATGAGGTGACAACATATGATCTGTCTTTTTGTTTTACATTTTCAATTTATTTTTTAAACATTATATGGATTAATGTATAATATAAATACAATTGGAAAACATAAAAGTAATTTTAGAAAAGAAAATTTTATTTTATTTTCTAGAAACATGATTGGTAGATTTATCGTATATTATAGTTTTAATAGTGATATATTTACGTTTTATATACTTATAATCATAAGTATATTTATTACATTTATAAATGGATACTTGTATTAAATACAAGTATTCATTTATAAATGTAATAAATATAGTTATGATTATAAGTATTCATTTATAAATGTAATAAATATTGTTTATTTTAGCAGAAGGCATACAATCCAGACATACAATATTGTTTATTTTATTTATGTGTAATGTGGTATACCATGAATAGAAAGAAAAATACGAAATGCGTATATATATATATATATATATAAACATGCATTCACATGTGTAAGCATCAAAACAAATTTAATACACATTCATAGATCGATAATCATATATCTAATACTAATCACCAAAATTATAGACAAACAAGTTTCCAACATGTTATCCTCGATTTATGATGTTGGTGATTAACAATAAAAAAAAAGATGGAAGTGTGATTTGACATAAGATAAAGACATATTGCATAATGTTGTAATTTCCAAACTTTCAAAAAAGTAGTATTCTGTTTACAAAAAGAAATTGGAATTGAATAAATTTAACATTCATTTCAAACAAAAAAAAAATTCATATACCTAATAATTGGCTCATGTCATATACGATAAATAATAGCCCACCGTTGGTGATGATATCATTTTTCCTATTATATTTATTTTGGATTAAACAAGTCGGAAGAAACAGCCAATGATTTTCAACAAGTGTGTTTGTTCACATATAGGAGAAGAATAGGACAGGCAATAGTGATTATTTTATTTTTGTATATTTCGTTTTCTTATTTATGCCTGTGGCATAACATAAAGTTAACATTCAAATGGTAAAGACACAAGACTAACTTTTCATACTTATATATAATAGAATTAAAAGGGAACAAAGGTAAGATAAAACCTATGCCTTATTCACTCATAACAAGACAAGTATACATACAAATTGTCGAAGATATTTAGAAAAAGCAATTAAACTAAATTGACGTCAAATATTTTCTTGTCCACATATGTAATAAATAGAAATCTTCATGATACAATGATTAATAATGTTTTGCGTTTACAAAAACAATTAATATTGGCAGTATTCATTGACTTTTATGAATCCTTATCTTTTGTATTAATGATCATTTTGAATTTTCAGTTATAATACTTCGATTGAAGAAGGAGGTTTTATTGATTTCTAATTAATTATATATGATTACCTAACAAATTATGATACTGTCCATCAAAGATGTGTTCATATGTATTTTTAACTGAAAAAAAGAACTTAAAATTCTTATTAAATCCATTTAAAGTCGCTAATTGAGATTTCAGCTTACGTATTAAAATCATTCATTTTATAACCTAACAAACAAACTATATGGGACATACCAATTGGAATAAAGATGAACCAAAATGTGAGTTTTGTCATTCTTAAAATTACCGATCCAAAAGATGCTTTTATCAAATCATAATTAACCAAACTATATGCGAATAAACGATTGGAACATTATGGAGAAGACAAAATCATGATAACATAAACATATTTATCATACAACTATAACAAAACACACACCAATACATGACAAAGGACAACTCATACATACATATATATATATATATATATGCCCATACATATATATAAGCTCCTTTATTTATCCTTCCAATCAATCAAAGATGCATGTAATATAATTACATCTTCACACCAACCCAAACAACAAAAAGCTAAACTTAAAATATAAAACAAAACAAAAAAGAACCAAAAAGGGGCTAATAATACTAATTATTATTAATTTTAATTTAAACTTTTAATTAATACATATTGATATCATTAGCCATGATTGGTTGGTTAGAGTAAACCGAACCACCCCAAGGATTAACGCCACTCATCATATCATCGTAATATCCGTCATTGCTATTAATCCCAACCGTACGATCATCAAATCCACAGCCGTCGATTTGTTCAACACCAAATCCTGAACCGTTGGTTATCGTCACAAGATCGACGATCTCGTTGAGAGATTGGAGTCTGGTGCTAAGCTCTGACATCTGAGCGGTGAGAACAGAGTTCTCGGCTTGGATCTTCATGTAAAGCTGAGATGTAACAGTAAGGCTCGTCAAGATCTGACGGTTGTCGTTTGAAAGCTGATTGATCTGAGCCGTAAGATCATCCACATGTTTCTGTTTACGCATCCTTGATCTACGAGCAGATTCTCGGTTTGATAACATTCTTTTACGTTTCCGTTCATCGACGGTGGGGATTGAATCCGTTGGATTACCACCGTCGGAAGAGCTAGAGCTCCGGTAAGTGCTGCTTGACGACGCCATTTAACAAGAAAATTTCAAGAACAAGAAATAAAAAAAGGGACAGATTTTTAATTTTTTATCTTTTTGGTTTTTGTTTTTTTTTTGGTAATAAGATTTGATCTGTCTGAAAATTAACGAATAGATGTAATTAATTAGATTTTTGAGGATTTTTAACAATTCATGAAACGTTGTAAAACCAGTAGAGGAAGACGACGGAGAAAGATTGAACAAGGTGGGTTCTACGGCGGAGAGCAGATTTAACCGTAAGCCCAGAGAGCAAGATTTCGCAAAGAACCGGAGTCATTAGTTTCCGATCATTCAAAACTCTGTTTTTTGTTATATTTACGGTCTGAATTTGTTTTGTTTAGAACAGAGAAGAAAACAGAGGAAGAGGGTGTTTTGGTTTCTGAATGTTTTGGAGAAGAAACAGAGAGAGGAGATAAATACAAACAAGAAAACAGAGGAGATAAGGAAGTGAAGATGTGTGAAGGGGAAAGAGGTTTTTGATGAACGATATGTTGTGGATTATATAGAAACCAAATCTCAAGTATCATCCACTTGCCTTCTGTAATAAATTGTTTTTCTTTTTTAAAAGAGAAAAAATAATGGATGGTGCTTGGTGGAAGAGATACGCGGCTACGCCCATTGTTTTATCTTTTTATTTTTTGGTTATTAAAATGTGAAATAATTAAAAATAATGTAGGTGGGTGTACTTTGCTTTATTTTTTTATTTTTTTTGGTAATGGGACTTTTTCATTTCATTTTGTAAGACTCTGTTGTTTATAGAGTTATTAATGATAATTATGGATTTGTGACTTTGTGTGGGGTAATTAGGCTTGTGTGATTAATGATGGTCAAATAGGTGAGTAAATGTTGTTGACCATATATCAAAGATAAAAAAGGAAAAACAGTTAATCTTTGAAAATTGCATCGTTGTTAGGAAATGACAGACATTTTTATGAATTTGTTAACATAATTTATTTCGCTAGTTTTGAATATTTTGATAATGTTGAATTAAAAGCAACAATAAATAGGAGGATAATTTATAAACAAATAAATTTTAGAAATATTTTTGAGATAGATTTTTCATATAAAAATCAAAAGAATTTATTTTTTCGTTGATGTTAAAATGTAATCATAACTTATTATTTATTAAATAAATAATTGGAAATTAATCAGATTTTTGTGTTATCTTGTTAAAATCATAATCATTAATCCATAAAATAGTTTTAAAATAAGAAAGGTTGTACTTTTCATACTTTGTTGTGAAATATTGTTGTTTCATTTTCATTGTATGTATATAAATCCAATAGACTACTTAAGTGAGTTACTAAACAAAATTATTGTTTAACACAAAATAAATGTGGTCTTATTTTTTATTTTTTGGTCTTATTCAAAGAATGATTTTAATAAAACTAACATTTTCAATGAATCTTTTTCAAAATTTCTAATAAAAAATAAACAAGAGATAAATATTTGGTTTACTCATTATTATTTAGAAACTGTTATGTATGAATCATTTTAAAAGCTCAAACATAAAGATTCTTACAGATAAAATGTTGTAAAATATTATAGAATTATTATGATTACTAATAAGAAGAAGATATGAGTCGAATATAAAGTTGAGGATAATGTTTTTGTTGTGTGTCTTAAAGAAAAAGGAGAAAAAAAAGTCTCCAGTCATAAGGAAAATACAAATCTTTTTATTTTGGGAGCTACCTGTGCTAGTATACAAGTTGTAGACTAGAGTGAAAAAAACTCTTGTCGAGATGTCAGTTCAGCCAATAGAACAGAAAAAGCCGATACTCCAGACTCCAGGGTTTAGAATACAAATCAAATAGCTCAAATGTAATTAGAACAAATAAATTTATGGGTGATTTATTTAGATATTTTAGTAATGTTATTTGTAGGATATAGACAAATAATAAATTGTGGTATACGTTCATTCGGTTTGTGATCCTCTCCCTCGAATGTTTATCACATGCAACAATGATCATATGTATAAAAACCAACAGGATTATAGATATTTTTCCATATATGTGGTTTATGGTTATGAACCAAATATTTATCATTGATGATCTTGAGGAAATGAATCCCTCCGAACTAAAATATGTTTCCTGAAAAATTTGAAAGTTATCATTTTTATGATAAATTATTTCCATCATTAAGGGTAGATGTTAAATTATTTCTTAAAATTGATATTTTATTATTTTGAAATATTAAATTTAACCAATCTTATTTGTTGTCTAGTGGTAGTTGACATGGGGTAAATGGTAAACTCGTTTCCTTAGATTTAATTTATACTCGATCAATTTTAAATTAGAAAATATTTTGACGAAAAACGTTATTTAATTGTTATTTATTTTTTTCTTGAAACATAACTAATATTTAATATCAATCATCTATCCATAATAAATAATACTCTAGAATATTATTAATAACAAAAAATCTAAATAATAATATTATTTTGTATAGAAACTTGTAAAACATCTGTACAAAAATCAACTTAAACATATAATATTATGAAACATATGGAGTATTAGAAACAAAATTCCTAAGTATGTTGAGAATGAGAGATTGGTGGAACAAGATGAAATTCCATTAGACCAAACTTTTTTGGTAAGAATGGCTTATTCTTAGAATTAGTCGGACAACTTAAATCGATTGTAATTGGACCAGGTTTCAGTCTATAACTTCCAATTTACTGACAATTCAGATTATTAAAAATGACCAAAAATAAATAAATATATTAAATTTACAAACTACAAGTTTTTATAATTATTATTGACAGTTGTCACATATCTCTAATTATTTGATTCAGCTATTTATGAAATAATAAAGTAGAGATTATTCTATTTATATTAAACACTCTAACAAAAGATTTAAAAAAAAGAAAAAAAAATTGGTGTCCGTCTCAACATCCTTTTAAATATCACATACTTATTATTTATTTTTTGGGAAACATCTTATTAATTAATTAGAAAAACTGTTTACATGATCTCGAGAAATAAATAAATTAATACAACAAGATGGATAAAAGTAAGATCAAGAAATAACACTTTGATTCAATGCTTCTTTTGCCAATTTATCCTTTTTACATACTTATTATAATTTATGTATATAATTTTATCAATCGTATTTTAAACGCTAGCCACCAATAATAATTAACGTTAATTTATACGAAGATTTTTGTGTTTTTCTTTCTGAATTGCTATATTTTACTGTCTTTATATATCAACCAGAAATTAATTTTCACAAAATAAATAATTAGAAATTAATAAAACATGAATGGTTACCCAATGAGAATGTTCTTATAAGGCTGGAGACAACTTAATAATTTTACTTCACATCGTACAAATTTTAGTTACCGTTGGTAGTTAATTGTTTAATCATTCATCTATTACTACAGTGCACGATGCTGTTTCTGACGAGAATCTCTTTTATAGATCTGCACCGTACGAAATCACGTGCATTGCGCAATCCATGTTCTCAATGAACGGCTCTTAATATACTTCAAAGTTCAAAATAAAATTAAACTAAATGAATTATTTGGCGAAAGAGAGCCAAGATATTAAAAAAATATACATAAAAGTGATTAACAATTAACCTCTAAGCAGAGGCAGGGGACAATAATCACATGGGTCCAAGCTCATCTCTTCTGGAACTTCTTAAACCATTTTTAAATGTATAAACTATTAGTAATCTATCATATCAGTCCCTAATTTGAGATGTGAAATCACGATTAATTAAAGCATTAGGGTTAGGTGAAATCCTTATTAACATTATCTTTCTAATAAGTTTTTTTTGAACGATATGTAAATAAATGATTAAATTGAGAGGAATATCCTAAAATACCATTAATACATTTTTTCAAATATTTAGTTTTGTATAGAAAATCTTATTTAGAAAGGTAATATTTTATCGTATTTTAAGAGAAAAAGTGTAGTATTTTTTAAAAATGTTCCCTCAATTAATTCTCCACCATGTATTGAGGAATCTTTCTTTGTCAGAATTTTTATTATTTTTATTGTTGTTGTTAATATTAATATCAATATCAAGTTTTAGTGTTTTACTTTAACGAATGACGTCCCCGTTTACGTATCAAGTATTAACAATGAGAAAATACATTATGTTTTAAAGATTATAAAAATGAAAATGCAAAGTTAGGTTGCAAGGGACCATCCAAATATGGCATACTCTTATTTAACTTTTTTTATTTTTATCAGAAAAAAACAAATTTTTTAATTTTTATGTTCGAAAGGTTCTTTGTTATTTTTTTTGTCAAAATACAACTAGCATATCCACTAGATGTACTCTCTATTCTAAAAATCTCCACCTACCTCTGATTACTCTCCGTCTAGTCGTTAAATCCACATTCGCCGCTGACTAGCTCTTAATCGCTAGGTCCACATTCGCCGCTAGATAAATTTTTTTTTTTGTTATTCAGACATTTATATTAGGAATTTTTGTGATATTTTACAATAACTTATGTTCAAAATTTTAATAAAAATCATAAAATTTTGTCTTAGAAATACGTTTTTATGTGTTTACTATAATTTTAAAAACAATATTATAGAAATTTTTTAATTATAATGGATTAATATATTTAAAAATATTAAAATCGTCTTAAAACCCTATAACTAATCTCCAATTAGTCTCTGTTTAATCTCCGATTTATTGATTAGGCGCTAGATCCACCTTTGCCGCCCGACTAGCGTCTAACAATTTTTGGAACATGGGATGTACTATCAAGATAATAGTAATAGCCAACATGAATATGTAGATTTTTTTAAAATGATAGAAGAAAAATATTTTGAATTAACCAAAGAGAACGTTTAGGCGACTGAATGTCTAAACCGTGTACATCAGATTAGATACTAAATTACCTGAGGATTTATTCACACACAAAAAAAATAGTTCTATATTCTTAAAAAAAAATTAGTGCTATATTAGTATGAGACATGGTTTTATAAAATGTACAAAAAATGACTGCTTAATGAGTCACAAATTGTTGGCTCTAACTTTGAGAAAGAAAAGAGAATAGTGGAAAGATGAGGAGAAAAGTAACAGTTTATAAATAAATAAATAAAAAACAAAGTCATTGCATGCAACCACAGCCCATAGGTCAGACCTTAAATTGGACCATTCCTTTTTTAAGAAAAAATATATTTCTAATTACTATTTAAAGCTGGTAAATAAAGAGATGCCAAATAGAATTTGATCTCACTTTAATGCGAGGTTTAGTATATAAATATCTCAATGATGTAGGCGATGAGGAATATTCCAAACAATTATTTATTTTATATTCATTGAACCTCTTTATAAATGTATAAACATGTAATGGACATATCAATGAGGTCACTAATCTTATGATTATAGAGTTGATTATTGGGATATTTTTTACTTTATAAGTCAGCATTTTCGGCACATTAATAATTAATGCATATAGCTTTCTATTTAGTTATTTTATCTCGAACCAAAATTAAAAATTATATTCTGTAAAAATAAATCAACCTAATTATTATCACGCAAGGTAGTCATAACTTGATTTATATGAATCAAACCAACATAAAAATAGATATCAAATTGAACTATCAGTTATATGAAACAAATGAGTTGGATACCAATATTTTTTTTGTAGATAAAAAATTGTGATAAAGTTACTCAAAAATGATGATAAAAATATCATAACGAGCTTCTAAACTAGTCACACATTGTTTCACAACTGGGTTTAACGTTTAAATAGTAAAGTTTATAAAATATCAAGGATCAAATGGAAAAAAACTGGACAAATAGCATATTTGTGAATTTGAAAATTTTATATTTAAATTTTCAAATTTGCTTTATACAGAGACTTTCTCGAATTGCATAGTGACTATACTGTTTCTACGAAATGTGATAATAATATTAAGCTGCGCTATAAGAATTGATATAGCAAATTTAAAATATAGAACAAGACATTATGTAACCGTATCCTTAGTGTATAAGCATCCACATAAATTAGAAGGACTCATTCGACATTGGTTAGAAGTTCGATCTGATTGATTCATATTGTTTTTTATTCTTATAAGATTTTTTTTTTCCCGATATCACTTATACATTTTTTAACAATAAATTTGAAATTAAAAACAAATAAAGTTCATTTTATAATTTGAATTCGTTAAATAGTCTTTTTATAGAGAGACAAACCATGTCTTGAAAAGTAAAAATTGTATTGGTTTTATTTAATGTATATTCTTTTAACTAGTTGTATTGTCCTGTTACTAATATAAGCGAATAATCACATATAACAGTAACAAACACACAAAGAAAGAGCTACTATTAGTATTGACTCCTACTACTTCACCACTAAGCAAAGCCTCCTTCAAAGAAGCAAAACGTAGCTTTATTTTACCTCTGTTCAAGAAGATTTTGTAAAAGATTACAGCTCATGTGCTTCTGTTAAAAGTGATTTGATTCTCTGCATCTTTAAAAAGTTGAAAAAATCACACGGTTGTCGTCAAATGATTTTGTTACGTCATATATGGCGGAAGAAAATGATTTTTTTTTTTTTTTTTTTGTGTTTCTTGAAATTTAACATCTGATTTTAATAGATAATTTCCGCACTTATAGTGGAATAAATTTTGTACTAAAGATACGATTTAAATCGTGGTTATAAGATATGCAGTCACAAATGATTTTGTTTCTTTTGTGTTTCTTGAAATTTAAGTGGTTTTAATAGATAATTTCCACACTTATAATGGAATAAATTTTAGAGTGAATTTGCAAGATACCAAAAACTTTGAAAACATTTGATTTATACCAAATTATAACACAGTATTGCAAAACAAGAGCAATAAACATTTTTTCACCATTTTATATTTGAAATATCACATCATAATGATTTATGCTATCTTTGTTATCTGACCCAAGGAAACAATAGTCAAAACACTTATATTTACTATGTTTGAGAAAATTACAACTTTGTCATCTTTCATTCTACTTATTTTTAAAAAAAATCTTTGGTACGAGTTTCAATAACTTATAAGATAAAATTTATTTCTATATTATATAAAAATAGAAGTAAAATCATTTTCTGAATACAAAATACATAAAAAACATATATTGAAAATGATATAACAATAGAAGTAAAATATAATGATGTTTTAACTAGTAAATACTTATTCGTTAACAGAGAGTTGAATCTATTATGTTCTTTCTTGTAATCAATGTCACTCAGAGGAGACTTATTAACTTGATGTTGTCTCTAAGATTTCTATTTTTCCAAATATATATATATATATACTATATATATATATATATGTTTTTATTATTTAAAATATAAATTGTTTTTATTATTTATTTTAAATGACATTGTGTTATATGTAAGATTTTAAAATTTTAGGATATATTTTAATGGAAAACAATATCCAAAAAAAAAGGAAAATGAGAAATTATTTTTTTATGTTAGTCTAAGTGTTCACCTATAGTTTTATATGGAAGCCAATATAAATGAGCAAACAAGAAAGAAGAAAATGAAGCATTATGTGTTAACTGGAAAAATAAAAACAAAAAATATTATGTTTGCTAATCATTTTTATTATTTTGTATAAGAATAATTAAATATCCTATTTTTAAACAAAATATTATAATATAAATTACTGTGTGTATGTTTTCTTTAGCTTTTTGACCAAATAAATAAACTAAATTTATTTTCTGAAACAAATTTGAATTTACTGGAAAAAAAATCATTGTTCTTAAATGTTCAAATTAAAACGTTATTAGATATAAAATATTATTATTTGAAAATATGAATAAAATTTCGATTGTGTTATTTGCTAGATTCTGGATCGACCGACAAGATAGACTTTTGAATGGATAGCTCTTGGGAACGACTCTAACGTCAACATCATTATATCAACTGTTTTACTTTACAAACGTGCGTAGGTTTGGTGCGATAAATACCCTCTTTGCTGGCTTTGGAAGTCCATGAGTTGTGTTGTGATAAAGCAAAGATGATAAACAGAAAACTTAAAACAAACAAAAACACACAGATTTACATGGTTTTTAATCAGGGTGCTGGCTACGTGACTACGTCCATGGCAAAAAAAGATTGACTTTACTACTGAAAACATAACAACACTTTTTTACATCAATAAATTTTGAACTTTAAAATAAGTTGATTGGAAGATGAATATATGTATTTTTCCTTAGACAATCTATGTTTGTTTCTTAACCAACATAAATTAATAGGGATTTGAACTTGAATGATAACATAAAGAGGACACTAATATAAACCATTAGCTAGTAGTACAAACCACTAAAACAACACATTTGTTTTCACAAAATTTTGTAAATTCCATGTCAAAAAAAGAGTAAGATAATAAATTCGACCATGTCGAAGATAAAATACTTTTACATAAATGAGAGATTTTACAAATTGGTCAGACATCTTAATTTGATTTTTAAGGCAGTTTTTTTACTTTTAAAATAGTTGGTAGGTTAACTTAACTTTCTGACCCGACCATGAGCCTACTAAATATAGAAACTTGGACTTGGAGTCACATAATTTTATTTATATGGCCTGTGGGCTGTGGCCACAAATGTTTCCTAAAAAGTCAACAGCACACTGGTCAAAAAATTGGTGGGCTAGATATTTTTTGTTTACTTTTTATATCCTTTATCTTTAAAAATAATAATATTTTATGCTAATGGGCCACAAAGTTTGAGTTTATGCTTGGGAGTTGGGACCCTCTAAAGTTCAGGCCAGCCCCTATATCTCATAATCCATTCTTTTCTTTTCTGGCAGCTCAGAATCCATTCTTGTTGTTTTTTTTGGTTCACAATATACTTCAATTAATTTTAATTTGCGGTTACAACATAGAGGGACCGAGAGCATTTTGCCAAAGAGTTCAAACTTCATACATAATAGAAATACAGAACATAGTAAATATAAGATAAAAAATTAAATTAAATGGTTAATAATAACAGGAAGCACCTTTGAAAGGTGTCGAGAAATAATCGCTTTGTCGTCAATTCTTATATGTTTTTTACCTTTTCTTATACGTAAGAGAACTCGTATACGAAGTGTTATGTTTTTTCATGTAAACTCTCACTTTATGGATTAGTTTTCTCTTAAGTAAAACCGTATCCTAAAAGGTTAATAGAAGTTTGGTTTTGCCGGAAAAATTCATATTTATAAATATTTTTACAAAGTTCACCTAAAAATAAAATTCTGATATTTTTGTTTTATACGTGGACATACATTACACCAAAATCTTTGAATAAAAAACAAGTCTTCAAAAAGTCTATAAATAACACTTTCTTGGATCAAAATTGGGAGCATTATCCATTTTGAAATTATTTTTGTATCAACAATAAACAGAAAGTATGAGGGGACATATTTTCCAAACTTCCATTATACACATGTTGGATGGCTCTGTAAAGGTAGAATATAAATCCAAAAAATAGAGAAAACACAAACAAACATTGAGTTGGATACATATAAAATACAGTATTTGGTATAAGTGAAAGTTCACCAACTCAAAAAAAAAGATAAATGAAGAAGAACAAACCTTAACTTAATTAGTAAAACAAAAATTTAAATTTACAACCAGCTGAGTTGGATGTCATATCATCTGCCACATCATCATAATCATCATTCCATACTGAATCATTTGCCACGTCACTAAATTGATAAAAAGTTAATTAGAAATAAAAAAATTATGAACACTTTTTCGATTTGGTATTTTTTTTTTTTTTTTGATAAAAACGATTTGGTATTTTTTCCGTTCATAACATAAAAATTAGTAACACAACAAACCAAAAAAAAAAGCTAAACTAAAAGTTATGAATCCAAAATCCAAAACCCAAAATGGAGAAATTACAAATGGTGGTAATAAGTACCAAACAAGAGGTAATACATACCAATTAATGACCAAATACTGTTGGGAGAAAAAAAAACTTTTAAGATGATGATGGAGAAAGTGTTTAAGTATTTAGAAGAGAAATGTAAGTAATGGAAGACTTTGATTTCTTTTACAACTCTTTCTTATTACTCACTTCTTAACTTAACTTCTTAACTTTTTAAAACTTCTTGAACTAGATTACAAATGAGAGGGTGAGGAGGTATTTATAGCCTCCAAACTACAAAATGTCTAGAATATTACAATCCTATATCTAGATTATTCTACCATAATATCTATATTATTTTATTACAATTATCTAGATAATTCTATGAAAATATCTAGATTTTTATTCTTAAGGAGGTGGAGAGATGTTGAGATGATTCTAGAAAAATTCTAGAATCTTTTAAGGAGGTGGAGGTGTTGATATTTCTAGAGAAGACTCTAGAACTTGGATCATATATTGGGTTTGACCCAATAATTAAACTTGATCCAAAATCAAATTTAACTTCCAACACCCCTTCTTAAACTTGATTTTGCTACTCCAAGCAAACTCCTCATCTTGATAAAATCTTCGCGTTTAAGAGGCTTGGTGAAGATATCGGCTACTTGATCATTTGTCTTCACATACTCCAACTGCACTTCCTTCTTGTTAACACACTCTCTAATGTAGTGATAGCGTGTGTCAATGTGCTTACTTCTATCATGGAAGACGGGGTTCTTCGCCAATGCTATTGCTGACTTGTTATCCACAAAGATTTTCGTTGGTTCCTCTTGTGGCAAGCTTAACTCCTTTAACAAGTTTCGTAACCAAATAGCATGGCAAACACATGAAGTAGCCGCTACATACTCTGCTTCACAAGTGGATAATGTAACGATTGGTTGCTTCTTCGACATCCATGTGAACGCCGTATCTCCATTGTAGAACACGAAGCCACTTGTGCTCTTTCGGTCATCTACGTCTCCACCCCAGTCGCTATCGCTATATCCAATAAGCTTGTGATCGTTAGAGATAGAATAGTATAGGCCAAAGTCTATGGTACCTTTGATATAGCGAAGAATCCTTTTTTCCGCCTTGAAATGAGTTATTGTTGGATGCTCCATGTAACGGCTAACAACTCCAACCGCATATAAGATATCGGGTCTTGTGCATGTTAAATAACGTAAGCTTCCAACCAAGCTCTTAAAGAGTGTCGGATCCACTTTTTCTCCTTCCTCGTTCTTTGATAACTTGATTCCACATTCCATCGGCGTGCTAACTGGATTTGAGTCTTCCATCTTGAACTTCTTAAGTACCTCCTTAGCATAGCATTCTTGAGTAATGAAGATTCCATTGTCTTCTTGTTTCACTTCAATTCCGAGGTAGTAAGACATCAATCCAATATCCGTCATCTCGAACTCTTTTGTCATCTCTTTCTTGAACTCCTCGAACATGCTTGGATTATTACCCGTGAATATTAAGTCGTCTACATACAAACATGCAATCAATATATCACCATTTTGAATTTTGATATAGAGTGCATGCTCATATGGACACTTGATGAAATCTTTCTCCTTGAAGTACTTGTCAATTCGAGTATTCCAAGCTCTTGGGGCTTGTTTTAACCCATAAAGTGCCTTTCTCAACCTTAAGACTTTATCTTCTTGTCCCTTGATTATATAACCTTGTGGTTGCTTAATGTACACTTCTTCTTCAAGTTCTTCATTTAAAAAGGCTGACTTGACATCCATTTGATATATCTTCCACGTGTTTTGAGCCGCCAATGAAATGATTAGTCTAACTGTTTCTAAACGAGCAACAGGAGCAAATACCTCATCATAGTCAATTCTGGCTCTTTGACTATAGCCTTTAGCCACCAATCTTGCCTTGTATCTCTCTACTTCTCCTTTAGAATTTTTCTTTTCTTTGTACACCCACTTTACACCGATCGCCTTGTGCCCATTTGGAAGTGAAGCCAACTCCCATGTATTATTTTTTTCTATCGCCTTGATCTCTTCATCCATTGCATTTCTCCATGTCTTCTTTTCAATGGTTTTTTGGTAATCCATGGGCTCACACTCCGAAAATAGGCAAAATAAAGTAAGATTTTCTTGATTTTCGGTTACCCCATAAAGTTCTTGTAGACTTCTAAAACGTGGATTCCTTTCGGTTGAACTTTCTTCTCCTTGAGAACTTGTTGGTGAACTTGGTGGTGTAGTAGGCTCCTCTCTTGGTTGCTCGAGATAATCTTCTTCAAAATGTGGAAAGAAATTATAATCTTCATCATTTGATCTCTAATCCCACTCTCTTTCTTCTTCAAAAATAACATTTCGACTTATGATTGTCTTCTTCGTGTCCGGATTGTAGAGCTTGTAGCCTTTGGAGTTAGTATCATAACCAATGAAGATATACTTTTCACTTTTATCATCTAGTTTGCTTCGCTTCTCGTCCGGTACATGAGCATGAGCAATGCTTCCAAAGACTCTTAAGTGAGAAACACCGGGCTTTCTTCCGCTCCAAACTTCTTGTGGAGTTTTTCCTGAGACACTTCTTGTTGGGGATCGGTTTAATAGATAAATCGCACACGCGACTGCTTCTGCCCATAACTCCTTTGGTAATTTCTTACTTTTTAACATGCTCCTCGCCATCTCAAGAATTGTTCTATTTTTTCTTTCCGCTACTCCATTTTGTTGAGGGGTTCTTGGCACCGTTAATTGTCTTTGAATGCCGTTATCTTCACAATACTTCTGAAATTCTTTGGATGTAAACTCTCCTCCACAATCGGATCTCATGGCTTTGATCACAAGGCCACATTCCTTCTCAACATGGGCTTTAAACTTTTTGAAGTTTTCAAATACTTCTGATTTTTCTTTCAAAAAGTAAACCCATGTTTTTCTTGAAAAATCATCAATAAAGAGAAGGAAGTAGTTGCTTTTACCGAGAGATTTTGGCTTGATCGGACCACACACATCCGTGTGTATTAGCTCCAATGGCTTTTTAGCTCTTGTGCTTGACTCCTTGGGAAAACTCATTTTGAATTGTTTTCCAAGTAAACACCCTTCACAAACTTGATTTGGATGGTTGATGCAAGGTAATCCTCTCACTATTTCTTTCTTCGAAAGCAACTCTAATCCTCCAAAGTTGAGATGCCCGTATCGAAGATGCCAAAGCCAAGACTCCTCTTTGTAGCACATCTTGAGACATTGTGCAATGTCATTTTGAATGTTAAGGACAAACATTCTATTTTTTGACATCGGCACCTTTGTAATGAGATTATTTTCTTGGTCTCTTATAGAAAGACTATTATCCTTTAATCGAATATCATAACCTTTCTCTAAGAGTTGTCCAAGACTCAAGATGTTGGTCTTCATGGTTAGAATATAGTAGACATTGGAAATAAATTGATGATCCTCATTCTTTAATCGGATGAGAATTTTTCCTTTACCTTGAACCTCTATTTTTGATTCATCTCCTAAGGCCGCATCTCCTCTCACCGATTTATCAAGCTCCACAAACATGCTTTTTCTCCCGCACATGTGATTACTTGCACCGCTATCAAGGTACCATCTATGATTATCTTGTTGTTCATCCTTCTTATAAGCTATTAATAACATGTCTTCTTCTTGGATTTTTTCTTCAACGTAGTTGACCTTCTCCTCGACTTTTTTGTTGTTGGGAGCCTTACATTCAGAAGCATAATGTCCAAGCTTCCCACAATTATAGCACTTGACACTAGATTTATCGTACCTTGATTTTTGATTTCCTTTCCCACGACCTCTTGATGAGCTTTCTCCTCTTTGCTTGGTGTTATCTTCATAGGGCCTCCAATCTCATCCATTTCCATATCCACGACCTCGTCCTCGTACTTAACCACCACCTCTTCTTTGATAACTTTGGTCATTTCCTTCTTTAACATGATCAATCCGCATCTTTAGTACTTGTTCGATGATATCTTCCTTTTTCTTCTTCTTTTCTTCATAGGCTTGTAATGATCCAAGAAGTTGCTACATTGTCATAGCCTCTAAATCTTTTGTCTCTTCTATGACGGTGACAATATGCTCAAATTTTGGATCCAACGATCTAAGAACCTTCTCCATGATTCTCACATCGTCTAACTTCTCTCCATTTCTTTTTAGGTTATTCGTAACCGTCAAAACTCTTGAGAAGTAATCGGAGACGAGTTCACCTTCCTTCATTTGCAATGGTTCAAATTCTCCTCTTAGAGTTTGAAGACGCACCTTCTTGACTTGATCGACACCCTTGTAGGATGTTCGAAGCTTCTCCCATGCTTCTTTGGCCGACGTAGCTTCCGCGACCTTCTCGAACGTATCTTCATCTAATCTTTGATAGATTAGACAGAGAGCCTTCTTGTCTCTCTTCCTTGAGTCTCTCAAACTATCACTTTGAGCTTGAGATATACCACCTTCATTCTCCGGTTCAATGAAACCTTTCTCGACTATCTCCCACACGTCATGTGCTCCTAGGATAGCCGTCATTCGTAGACTCCAATTGTCATAGTTGCTCTTTGTGAGCATCGGGACTTGGAAGGGAACACCATTACTCGCCATCTTTGTAAGAATCTCCTAGCTCTGATACCACTTTGTTGGGAGAAAAAAAAACTTTTAAGATGATGATGGAGAAAATGTTTAAGTATTTAGAAGAGAAATGTAAGTAATGGAAGGCTTTGATTTCTTTTACAACTCTTTCTTATTACTCACTTCTTAACTTAACTTCTTAGCTTTTTAAAACTTCTTGAACTAGATTACAAATGAGAGGATGATGAGGTATTTATAGCCTCCAAACTACAAAATGTCTAGAATATTACAATCCTATATTCTACCATAATATCTATATTATTTTATTACAATTATCTAGATAATTCTATGAAAATATCTAGATTTTTATTCTTAAGGAGGTGGAGAGATGTTGAGATGATTGTAGAAAAATTCTAGAATCTTTTAAGGAGGTGGAGGTGTTGATATTTCTAGAGAAGACTCTAGAACTTGGATCATATATTGGGTTTGGCCCAATAATTAAACTTGATCCAAAATCAAGTTTAACTTCCAACAAATACATGGTAACATATACTAAAACAACGATTGATTTAGAATTACACTTAACAAAAGACCATAGAAATGATTCTACATCAAATGAAATCTCATGCACTTCAGGGACTTCATTCCTCATTCCTTCTGAAATAAGGAGAACAAGGTCTTCAACAGCCAATAAGGCTAGGGAAACTGCACCAAAAGCAAAGGATAGACAATGCCGGGAAGAAGATCATTGCAATACCAAAGACTCTTGAGCCACGAAACCACTCAGCGCAAGTGGAATTTTTGGGCTGATAACAAACTTCCTAATCGCCAAAGAATTGGCCACAAGGGCTGAAGCTACATCTCAGCAAGCTAATGAGCTTTGAACCAGAGCAGCAAAAACGAGCAAAACAAGATAATAGACACCATAGCTAATAAAGGGGACTAAGCCCTTAGCAAAGTTAGTGACTAGAACTAGTTTCAAACAAACCTCAATACAAGGTAAAGTAGTAACACCTCCAATGTTATCATAACAAT
The DNA here is from genome assembly GCA_028015245.1 of Cardamine occulta. Lineage (NCBI taxonomy): Eukaryota > Viridiplantae > Streptophyta > Magnoliopsida > Brassicales > Brassicaceae > Cardamine > Cardamine occulta. The sequence continues at coordinate 9,403,584 of CM051371.1, forward strand.
CCTCATTACCAAAAAAGAAAACAATGCTTAATTCGTAACCAGAGGAGATTAGTGGTATGGACCACTCCATTAGAGAGAAGTGGCGAGCATATATGAAACAAAAAACTGCATTCAACAGTAGAGATCCGCACCAGAGCGGTAAAAGAGCCAACAATAGGTACGCCAATCATAACCAAATTCACGAGAACAGTGAGAAAGTTAAGTACCTTTTCCTCAATAAGTAACAAAGGAGAAGAAAACAACCTCTTAGCTACAGAGACAGGACTGCATACTGCAGTAAGAACTCGCACAGAGACGAAAAATTGTGTATCCGGACGACACAAACATACAGCCACCATACCCTACTAAGAGAGAAACGTCCAGATCTAGGATTAGGGAAAGCATAAGTGGGTGAGAGATGTGAGAGGTGATTGAGAACGAAGGTTGACCGAGGCAGAAGACCGTATCCGGGGAGTCTGGTAGGTTGGGTGGAACAGGTGGTTGAGGCGTCGTGGCTGGAATTGGAGCTGAAGTGGAAAGTGGTGCAACAGAGGCTGGATCCGGTAAGGAGCGCGGAAGATGAGACCCATACATCACACAACTAGCCATGAAAGAAGCAGGAAAAGGAGATAGGGGAAGAAATCCTCAGCGACAGATTAGGGTTTGCTCCTACATTGCCTGTTTTGTTGCTTCGTGGAGATCAACTACTTAAATTTTCTTAAAGTAGAAAGTAATGGCATGTGCAAAGTCTATAAACCGTAGTTTGTTGGAACATTATTGAGGAAGAACTGAGACATCAATTATCCAGAGCAGACATTTCCATTCAAGTCCTGGTAAGAATCTGCGAAGCTAAGAAGGAAACAAGAGAATCCGCAGATTGAAACTAGTGATACAGTCATGATCGTGCTAGCTAAACAGCAGCGTCCAACGTTTGTGAAAATTGGCGATATGTTTTGAATTAGATGTGTTTTGAAATGTTTGACCTATTGTCTTTTGTATCCAAATGTTCCTTTCTATATCAGGAAACTCTCGATTTCAAACTTCAAATTGATCCTCCGGAAGTGGAATTTCCTCTTCGTTGATCATACGATGAACTCCATTGATCCAAGCTTCTTCATCAAGCTTAATCTCCATAGCACTCAAAGATTCAATTCTCTTTTTCTAGGTGCTTTGTTGTTTTTCTCTATTTTGAGGAAATGTTTGGTGTTTTAATATAGCATTGGCTGCTACTTTATTATGCATTGCTAGCAAGTCTGAAAACCAAACCTAAGTCTTGGTTAAGTGAAGGATTCAGCTTTGACTTGGTCTAATAAAGGATTATAGTTTTTTTATTTATTTATTTTTTATTTTTTATTTTATTTTGGTTCCATGATTGAATGTTTAAGGAAAATTTAGATATAAAGGAGTTCTAATAAAAACTTCGTTCATCTAAACTTTTTTTAAAAATTGTCAATCTTTCTTTAACTATTCTTGCTACTAGAATAATACCATTTTATGATTAAAATAACCAGATAAATATGTTTTATACAGTTTATAAAAGAGTTATACTAGGATACACAAAACTATGAAGAATAAACTTTTTGATTTTATACAGTTTTAAGTAGGTTTTTAGGTTGATGAAAGTCGTTTTGAAAAATCTAAAACATGTTTTCTAATATTCAGATTACATATTCTAACAGTTCTATATGTTCTACGAAATTTAGATTATGTACATCTTCTAAGAGTTTTAGAATACATATTATTAGGAAGTACATGTTTAGTCAAAAGATAGCAGCTTCGTTCGATGTTTTTAGCATATGAGTAAAGATCGTGTGGTGGTACTTTGTAGCCCAAAATTTGATGTCCTCACAAAGGTTTGTAATCGATATTGTCTTGTTGCCTTCCTCTTAATGTTTGTAATAATTTTGTTTTATATATGGACGAACATTACACCAAAAATCTTTGAATAAATTACAATCTACAAAAAGTCTATAAACTACACTTTCTCGGATCAAAATTGGGAACATTATCCATTCTGTAATTATTTTTGTATCAACAGTAAACTAAAAATATGAGGGGACATATTTTTAAAAATATAGAGGTAGAATAAAAAACCCCTCAAAAATAGAGAAAAAAAAAACAAAAACATTCATACAGTTTCTTAGTATGTTATCTAATTATAGTGATTTAGTGTGGCAAGTGATAAACATTTACATAAAATACAGTTTTATTAGTCTGAAAATTTGAAGTAATCTCATAAACTCAAAGAAAGATAAATGAAGAAGAAACAAGCCTTAACTTACTTAGTAAAACAAACTGTCAAATTTACAAAGTGGAAAAGAGATACTCTGATCAAAGTCACTCTTCAAACTCTGTTACTACTACTCACTCACTGCAACTAAATAAACATCAAAGCACCAGTCGCTATATAACATAACACCAAAGCTGCATTTTAGAAAACAAACTAGGAAAAAAACTTACTTTTGCTGCTGATTAATGATGATGATGATCATCATCATTAGGTGTTTGCGATATCACCTTCAGGGTGGTAATAATGCATCTCATTCCACATCATCTCTCTGATCATTGGTTCCTCCATGTTCTCATCTATGTCCAAAGAGATAGGAACATGTGCAGGCGGATTGGTTCCAGGATCAAACAGCCCTGCCATGTAGGGGTGTAAAAGTGCATCGGTCACAGAGATTCTCTTGGTTGGATCGAACACGAGCATCCTCTGTAACAAATCTATAGCTAGAGGATTGGCTAGTGGGTAAAGATTTGAGAGATGAGTTCCTCTTGAGAAAGGAAGAGACTTTATAAACCTTCGAGCTTTCGGGTTGTCTATAAACCGAATATCCGATTCTTGTTGGCTACCAACAACATTGATGATTAGCTTAAGCTGATTAAGGCATTCTGTTCCCGGGAAAATCGGTTTTCTACCAAGAATCTCCGCAAATATGCATCCAACTGACCATACATCAATGGAAGTTCCATAGTTATCACAACAAAGAAGAAGCTCAGGTGCTCGGTACCAACGTGTAACCACATACTCAGTCATAAACTGTTCATTGCCTCTACTCGTTCTTGCCAACCCAAAATCACAAATCTTGAGATCGCAGTTAGCGTTAACCAAGAGGTTCCCTGGCTTCAAATCCCGGTGAAGTATGTTTGCAGAGTGAAGATACTTCAATCCTCTAAGCAACTAAACATAACAACAACAACAATCAATAACCAACCGATAAAACACGAAAAAATGTAGACTTATCGAGTGAACTTATTACCTGAAACAAGAAGTATTTGCAGTGATCATCAGAAAGAGACTGAGAGGATTTAATAATCTGATGAAGATCAGTATCCATTAACTCATAAACCAAGTAAACATCTTTGAAACTTGATTTATTAGAAGGCAACATAACATCTTTAAGCGCAATGACATTGTCATGCCTCACATGTCTAAGAAGCTTGAGTTCTCTCAATGTCCTCAAAGCATCAACTCGATTCTCAAACACATTGTGAATCTTTTTGATAGCAACTCTCTCATTGGTCTCACGATTGATTGATGAACAAACCACACCATAAGCTCCTCTCCCAATAGGTTTAATAGGAACATACTTAGTATCGATTTCGAACAATGTTTGCCACATCGAGTAATAATGTTTCCCTTGTTGTTTAATCCCATTTGGTGGCTCAACTAACATCGCCATTAAGCTCCTAAAATCAGACAAAACGAAACAAAACAAAAACCCAAAATTGGTAAGATTTTGAAAAGGGGTTTTGTAGAAATTTTAGGGATTTAACGAATCATTTAAGATTTATTCATCTTTACGTCTTTAAAAAGTGAAATTCAACTAAAAAAAATCTTCTCTTTATCTTTACTTAGCTATCAATCTTACTACTCCCCAAAAAAAAAAAAAAGTAAACTTTAGTTATAATCATAATCAACTCTTTTAACAAATCAGAATTAACTCAAAAAATTAGCTAAAATCATGCAGAGAAGAAGAGATCGAAACATACCAAAACTGAAATTACAGAAGATGAATCGTTGTTGTTTGGTGATCACTGATCAGAGAAAGAAGAGAAGGGTATGATTGGATCTGAATTGAGATTGCTTCTTCATAGCTAAAACCAGAAGAGATATAAGAGAGAGAGAGAGAGAGGGTTAAGAAGTGGTGAGACCCATAAGGAGAATGTTATGGAGGAAGAAGAAAGAAGAAGCAAAAAACGTTGGTTGATGAAGAAGCTTTTCTTACTTCTTTTCTTTTTCGGTAAAACAAAAAAGAAAGTCTTCTAATTACGAAAACGACATTCTTGTAAGATATTTTTGTTATTTAAAAACTTCAGTTACAAAAGAGATATGTATTGACAAAAAATCTCAAAAGTTTTTATTTATATTTTATTCAGATTAGGAATCTTTATTACGATCAAATTAAGAAGTTATGTTTACTTATTTCATCAAAAATAAAAAAGAATTATTCTGTCAGTTTCTAATTAATTTTTAAAAAAAATCTAGAATAAGGTTTATTTACTTGATATATAAACGTACACGAATACATAAATTGAGGATTAAAATGGATTAAGTAACCGGCTAAGCACGTGGGTGCAGTGAAAAAGGACACGTGGCATACGTAGATTGGAAGCATCTTCTTGTTGTACGAACCTTAGTTTCCATTGAGAGCCGGTGAAGTTAAACCTAACTAAAAACCCTTAAAAGTACGACAACTACAAACTACTCTTTAGATCCTCTGTGTCGTACGGAGGCTTTTCAGAAGAAAAAAACCAAAAAATAAGGTGTGGCTGCTGGGATTCGAGCCCAGGTCTCCACGGCCACAACGTGGAATTCTTACCACTAAACTACAGCCACTTTTTTGTTATTCTATCACTTGACATTTTATATAAACCAAAATCATGAATTATATTAACAATTTCCAAATACTGTACAAACTTACAAAATAAATCACAAAACATCATATATATATATATATGTGATAATAATTTAAGACAATAAGAATGAACAACTGAGAAAAAAACTTGGAAAACTATATATGCTACATCTAATAAAAAATTTTAATTATAAAAATCTTATTCAACTTCATCGGACGTAGAACAAGGAATATGTGGATTCATCAGAGTTGGAGTAGAGTATGTAATACTTACTAACTTGATAGAGATAACCGGCATCAACTGTACATAAGTACATCCAATACAAGAAGATGTTCAATGCGGAACTTGCAAGTGACAAGTCCCTCTACATAACTTACATTCGTACAAGCAAAGCGCATTTGAACATGCTCGTTTCCAAGGTAGAGAATTTAGTTTGATTTTTCTAGCAAAGAATTTCGGTAACAGTACCTGAAGGTTTTTCTTTTTTTCAATCAGTGGTTTCTTATCTCTTTGGTCGAGTTTTTTTTTATTGGATTTTCATGTTTTTTGGGTTTAAGTTTCTAGATCTGGTATTTCGTTTAAGGTTATGGATTGTTTGCCTAACTAGTTCAAGTTTGTTCAATGATAAAAATTTTATTTTTTAAATTACCGTTCATAAGTTTTAAAAACAACGTTACCAAAATGAGAAAATCTTTATTCATTGAAATATGCTAAAAAGAAAAGAAAAAATTTGTTTGGTCAAAATGAAACTCTTTTTAATTTGAATATTTTCTGTTATGGAAACAAATATTAATTAAATTTTCACAACCATAATTGCCAAATTTGGATAATGATAGGTTTCATGGATAAATACCAAAGATCATAATAAATTTAATATATCTTATCTTATTATATAAAATTGGGTTGGACTCACGAGAAGCTGACACATGTCAAAATTATATTTCACAAATAATTCAGATCTTGCCATGTGTCAAATTCATAAATACAATTACTAAAAAGTATATACAGAAAGATATATTTTAAAAGAAAAAAAAAAGAAACCAATAATTTGTTAATTTATCTAATCAATAATTAAAATAAAGAAATAAGTTTTTTAAAAAAAACTAAAAACGAAAAATAAAAGAAATAATTTTAAAACAAAAAAAAACTAATAATTTGTTTATTTATCTAATCTAATAATTAAAATTAGGAAATAATTTAAAAGCAAATCTAAAAACGAAAATAGAACTAATTAAAATATAAAAATAATTTTAAAAGAAAAAAACCATGAATTTGTTAATTTATCTAATCAATAATTAAAATTAAGAAATAGTTTTAAAAGGAAAAAAATGAAACCAATAATTTGTTAATTTATCTAATCAAAAGAAAAAAACTAATAATTTGTTAATTTATTTAATCAATTATTAAAATTAAGAAATAAGTTTAAAAAATTTGAAAAACGAAAAAAAAAGAAAAAAATTTTAAAAGAAAAAAAAGAAACCTATGTAATTTGTTAAATTATCTAATCAATAATTAAAATTAAGAAATAACTTTAAAACGAATCTAAAAACGAAAATAAAGCCTAAACCCCTATTTTAAGGAAAAAAAATTAAACACGAATTTGTTAATTTATTTAATCAATAAATAAAACTAAGAAATAATTTTAAAAGAAAAAAGGAAACCAAAACAATTGTTAATTTATCTAATTCTTATTATATATAGGAGAATGATGCAAAGTTAGTAATTTGCCTGATCGTGACACATGTCAATTAAAACGATTAGATTGCGCCACATGTTTAATCAAATGAAACCATAGATTATAAGAAAAAAAGGAAATTTTTAAAAAGAATCTAATCCTAAAAGAAAAAGAGTTATAATATTCCATCTCTATACTTATTAAGTAAAAAAAAAATGTTAAATTAAATTAAAATTATATTTTGACAAATTTCATTTGAAAATAAAATTTATAAGTTAGTTCCTAATCCTAAAAGGTAGAAAAAAATAAAACCATGGATTAGAAAAAAAGGAAATTAAAAAAAAAAGAATACAATTCTAAAAGAAAAAGATGTCTAATTTCTTTTTAGAAGAAACATCTTATCTTTTTATATAAAGTTTGGTCGCACTCACGAGATCTCGACACGTGTCAAAATTCTAATTAAAAGGATTATAACATGTGTCGCTTATTCGATGGTATTTTAAAACATGTAAATAATATTATGTTATTTTTATTTTCCACAATAGAAAAGGAAAATAATAATAATAATAATAATAATAATAATAATAATAATAATACAGATAAAATTTAGCTTTCTATTTTTCTATCAGAGATTAAATTTTATCATCTCAAAAAAGTTTAAACTTAGTTTTTCAAATTTAGATTTTTAGAATTTTATATTATTTAAGTTCCAATGATTTTGTTTTACACATTTTAAATTATTTGAATTAAAATATTAATTATTCGATGGAATTTTGACATGTGTAAAAAAGATTATGTTTTGATTTTATTTTTCATAATAGAAAACGAAAACTAACAAAAAATTAAATAATAAAATAGATAAGTATTTGCTTTCTATTTTTGAATATAGATTAAATTTTATTATCTCAATAAAGTTTATACTTTCTTTTTTATATTATTTAAGCTCTACCGGTTTCTTTTTATTACACATTTTTATTATTTGAATGTAAATAATAATTATAATTAGTTTGATCACAATATGTGTTGCTTAATCGTTCAGATTCTAACACATGTACAAACAGTATTGTGTTATTTTTGTTTTCTTCAATAGAAAAAGAAAACATAAAAAAATATATTTAATTTTTACTTTTTTTTTTTAATATAGATTAAATTTTATTATTTCAATAATTAAATTTAAAATTTCCATTTCAAGTTTATATATTTTGATTTTTATACTATTTAAGCTTCAATAGTTTTAATTTACAAGTTTCTAATTATTTGAACGAAAAAAATGAATCAGTATAATCGAATTATATAAAAATTAAAAAAATAGTTACTTTTCACAAATATAACTAATAACTTTCAGATATTTTTGGTTAGTTTAGGGTATTTTAGTTATTTTGGTATTAGAACAGTTAATATTTTTCGAGTTTATGATTGTAGGGCAATTGGGTTATATCAACTTTAAATATAATTAAGATTTCTGAGTAGATAATTATATTTCAAGTATTTTTTGTATCAATTCAGTTCTAGGTTCGAGTTTGATACTTCGGATATAGAAATCTAGGAACTATTCAGATTTTTGTCAGATTGGTACCCTTTTTCGGGTTGGATTCGGTTTGATTCTTCGAGTTTCAGATATTTTACCCAACGTTGGTCGGAAAAATAAACAACAAGATGAAACTAAAAACTAATGGACATGATATATATTTTAATATGCGAATAACAAATTTTAATATATAAAGTTAAATAAAATTATTCATGTAGAAAAATAAACTTTTGTAAATAATTTTATTTTCTAACAAAATTTTTTTATACTTATTCTCCATAAATAATTTAAGATGAATCACTAACAACAACTATTTAATTTAATAATTTTCTTAAATTCAACTTATTTTAAAACTTAAAAACATGCACGTCGGACGGGTCCTAATCAGTATTATATAAAGGTTGGATTGCACTCATGAGAAACCGATATGTGTTAAAATTATAATTAACGAGATCATGACATGTGTCGTTCGATCGAAGGGATTTTGACATATAAAAAAATATTATGTTATTTTTATTTCCTTAAATAGAAAAGAAAGCCCAAAAAAAAAATAGATAACTTTTTATTTTCTATTTTCTAATATTAATTAAATTATATTATCTCGATAAAATTTCAAATTTCCTTTTCAAGTTTACATTTTTATAGTATTTAAGATTTAATAGTTTTTTTATCACACGTTTCTAATTATTTGAACTAAAAAAAGGATTATCAAGATTACATAATAAAATAGATATTTAGATTAAACCCAATAGAAAAAAATAAAATAAAATAGATATTTAGATGTTTTTAGATTTTAAACTTTAAACTTTAAAATTTACTAAAAATTTAAATTTCCTTCTCATATTTAGATTTTTAGGTTTTTCATATTATTTAATCTCCAATAAAAATTCTAAGAGGCTTCTAATTACTTAATCCATAAGATTCTGACATGTAGAATTTTTTTTAATTTTTTTGTTTTCTTTAATTAAAAGGAAAAAACAACGAAAACAATAAATAAGAAAATACATATTCTTTTTAATTTATATTTTTCTCTAAAATATGTATTTACTTCTTTAAAAGACGTATCTCACACGATGATCGAAAAAACAAGCAAGAAGATGAAATCAAAAGCTACTTATGTTTTATAAATTTTTAATATGTTAAGAATTCTTTTTATGTAAATAATTATTTTCTAAGAAAATATGCTTTCTATTTTTTTGCCTAAAATAATTTAAGATATTTTATTAAAAAAATATTTTTATTTATTGATTTTATCTAAATTTAATTTATTTTTAAAGTTTAGAAAGCCATCTATCGGACGGGGTCCTATTCTAGTTATTAAATAATTTTATCATCATAAATTTAATATATGCAATTAAGATTAAGATTTTTTTGCTGTCTTTGGATTCGATTAACATTGATAAGCTAATCAAAATTAATCCAAATTCGATGGTAGAAGGTGAACGAATTAGGTCAAAAGAGTTTTTCCAATCATACTTTCCCTTTTCTGGTTTTTTCTAAATACCAAAAATTTTGTTAGCTGATCAAATTAATCCAAATTAGATGGTAGAAGCTAAACGAATTAGGTTAAAAGACTTTTTACAATCATACTTTCTCTTTTCTGTTTTTTTTAAATACCGACAATTTTGTTTTTAATTTATATTCTTGACCCCTTATTATAATTTTTTCACCCTTTATATTTTGAATGTCTACTAAAGTTCAATACTAGAGCTCAAAAACAATGATCATTATATTTATTTTAAAATGATGACTATTATAATTTGATACCATAGGCATATAAAGTCGAATATCAGGACGAAAAATAGCCCATAAGGGATGGGAACAGATCATTCAAGAAATAAAAACATTATCCAACCTATTTCAGATCAAATATGTGACGAAAATTTTGTGTAATGGGACGAAGTCGGGAAATTAGAATAGGTAAATGCAATTTTCAAATTCTCACTGATTTGGATAAAGATCTCTTCAGGACATATATTTTAGAAAATTTTTTTATTTTGAAAAAATTTAAAGAAATTTTGAGAAATATGAAAAAATTATATAATTTCCATCACAAACGAAAAATACAAGTATTGAATATGATTTCCTTACCTATCTTTTACTCAAAATAAATATTTTCAAATGAGTGATTAATTAAAAAGAAACGGTTATGGTATGAAAAATTTCCAATGGATAC
>CM051371.1:9413901-9513901 GCA_028015245.1 Cardamine occulta
GAGATTGGATGGGTTTCCAGTTCTGAAATCCATGCATGATGCACATAATTATTTCTAAAATTGAACCAAATTTCATTTATGACATCTAAATTTTACAAAACACATAATTAAAACTAGAATACAGTAAATATCAAATAAATTCATCTTACAAATATAACTTTGCACGTATGTGCGGGTCAGAATCTAGTATGATAATAATTTAAGATAATAAGAATGAACAGCTGCCAAAAAAATGGCTACATTAAGAATTAACTAAAAACTTTTATTTTTGTTGTTGTTGCATTACAATAACTTTTAATAGTTTTTAAGCATTATATGTTGATGTAAATTTTTGCACTATACTAAACTTTTGTATAAACTACATCAATATTACAATTCTTATAAAATTCTTTGTTTATTTACACATAAATTATTTACATCAATATATATACAGACAAACAAAACAAAAATAGTTTTCGCTTTCGAGATTCTCTTAATACAAAATATGATTTAAATTTAAGTTAATGATATGATCAGTACATTTAGCGGCCATTTAATACCTCTGTTTCATCAAGAAGCTTTCTTCTTTCTCACTCACCAAGCGAACTGCACACAGAGACAAAAGCAAAACAAAAGACCAAGTTTAATGTAAGTAATTATACACAGAATTATGATTTCAGAAGCCATTGATTTGAACACGAACCAGCTTCTGCTTCTTCTTCTTCTTCTTTTTCTCAATATATGTCACGAGGTCCTCTTGTCGGTCAAGAGAGTCATGAAGAGCCTATGAATATCAAAATGAGAGATAGTGAAAGAAACATTTGAATACATTTTGAAGATGTAAAGATGAAAACATATGAGTTTACCTTCTTGGTTGCAGCTAGCTCTTGTTCTAAGACATCAGCTCGGCTAATGGCACTATTAAGCAACTCTGCTTTCTCAGGAGGCATAGTTGTTGGCTGTTCACTCAAATTTGTGACTTTCTGCTCAAGATCAGCCATTCGTTTCATCACCGCCATGAAATCGTCCCCTGAGATGTTTGATGTCGCCATTTTCTCTGATTGCGTCGAGTTGTCGTCGCAGTAAGCTGGACTAGAGTATAAGGTTGACTCTGTTAGCTTCCTTGGCACGTTTTTACTCACTCTAACCATGGTGACTACACCCATTACAAAAGCCATTACGCCAGTGAAAATTGGAGACCTATCTCTTTCGTTAGTAGCTTTGCAAGCTTCTTGAATGGCGTAAACATCTCCTGTTCAAACACACAGTCAGAGAAGTATTAAGTTAATTTTATGCACTTCAATTTTTTCTTAATCCAACACTATATAGGGATGCATGAGGATACGTTTTGAGAGGGAAAATTTATGAGCTTCTGGCCTGTTCCAAGCTGGGTGAGCAACAACGACCTGAGAGAGCTCTGACTCGTCAGTTTCAAGAGCTGCAGATTCATTTCCCTGAGATATCATATAATACGAATGAGTGATTCAACAGAAAGATTTTGTTAAAATGGTGCATGTAGATTAGGTCAAGGCAAACAAGACCTTGGAGTAGACAATGTCTTCCTCGGAGATAGCATTCTCTGCAGCATTTTTAGCTTGAGATCTCTTTGAGCATTTGTGGTCACCGTTGTTTACTCTCTGTAAGTCAATGGTAAGAATCAGCTTGTTTTTTTTTCTTTATAGAGAAAGCTAACTACGATTGTTCTTGTAGCTATAGTAGATCAAAATATACCTTCATAATATCTGGATGGTTCCATGGTCCTTTGTCCGAACGCATGCAACCCCCCCTGTCATCACAAGTACAAGAACCTCCCAGAAACTCAGGCAGCTCACTGGTAAAAAGAATAATAACAAGTCAGTACTCAGTAGCTAGCTCAATCAAATATGTATTGGCAGAGCTTACCTAGCATCGATTATTTCAAGCAACTTGCTTTGGTACTTGTTGCCAAGAACCTGAATATTAAATAAGCTTAATTAGTTAATAATGATTCTTTTTCAATTGAAGAGCCAGAAAAGAGAGAGTTTAGATACTTGCATTAATCTTTTCTGTAGTCTTTGGGTCAAGGAAGGACTTAACAGTGTTCCACAACATTCTGAATCCTGAGCCAGCATTGATAATAAACATCCTGTTCAAGGTCTGAGCCAATGATAGTAAAAAAAAAAAGATTAACAACCAAGAATCATTCATGAAAGAAAGATAAACCAAAACAATGATCATAATATAAATTTCACACCTCGGGATAGTTGTCACCATCGACCTTTTGAAGACGAGTAATCAAATCTCTAGTTGCCTTGTTAAAGCTTTTGATCCCCTGTTACTAATACACCATTGTTGGTTCAATCTTGGATTAAATAGTTTTCTACTTGAAGAAACTTATATAAACTTACCACTCCTTGAACATCAAGAATTGTTGTACTTTGATCAATGTGCTTCATTGCTGCGATTGAGCATGCTGGGAACTTAACATCGAAAGTCCTCTCAAACTCCATCACATGATAGTTTACATATCTATCCATAGTTGTAACTTGCATCAACTTGGTAGAGTCTACTTGACCTATCCTCTCAATGTACACAGGTCTTCCTTCTTTATCGACTCCATGATGTCCGTGAGGGTAGTAATTCAACACTTCATCTTTTTCCTTGAATTCAAAATCCTAAGAGATATACATACAAAGTGTAAAAGACAACGTTTTGAATCACAATCCACACTTAATGAATACATACATTTATAACAGTGTCAGCACCAAACTCCTTCCTCCATTGGAGCATGTCAGACCACATTTGTTTGGTTTTCTCAAGATCAAATTTTCTAGCCTTCAAAAACCTAAGCATCATATGGTAATCATCATGTTTGTCCGGGAGCAATTCATCGAGAACAAGCGCTTGGCGAAATGCATCAACCGCTTTCAATTCCTCTGGATCATGCTCATCTTCAATCTCCATGGACATCACTTTGTTACTTCTTCTCATATTAGTCAAAGAATACCTCAACTTTGAGGAATTCCTCTTTTTGAAAGAACACACATTTGGTTTCTCTCCATAAACTTCAGATTCTAAGTAAGATCCAAACATACATACATACATCAAGAAAGGTAACAAACAAGAGAAGGATTCAAAATGGACACAAAAAAAGAGACATACCAATGGTGAGAGACATAGTGTGTTGTTATGTATTAGATTAGGCAGATACGGGCGGAGGAGAAGAGCACTCTATAAGAGTGTTCTTATAATTTGCCAAAAGTCTTGTGCCTGCAAATTTCAATCAAAAGAAGATAAATTCTCCAAAAATCAAACTCAAAATGAACACAAATGACGACAAATTCCAAAAACAAATACACAAAAGAGGATGAACACAAAAAAAATGGATAATTACCTCTGCAAAGAGGAAATGAGAGATTAGTGAAAAATAAAAAGAAGAATAAAATCTCTCCGAAAATTTCTGGTAATCTTTTATTTGAAAACTCCACCCCATTTTTTGTTTTTCTTCTTTACCAACCATTGATTCTCTTCTCTCTTTCCCTCTTCTTGTACATAGAAACGGAGGGAAGAGACACGACTTGCTGAGTTATGATTCCATACATCGCGCATTTATTTCCTATTGTACAACTCCTATCAGAAAAAGACATGTTTCTATGATCAAAATGAATTTTTCTCAAAAGCTTCTTTCAAGGAAGGCTTAGAAACATACAATACAAGCTTGATTTTGTTTTACCAATTTACACAACACAAATGATTACAAAGATGTATCTCTTATTTGACATTTTCTAGATTTCATTAGTAAGTTTTGAATTTTCTTTTCCCTTTTCCTTTTCGTTTATAAGCTTTCTTCTTCACACAATTCAAAGAACCACTCTGTTTTTCGTCATCATCATCAACTACTTTAGCTTTACAAATAGAAGCTTCCTTCTTCTTGGTCTTGCTTCTCTCAACCTTCCTCTTCTCAACAAAGCTAACAACTCCACGAAGCACAACATCAGTATCATCATCTTGCATCAGCTCTTCAGCTAACTCAGCTGGAGTCACCTCTGTTGAATCAATCAGCTTCTCGATTTCTTCACACAAAGGATGGTTTAAACCATCTAAACCAAGGTAATTAGAGACCAATGTCCTAAACCCTAAACCTGTACAATACGACATGTTGATATGCAAATCCATTCTTCCAGGACGTAGCAAAGCTGGATCAAGCCTTTCTTTGTGGTTAGTAGTGAACACAAAGATTCTCTCATCTCCAAAACTTGACCATAACCCATCAATGAAATTCAAAATCCCTGATAGAGTCACCTACTCAAAAGACAACATCAATCACAGTCAAAATAGATTCTTTCAAATCAAAACCATCTCAAAAAATGAAAAAGATCTCACCTTTCCTTTAGATTCCTCACTTTCTTGATCCTCAGCTTCTCTATCTCTAACCTCAGCATTACAATCAATATCTTCAATAATCAAAATCGAACGGTTCGTAGTAGATAACAAGATCCTCTTCAATTCACCATTATTATAAATACTACTAAGCTCAAGATCAAACACATCAAACTTCAAGTAATTAGCCATTGCAGCAATCAAGCTTGATTTACCAGTTCCTGGAGGTCCATACAACAAATAACCTCGTTTCCAAGCTTTACCAACTCTTTTATAAAACTCTCTTCTCTTCAAAAACCTCTCTAAATCATCAATAATCTTCTTCTTCGCATTTGGATCCATCGCCAATGTATCAAACGTTGATGGATGTTCAAGGTTGATACATCCCCAATTCCCACCAGCAGATCCATCATCATCATAACTTGCATACACATCTCTGCTATAAAGCTTCACAGCTCTTAGATTCCTCTTCATCTCTTCTGCTTCTTCAACAACATGGCTCAAGTAAGACCCCATGATTTTGTCTCTAAGCTTCTTCTCGAATGTGAGCTCGTAGTAACGTTCGCTTTTCTCGTCCTCCGATTGAACGTACCTCCATTTCACCTCGGAGTTCTCGAAAGTATCGAAGATCTCTTCACCTTTCTCGATTGAGACTGTGAAATGTTTCTGCTTTGGGGTTTTTCCGACTCGTAACCGCTCTGTGTCCGGTCCGATTTTGTTCCGGAGATACATCTCCGCCGCGTCGAACACTTGGTTTCTGTTGGATCCGAAGTCCTCGTCGATGATTACAGTGAGATTCTTCGATTTTGGAGTGAAGAACCGGTCTAGTAAACCGGATAAGTAAGATCGGAGCTGTTCCGGTACGAAATCGTGAAGCATCGATCTAAAAAGCATCAAGAATCCGGTTAAGGATGCGTACGCTGAGAAAATCGAAGATGGTGAGAAAGATAAATCAGATGAAGGAAACATCTTTGCTCAATCGAATCAGAATAAAATCTCCGGCGAAAATTTACCGATGACCTAAAAGGATTAAAGAAAGGGGTTTTAGAGAAATGATGTAAGCACTGAGAAAGAGACGATATTTTTATAGACGCGCATGGCAAATATTTTTTATTTATAACAAAAATAAAAGGGTTCTCGAAGGAAGATAAAAAAGGAAAGAAACTTGGAGAGGAAGGAAGCTTGCGTTGCAAGGACTAAGTTGATAGATGGGTTCTCTGTACAAGTCAGAAGTCAGTTAGTAAAACGACACGTATTGAACCCACTTGATCCTTTTGTCTTTTTGATTTGGTCGAAGAAATTGTCAAAAAATAATATTTTGTCAAAAAAGGAGGACGTTGTTAAACCAATTTTGACGGTGTTTGGTGCAGATGGATTCGACGACCCGAACCTTTACAAGGACGACCAAAATGTGAGCCTAGTCCAATGGTTGTTTAAGTTGGACTCTAGTTGTTTCCATCATAAACTCATAGATTTACCATATATATCTTTTATATACCTTAAAAATATATGGGTAAATTGGCTGAGTGAGTACTTTTTCTAAAAGTTATTATAAAAAAGATCGGTTACTATTTACATTTGTGAAAAAAGGCTAAAGATATTAGGGGGTAGGGAGAGGGCAAACTAAATGACTAAAAACACCCATATATTGATTGTTAATTACAGTGGAAGTCATTGACATGTTAATGAGACTAATTGCCGTGAGGCCATTAGTCTATAGAGAGATTTAATTATGACCCAAATACCCAACTAAAATTGAAAAACAAACCCAATATACATAACAAAAGTTTGGTAAATCGGAAATATATATGGTAGATCTTAAGTTGTCATTTAAATAATTTATCAAAATTTTTTTAAAATACTTCTTAAAATTTTCAAATATTTTTCTGAATCTAACAAGACTTATTATCATATTTGGTAAGTTTTTACTCTCTTCTTCCCTTCTCATTTTTTTTATAAATGATTCAAATGATAATAATTAGAAGAATAAAGAAAAGAAAAATATAAATAAAAGAAATGATAAATGTATTGTACGAGGCAAATCGGTGTACGAGATAAGTCGGTGTATATGACGACATGGAAAACGAGACAAATCGGTGTCTAAGATGAATTCGTGTGCAAGAAAAATTGGTGTATAGAAAAATACAGTGTACAAGAGTTTGTAAGAGTTATGACAATTGTAAATAGTGATTAACCATATTTTCTAATTACTTTTGAAAAATTACCTATTCACCCAATTATCTTTTTAATAAACTATCATAGGCGAGTCAGTATACAAAGTGGCTCGATTACAAGACAAACCGGTGTACAAATCAAGTTTGTGTATGAGACGAGTCGATGTACAAGATTAATAGCTGTATTAGTCAAATTAGTGTACAAGGTAAGTCGGTGTACAAGAAATATAAGTATACAAGATGAGTTGGCGTACAGAAAAGACTGTACAACATGTTTTAAGAGTTATGACAGTGTACAAGGTAAGTTAGTATACAAGACGAGTTGGTGTACATAAAAGACAGTGTAGAACATGTTGTAAGAGTTATGATAGTGTACAAGGTAAGTTAGTGTACAAGACGAGTTGGTATACAGAAAAGACAGTGTACAAGATATTGCAAGAGTTATGTCAGTGTACAAGATGTTGTAAAAGTTATGACAATGTACAAGGTGAGTCGGTGTACAAGGTGAGTCGGTGTACAAGATGAATCGGTGTACAAGATGAATCGGTGTATAAGAAAAATAAGTTACAAGATGATGTGGTGTACGAGAGATATACAAATCTAAGAGATGGAGATTTGGATAACATGTGTACATGCCCGGCCCAATGATATTTAGTGCCTAAAAGCAAAATCAGATAAAATCGTAAAAATACAACTTCAAGCCTTGAACTCAGGTTGCCAATGAGAGCATGGATGAATGAACCACTGAACTACATACATATTTTTGTAAATTTTGCTGGCCAAATAAATATATAATAATTGTGATGCCTAAAGCTGGTGTTTTAGTAGTTTTAGCTCAGGGCCTGCCATGCATGTGTACGTCGCGATGTAAAACGATGATGATATATGATGATACATGGAATATATAAGTGTACAGAATCGGTGTACATACACGATATATTTGAGAATTTTTGTTAGATTTACAAAAAGATTTTACAAAATAAAATGGGTCTTTTTAGATTCACAAAAAGATTTTAAAAAATAAAATATCTCGTAATCTTTTATTTGAAAACTCTACCCCATTTTTTGTTTTTCTTCTTTACCAACCATTGATTCTCTTCTCTCTTTCCCTCTTCTTCACGTCAGAGTTTCGGAACATTTTCACTCTCTCATAAGGTTCAGTTTTATCTCATTGGCGTGGGGGGGGGGGGGGAGGGGGGGAGGGGGTGGGGGATTAGCTTCTTTCTGCAAAATCTATTCTACCAGGCTATTACAAGGGGTCTATTAGGAGGGAACAGTGAGTGTTGCTTTGCTCAATTGTGAATAGTCTCTAACCCTAATCCATAATTACTTTCAAATTTATGTAACTGTAACCAAAGTTTTCAAAACCGGACCAGACCGGTTCAACCGGGAATCGGACAGTTAACTGGTTCCGAATAGTGGTAAAATCCGGATTTGAATAAAACCGGTAAAATCGGCCTAAACCAGTAAAACCGGTGATCCGATTTGATTCTAAAACTCGGTTCACAAAATTTGTGTCATAATTTTTTTTAAAAAAAAAGAATTTTTAAGTCAAAATATAAACCACAATTTAAATTCATCTTTTTTTACTTTCAATTTGATTACTAATTCATAAATTCTAATAAAGAAAAATGTTTATTTATTTATGTAAATTGACTACAAATTTTGATATCTACTTATTTTATCACTTTTTCTTTAGAAATATTTTTTTACATTAATCATATTCAATATGTTATTAATTATTTGTATAAGTTTAAATAATTAATATAGTGTTCAAGTTTTTTATTCTGTTGAAAATACAATTCTAATTTTAGTCATATTTTTTATTTCTTTAAATTTAGTGTTATATATATATATATAAATATATATAATATATAATATTTGAAAACTCGGTTCGATCGGTTGAATCGATCTGACCAGCTACTCAGTAATGATGGCGAGTTAGTGTTCGGTCTAGTTTTCAAAACATTACCCCTAACCCAATTAACTCAAAATAAAATGAGTTATAATAAATTCTAGAGGTGGAAAACTAATATTTAATCGGCGGCAGAAACCGCATTTTAGAACGTGATTTTTATGATTTAATAGCATTTTATGCGTCCTTAGTCCTTACTTCATCAAACATAGTTAGGTAGATTATTAATACTAATAGGCCCAAGAGATGTTAAATGTAGGTTTTCTTTTCCCGTTTTTCTTTTTAATGTAATTTATTTTTTATACTAAAACTAAAAATATTTTGAAAAGTTCAGTTTAATAGCTAATTAAGCATCTCCTTTCAAAAATAATTATATATTAAAATATAGAAAATTAGGCATTTAATTTAATTAAAGAAATCATACAAAAACTAAAAATATGATATTCCAAAAAATATTTAAGTAATTCAATTTAAAACTGTATTATTAATGTTCAATATATTTAATTTTGAAAAGTTTAGGCAAACAAACATTAATGTTTTATGCACATGTATATATACATATATAAATCTGGTGTTCCTGTTGTTAAAATTAATAAACTTTGATTGTGAGTTAAACTTATGTTTTCAACATAAAACAACAAATTTTATTATTAACAATAAAGCCAGAATACACTATATGTATATATTTTTTTCTCTTTTTGTTAAAAGCATACACTATATTTTGCAGATAAAAACGTTTCTACGGCAACTTGTCCGTAAGCACCAATGCAACATCACATAGATCATAAATAAGTCCAATTCTAGCTATAAGTTGTGAGCCAGGATCAGGTTTAACATGACTTTGTATATCGCCTTGAAACTCTTCTACAATTCTAGCCACGGATGTAAGAGCAACTATCAAGTCGCTCTTGTGCCTGCTTTAAAATGTGTCGAGGATGTCATATAAATATCCTTAGAACGAGGATCAGTAAGTTTTCCGAAATGAGGATCAGTAATTTTTTTGATAATTGACTGAATTTGATTCATTGTTTCTATGACATTTGTTTGGGCTTTATTGATTAAAAACTTTTCAAGGCCAACAACATCAGATTGTTCTGTTAGTGGAGTGATTTCAAGTTCTTGAAACAAGACTTAGGATTGAGTGTTTCTGAGCAAATGTCTTCGATCTCATAATCGTCAAATGACGAAGATGCACCATTTTATTAGAACTTTCTCTTTCAAAGTTGGAAAAGTTTTGTGAGAGAGTTGATAAAAAGAAACAAAAGGAAATTTTTTATGAGAGTAGTATTGGTGAATCATGTATATATATTTTTTGTTTGGTCAACGAAATCATGTATATATTTTGTAAGGCATTTATAAGAACTGTTATCAGAACTAAAAGCATTTGAATATTTATATATTGGCTAAAAACATGCTTTTTTTCCCTTTTTTTTTGGTCAAACGGGTAAATATGATTCTTTAAGGCTTTCAGATTTCATTCATTGGTTATAGATTTCGTTGAAGAAATATTATACACCACTAACTACCATACTAAAACAAGAGTTTTGACTAAAAAAAAGTAGTTCTAAAAGCAACCTCATTAGTGATACTCTGGGTGTCTTAAAAATAAATTAGTATTAAAATTTAAAAACACTATTTTTAGGGATCTAAAATATTTTTCTATAGACACAATGTTAACTATTCACACATTTAAAGATATCTTTATTTTTTTTCTTTTATAATTTTTATGTTTAAAGAGATTCTCATAGTATACCGATGAGGATGGTCTAAGAAACCAAGATCATTATCTTGTTTCGTAGAAATATTGACAAATTACAAAACTATTATTTTAAAATAATTTTAATGTTTCTCTCATTAAATTATAATCAAATTAATTCTAATTAATAATGTATGTCAAAGAAATACCGCTAATTCTGGAAAGATTAGTGACATTTCTCGAGGCGTTTTAATCTTTATTTCTTAAAACTCATATCAATCCTATCAACGAGAAAAACTGAACACATCACAAAGTGATTCTTTTTGGCCTTTTATATGGTCCAATGCGAAAAGGATATATGTAGAGCTTTTGTACCTAAAAACTCATACAACACCAATATTTACCGACTTATGTTTGCTCGGATAATTCAGTTCACTTTATTTGGCTAGTCTGATAATCCGGTTCAAGATAATAATATTACTGAAAATAATAACACCAAACTCTAAAATTATCATTAAAAACTAGTAAAATTTAGAAATGATTTTGTTTTTAAATTGTATCTTTTTCATTAGTTTATGTCACTATTAAAAATATTGTTCACGGTTAAATCAAATTGTCACCAAGAAAAATTAGCATGAGAATTATTGTTACTAATGCATTATTTCAATAATTATTTTATTTTATCAAATTCCAACAATCCATTCAGATTTTATATTAAAAGCATTATAATAAATTATAATTTTATCATACTATTTATTTAATTAATTTTATGTTTTTGATAAAGAGCATACATTATATTTTGCAGATAAAAACATTTCTAGGGCAACCTGTCCGCAAGTTGTATGGCAATATCACATACATCAGAAATAACGTCAAGTCTAGCTAAAATTTGTGGACCAGGATTAGGTTTAACACGAGCTAAATCGTATTTATTGTCATTTGTAATTTTTAACACGGACAGAAGAGAATCGATTAAAACGTCCTTCTGCCTTTTTGACCAAGCCGTGATTGCATTGTCGCAATATGTAGCAGCCCATTTGAAATGTAGCAAGCTTGCATCATAAGTCTCCTTAGAACGAGGATCAGTAGCGAAACGAGGATCAGAGATTTTGGTGACAATTGTTTGAAGTAGATGTACTGTGGTTGAGACATTTCTTTGGACATATTCGACCAAAAACTTTTCCATGCCAACAACATCAGATTGTTCTGTTGATGGAATTGATTTCAAGATGCTGAAACAAAACTTAGGATTGCCTGTGAAATGGCAGATGTCTTCGATGTCATAATCTTCAAATGAAGAAGATGCACCAAGAAAGATGAACACAATTGCCAATAGAATATTGGTTTTGAGATACACAACCATTCTATTGGAACTTTGTTTTCCAAAATTTGAAAATTTTTGTGAGAGAGTTGATGAAAAAATGAAAAGGAAAAGGTTTGTGAGAGTTGTATTCGTTGAATCATGTATATATAGATATTTTGGTCAACGGAATCATGTCTATATAACGCATTTAATTATAATGTTATCGGAAATATTTATTATCTTGGGTAAATATGCTTTTTTTTTTTCTTAATTTCTTGGGTCAAACGGGTAAATATAATCTGGTGGATTTCATTCCTTTGTTGTAGTCTTGTAGATTACGTTGAAGAAATATTATACACCACATACTAAACAAAAGTTTGACTAAAACAATAAGTAGTTCTAAGAAACCAAAATCAGTATCTTGTCTCAAAGGACTCTATTGACCGAATTACAAAACTAATTCCCCTGTTTCTCAAAAAAGACTCACTTTACAGTTGAATTTTTTGTTTTTAAAATAATATTATTTTATTTATTAATGTGAATTTAAACAAAAATCGAATTTACCCTCTATAAAAAGTTAAAACTCTTTGAACTTAAGTCAATATTATTAAACTAGTGACATTTAAATAAAGGTAAATTTGTGTAATTGAATATATTTTTAATTTGTTTGAAAATGTCAGAAAAATACTCTTTGAAGAACGGAGAGAGTATTATTTTAAAATAATTTTATATTTTTTTCAATAAATTATTAGAACTTTGTCTTTCAAAGTTGGAAAAGTTTTGTGATTCTATAAGCTTTTTTTTTTTCTTTTTTTTGGGTCAAATGGGTAAATATGATTTTATATCTTTCAGACTTCATTCATTTGTTATAGATTATACATCAATAACTACCATACTAAAACAAAAGTTTTGACTAAAAAAAAGTAGTTCTAAGAATCCAAGATCATTTATCTTGTACCATAGAAATATTGACAAACTACAAAACTATTATTTAAAATACTTGTAATGTTTCTCTCATTAAATTCTAATCAAATTGATGAATGTCAAAGAAATGTCGTTAATTCCGAAAGTTTATTGACATTTCTCGAGGCTTTTTAATCTTTATTTTTAAAACTAATAAATCGTATCAACGAGAAAAACTGAATACATCACAAGGTGATTCTTTTTGGCCTTCTATATGTAGAACTTTTGTACCTCAAAACTCATACAAAGCCAACTACAATTGGATCCGCACGTATGTGTGAGATTATGTTTATAACAAATATATATAGTTTTTAAATTTATTCATCTTGGAATGGTAAACTTGTTTCGTCCTGTACCCGTCGAGAAATTTTCATCTCATAAAATTTTTTTTTAAACAATTATCCGTTTGAGGATTTTTATTTTAATTCAATAGATATGATGACTTGGATAAATAATTAGAACGGTATACCTGTATGTCCTGTTTATGTATTTTAATGTAAATTTTTGTTAATCAGATAAAAATTATTGGAAATTATTTAAATTTTATTTTTTAAGAAATTTTCTAATTTTTTTTCAAAATTCGAAATACCCATCCCCAAGTTTATCTTTTATAAATCAAATTGAGTTTGACAATTGAATTAAGCCAACCAAATTTCTCATTCCGTCTTGCTATCCAAAATTTATGTTCAATATTTTATCGGGAATAATTTGGATAATGATTTTCATTAGCTGAATTACCCACTCGGCCATTCATGTCTTGTATCTAATATTTTATGTCTGATATTAAAAATGGACAGAGCTAAAAAAATATAATTGATTATTTAGCTTATGACATGATTTGGTTGTAAAAGTTAAGTGATTTTTTCAAACTATTCAAAAAATTTGAATGGTTTGATTAGAAAATTAAATTTATTTATCTACCACAAATGATCCTTTTTATTAACAGTGATAAGCAAGTTTTATAATTTTTAAATTATTTATCTAACAATTAAGAAAAAATATTAAGTAAATATTTTTAAAATAGTAAGATATGCAAAACAGATACAAAAATGGTGGTACATTTTGTTATAGATGTATATATATATATATATGCATTTTTTTAGATTTGATATATCAGGATTGTATTGTTTTATTATATAAAAATTGAATTTGTTTAAATTATTAAAATTCATGGTATAATGTATATTTTATTATTTTAAATAATTGTATTTGATATATTTTAAAAAATTAAATTAAATGTTTATATAATATGGGTGATATATATCTACCAGATTAGGATCCGCCCGATGGGCGAGTTTTTTAATATTAAAATAAATTAAATTTAAGTAAAATTAATTATTAAAGTAAATATGTGTGCCTAATGATTTATCTTATAAAAATAAATTTAGGAGCAAAACTAGAAATCATATTTTGTTAGAGAAAAAGTTTGGTTATTAACATATTTTATATGAATAGATTACTTTCTATATTATAATTTTATTATTAACATATTAAAAATGTATACCAAATCTATTAGTTTAGTTCATCTTGTCATTTATTTTTGTGGTCACCGTGTGAAATATGTATTTTTAAATTATTAAACTTCATGGTATAATGTATATTTTATTATTTTAAATAATTGTATTTGATATATTTTAAAAAATTAAATTAAATGTTTATATAATATGGGTGATATATATCTACCAGATTAGGACCCGCCCGATGGGCGAGTTTCTTAGTATTAAAATAAATTAAATTTAAGTAAAATTAATTATTAAAGAAAATATATGTGCCTAATGATTTATCTTATAAAAATAAATTTAGGAGCAAAAGTAGAAATCATATTTTGTTAGAGAAAAAGTTTGGTTATTAACATATTTTATATGAATAGATTACTTTCTATATTATAATTTTATTATTAACATATTAAAAATGTATACCAAATCTATTAGTTTAGTTCATCTTGTCATTTATTTTTGTGGTCACCGTGTAAAATATGTATTTTTAAATTATTAAACATAAATAAAAAAACTAAACTGAATCTGACCCGAAAAAACCCCAAAAAGATCCTAAACTTCTCTATATGAAGAACTAAATCAAAACTAAAACAAAAACTGAATGGATACCTAAAATATTCGAAATAAAACTATATATTCAAAATCATTAATAATATTTGATATAAATCAATTATATACACTACAATTATAAACTAAAAAATATCAATTATTTTTAGATCAAAATAACCAATATATGCAAAATGCAAAAATATTTGAAAGTTCTAAGTTATATTTGTAAAATTTAAACAATTTTTAATATTTGTATTCTATTTCGTGTATTCAAACCTGACTCGAATGCATATGAAACCAAACTAAAGCTAATGGATCATAGGTCTCTAAACCCAAAAATCCGAGAGACATGAACCAACGCTAAACCTCATACCTAGTATGAGATGTAAAAAAAGATCCAGATACTAGCAGATATGTTTTCACTCATATCTAGGTGAGACGTTGTTCTCGCAAGATCTTAATTGTCCAATCTGACATCTTCTTGTTCAGATCGTATCTCGATTCCCTACATAGTATCTTTTCCCTCTCGCAGCTTCACTTTGCTAGAATCTTTAATGATTTGGAAATTAATCATTATTCAAAATAATTTTTGTGATTTCTAATTTAATTAGATTAATTTTACCATTGTATGCTTAATGAGTTTATTTAAACAAATAAAAATCAATGGCATTACATGAAAAATTTTACAAGTTAAAGATTACTTTCAAATTATGCTTTCCTTTTAATAGTATAGACATTTACCTCTAAATCCTACTTTTGTTTGTTCTGATAATTAAGATCACTTTATTTGGTTAGTCTGATAATCCAGTTCAAGATATTTTTACTGAAAATAATCGAACCAAACTATATAATTATCATTGAAACTTATAAAATTTAGAAATAATTTTGTGATTTAAAATTGTATATATTGTCATTAATTTATGTCACTATTAACAAAATTGTTCACAGTTAAGTCAAATTGTCACCAACAAAAATTAGCATGATGATTATTGTTATAAATGCATTATTTAATTAATTAATTATTATCAAATTCCAATAATCCATTCAGATTTTATATTAAAAGAACTATAATAAAATTTAATCTTATCATACTATTTATTTAATTTTCAACCATTTAATTTTAATTCATAGATCTAAATCCGGATCCAGGTATTCGCAAACATCTAGATGTTTGAGTGAGTATCCAAAAACCCGAATACTGTATTCAATGGTTAATGTCTTAATGATTCAAATAAAACAGTCAAATAACTACTCTTTCAATCTGGTGTCCATATTGTTAAAATTAATAAACTTATTGTGAGTTAAACTTATGTTTAAAACATTTTATTATTAATAAAGCCAGCTTACACTGTAAAATATATTTTCATGTTTTTGATAAAGAGCATACATTATATTTTGCAGATAAATATTTTTCTAGGGCAACTTGTACGCAAGTTTTTTTCATATCAAAAAAAAAAAACTTGTACGCAAGTATTATGGCAGTATCACATACATCATAAATAACGTCAAGTCTTCCTAAAATTTGTGGACCAGGATCAGGTTTAACACGAGCTAAATCGTATTTATTGTCCAAGCCTGCAATTCTAGCCACGGACGTAAGAGAATCGATTAAAACTTCCTTCTGCTTATTTGCCCAAGCCTTGATTGCATTATCACAATATGTAGAAGCCCATTTGAAATGTGTCAAGCTTGCATCATAAATCTCCTTAGAATGAGGATCAGTAGCGAAACGAGGATCAGAAATTTTGTTGATAATTGTTTGAATTAGATGTACTGTGGTTGAGACATTTCTTTGGACATACTCGACCAAAAACTTTTCCATGCTAACAACATCAGATTGTTTTGTTGATGGAATTGATTTCAAGATGTTGAAACAAAACTTAGGATTGAGTGTGTTAACGCAAATGTTTTCGATGTCAGAATCTTCAAATGACGAAGATGCACCAAGAATGATGAATACAATTGCCAATAGAATACTGGTTTTGATATACACAACCATTCTATTGAACTTTGTTTTTCAAATTTTGAATAAGTTGTGTGAGAGAGTTGATGAAAAAAAACAAAGGAAAAGGTTTGTGATCGTTGTATTCGTTGAATCATGTATATATGGATATTTTGGTCAACGTAATCATGTCTATATAAGGCATTTAATTATAATGTTATCGGAAATATTTATTATCTTGGGTAAATATGCTTTTTTTTCTTAATTTCTTGGGTCAAACGGGTAAATATAATCTATATAAGGCATTTATAATGTTTATAAGAAATATTTATTATCTTGGGTAAATATGCTTTTTTCTTCTTCTTTTTCTTGGGTCAAACGGGTAAATATGCTTATATAGCCTGTTAGATTTTTCATTCCTTTGTTGTAGTCTTGTAGATTACGCTGAAAAAAATATTATACACCACATACTAAACAAAAGTTTTGACTAAAACAAAAGTTTTGACTAAAACAAAAAGTAGTTCTAAGAAACAAAGATCAGTATCTTCTTCTCTCAAAGGACTCTATTGACCGAATTACAAAACTACTTCTCCTATTTCTCAAAAAGACTCACTTTACAGTTGGATTTTTGTTTAAAAAGTAATATCATTTTATTTTTCTGTTGTGAAATTTTAAACAATAATTCGAATTTACCCTTTATAAAAAGTAAAACTCTTTGAATTTAAGTCAATAATATTAAACTAGTGACATTTAAATAAAGGCGAATTTGTATAATTGAATATATATTTTTAATTTGTGGGAAAAGTGTTAGAACGATACTCTTTGAGAAACAGAAAGAGTGTTGAAACTCAATAATTGACAAATGTATTTGGCTAAACTTCCGGCGATTTTTCCGGTGAATTTCATCACCGAAATAATCGGATTTTGGAGTTTTTGTAATCTTTGTAATGAGTACTATAAGTTAGTGTAATTACTTGTCAAAATTGAAGTCAATTTGAATGAGAAATGAGTGAGTAAAGTGGGTACCTTAGACAAAACATGTAATTTGACTAAGTATCAAAATGAGCAAAATATCCCACATTGCTTGGAGAAACATATTTTTACTAGTATATATAGTGTTAAACTCACACTATGTTTCATTAGCTTGGGAGTGGACACTATGGAGTAAAAGATGTATGGATGTTATGCGAAACCACACACATGCACACGCGCGCCGCCGCCGTTGTGCCATGCCGAGCCGGGCTTGGGTTTGGGCCTACAAGCTTCTATTCTTTTTGGGACAAATTTTTATTATTAATTTAATTAATTTCCCTTAAATATTTTGTATAATTTCAGATAGATCTAGAATTTTCTAGATTCGGTTCGATTAAATCAAGTGGATATTTTCGAATCTTTATCCCTAACTTCAGGATCAAATCTCTCCTCCATATAAATATAGATCTCGTATCTCCTCTCAAATCATTCAGTTACGAAACAAACAAAGCTTCCAGCAATATTTTCTCTTTCTAAGTAAGTCTCGAGAGTATAGCGTAGATAATAGTTCGTAGATTCTATAATCGGCTGTATCGATTATAGTCTCAATACAGTTGTATCCTGAGATTCAAAATCTCATCAAATCGTCACACTGCGGAAGATTTATAGAATTAAGGAAAGAGATTGTAGTGTGCAAAATCCACACTACCATAACTTCATTGATACAGTCATCAAGTACAAGAATACAAGCTTCAATGCAACATGTGTATAATATTGCAACAAAGACTATCAAACGCTTCACCGCTCTGTCTAACTTCAAAGCACTTATCCTCAGACGGCGACCACGACAACATCTTTTTTCTTTGTCTTCTATCTTCCTTTCTTGTCAAATTCTGTCGGGAATTGCAGATATCTCATAAACGTATCTCTCTATGTTTCCTCTAATTTTAGAGCTCTGTTTTGCTCTCATAATGACATTTAACTTCTGAGAAATTAGAACAATTCGAATTGCGGTTAGGCCAGAATCAAACCGGGTTTTCCGGTTTAATAGACTGAAAAAAAAAAAAAAAAAGAAGACTGTAATAAAACCCTCCCTTAAAACCCTAGTTTCTTCTTACCACCGTCGACAATCGACATTCTTCTTTTGCTTTTGTTTCCCGGTGCGATTTCTTTTTTATTTCGAGAATTTGGATTTTTTTCTCTGTTATCGATTATTGTAATTCTCTCACTTAATTGATGATACTTAAAGTTCGACTCTTTACTGATTTTGTTCTTGTTACCATTGTTGGTTTTGATTTCAGGTGATATCTCCGGGGTGGTGTGTTAAGAAATGGGTGCCCAAGGTTCAATTTTTAATTCAATTTTCGATTTTTATATATTTTTATTGGAGTTTAATAGATTTGAGGTTGATGAACTGTTTATTCTGATGTAGATGATATAGTAATGGATCAAAAGAGCGATAAAAAGCGTGTAAAGAAGTCGAAATCTAAGAAAGCAGAAGCTGAGGAGCATGAAGAACACCTTAAGAGACTTCAAGAAACTGTGAGTCATCTTTGTATAATGTGTTGGAAACTTTAGTTTATAACTTTACTTATGATTTCTCCGCAGGATCCTGATTTTTATGAGTATATGAAAGAGCAAGATGGAGACCTTCTTAAGTTTGATGCTGCTGATTTTGAGGTGAGTTAGTTAGCTTAAATATGTTGACTTTGTAAATCCAATTGCTTTCAAAGCTTTAAACTTTGTGATTCATGTTTGTGTAGGATGATGCTAATGTTGAAGCTGATACTGACTTGGAAGACACTGAAGAGTTAGATGTAGATGAAACAACCCCAAAGCTGAAAATTGCAAAAAAAGCAACCGAGCAGAAAACAATTACATCAGCGATGGTTGATTCGTGGTGTAAATTAATCCGAGAAGACACTAAGCTAGGTGGAGTGCGTTCTATCTTGAGAGCTTATAGAACTGCTTGTCACTATGGTGATGATACAGGGGATGATCAGTCTACAAAGTTTAGTGTTATGTCAAGCGCTGTGTTTAATAAGATTATGATATTTGTTCTGAGTGAAATGGATGGGATTCTTCGTAAGTTGTTAAGGTTTGATGAAACTCAAGGAATGGGAGAGGTTACAAGCACTAGGCCTTGGAAGAACTATAATCATTTGGTTAAATCGTATCTTGGGAATTCTCTTCATGTTCTGAATCAGATGACCGACACAGCAATGATATCCTTTACTCTGCGCCGCTTAAAGCACTCATCTGACTTTTTATCTGCCTTTCCTAGTCTCCGAAGGAAGTACATTAAGGTGTGTTGAAGCAAAATGTTGTTCTGTTCATGTTTCTTTGTGGTCCTCTCTTTTGCTCACTTCTCTTCTTCCGTTTAGGTTGCACTTCATTTCTGGGGAACCGGTGGTGGTCCGCTCCCTGTTGTTTCCCTATTGTTCCTGAGGAATTTGTGCTTAAGCCTTGGATCTGACACTGTGGATGACTGTGTCAAGGGAATGTACAAAGCGTATGTGTTGAATTGCCAGTTTGTGAATGCTATTAAACTGCAGCATATTTCGTTTCTTGGTAACTGCGTGATCGAGCTTCTTGGCACAGATATCTCTGCTTCTTATCAGCATGCATTTGTCTTCATAAGGCAATTGGCAATGATTCTGCGTGAAGCGCTTAACACGAAAACAAAAGTACTTTCTCAATGATCTTGAGAAATTAAGTTCTTCTGCTCAACACTTGCATGTTGTGAAAGTTTCTTTAACTATTAATTAACATTTGGGTGTTTGAACAGGAAGCATTTCGGAAAGTGTATCAGTGGAAGTTCATCCATTGCCTTGAGCTTTGGACCGGAGCTGTTTGTGAATACAACTCTCAGTCTGGACTCAGACCAGTTGCTTATCCACTAGCCCAAATAATATCTGGTGTAGCACGACTTGTTCCCACTGCTCGCTATATTCCCCTAAGACTAAGATGTGTTAGTATGTTAAACCGGATTGCTGCTTCGACTGGTACTTTTATACCTGTCTCAATGCTTCTTGTGGACATGTTAGACATGAAAGAGCTCAATAGACCTCCCACTGGAGGTGTTGGCAAAGGTGTTGATTTACGCACATTACTGAAGGTAAAAACTTACTTGGTTGGTTCTTTAAAGAAGAAACGAAAATTTTTCCTGCAAACTAACCATTGTTGTTGTTGAAATCTTTTTGTAGGTAAGTAAACAATCAGTGAAGACGAGAGCGTTTCAGGAGGCATGTGTTTATTCTGTAGTAGAGGAGCTAGTGGAGCATTTGACTCAGTGGAGTTATTCCGTTGCGTTCTTTGAACTATCATTTATTCCGACCATAAGGCTACGTAGCTTTAGCAAATCTACTAAAGCTGAGAGGTTTAGGAAAGAAATGAAGCAACTCATTAGCCAGGTACCTTAAAAAAACAAAGAGAGAAATGAGCTTTTACTTAATGTATCTTGTGTTTGAAATAAATAACTGACTCTACCAACTTGTGTTGTGATGACTCCTTCACTTTCTCTGGCTAATGTTTTACTTTTTTGTTTCAGATTGAAGCTAACTCAGAGTTTGTCAACAAAAAGAGAGCTTCGATTAACTTTCTACCCAATGATGTTGCTGCTGCATCATTCCTTAAGGTTTAATAACTCATTTCTCTTGTTCCGTTTTAATTTATCAAGTGTTGGTGATGATAATGCAATTCACGAGTCTGCTTTACTTATCATAGAGCACATGAAAAGTTCCAAAATTATTGTATTCATTTGTTTTGGTCTTTTCTGTTTAGGATGAGAAGGAGGCAAGGAAAAGCCCTCTATCGCAATACGCAGAGATTATCCGCCTAAGAGCCCAGAAAAGAAATGAATCACTGGTGGAATCAGAGTGAGTTACATTCCTCTAAAGTTGATCACTTGTATCTTTTGTTTATGACTCTGCTAATAATTATTCCGTTTGGTTTCTCCAGTGTTATTGTGGGAGAGAACTCAGCTGTCTTTGGGAAAAATGCACCAAGCAGCGATGAGGAAGATGATGAGGATAAAAATGAAAAGGGTGCTGCTGCTTTCAGTTCCTCCTGGTTACCGGGAAGTGACCCCAAGTATGTCTCTCCCCTCTTCTTAAAAAAATGCACACATATCTTGTGTATTGTTAGATATTTATGGGTGGCTCGGTTAGCTTGAGGAATCTAGATAGGAGCCAAATCTGGTTGTCTGTCTCCTACGCCTACTATAACCTAAAGTAAATGTGTAATTGACAGGGAAAAAGAATTGGAGGAAGAGAAGACGAAAAAGAAGAAAAGGAAGAGAGGGAGGAAGAGTCAAACAGAGAAGAAGCAGGACGAGGAAGGCGGCGCAGGAGAAGATGATGTGGTGGAGGATTTTGTGTTGAGTTCTGATGAAGAGGAAGAGGATGATCTGTTTGATATAGGAGGAGACAAAGATGAAGAGGAGGATGATGAAGCAGCTGACGAAATTACAGATCCTGAGCCGAAGAAGAACTCTAAGAAGACTAAGGGCACTTATAAGACCTGGCATAAGGCTTACAAGAAGACTAAGAAGAAGAAGCTCCGAGTAGCTTAGTCTTTTTTTGTACCTTCTTCAATTCTATGAGATTACTACTTTTTCGGATATTTGCTAAACAGTATTAATCAAAAATTTTGGAAAAAAAAAGAAAAAGCTAAAAATTCCAAATTTAATATGATTGAACTAGCATTTCTCATCGTCATCATCAGAAAGCTTTTAATTCGACCGAGTTTTATCTATGTGCATTACGAAAATGCATCAAGTGAAACGTATTTTAACATGCATGTAGTGTTTTAACATGCATGTAGTGTAGAAGGTGGCTTCAATGATAGTAAAATCAAAGCAGACCGGACCGGTTTCTTCATCAGCGTTGCAAGCCAGCTTTGATGTAAGCTGCGTAGAGATCCCTGCGTTTCAAAACATTACATTGCTTGTTATTAACAAAGTAAACGTGTAAATACTTTTGGTGTTTTGAGTAGATAACAAACTTACATGGAGTCCTTAATTGCGTCAATGGCAGCTTGAGCTGGAAGGAAAGCTTCAACTTCGACTTTCTTGTTCTCGTTCTTTTTGTCTAAAGGTATAGTGTTAAGTGAAAACTGAAAACAAACGCAAAATTATTAGTTAAATGCAATAAAGGGTGTTTTCTTGTGGATACAGTCCTCAAAGAAGCGGCTGATTTCAGCTAGACGGTGAGGAGGAAGCTCTTTGATGTCTCTGTAGTGACGGAACTCGGGATCATCAGCACAAACTGCAATTATCTTGTCGTCTTTTTCACCCTACACGTTTCAGCACAAGGTGATTCATGGTTTCTTACTAAGGTAATACATGACAGAGATAGAATTGGGTTTAAGGTCGTCGTTGTTACCTGATCAATCATGGGCATTAGACCAATAGCACGAGCACGGAGGAATGATCCGGTTAACACAGGCTCCTGCACAATAATCATTTGTCATGTCAAGAGGGTTATTTCACTGTCAGTTTATATATCAAGTTTGTATGAACATGAGAAGCTAAGAAGAAGCACCTGCATCAGGACCAAGACATCCATTGGATCACTGTCTTCACAGATAGTTCGAGGGATGAAACCATAGTTGTGTGGGTACACGATGGATGAGTAGAGAACACGATCAACCTAAAATGAAAAAATCATTCACTGATCAGATTTTCCTTCGTTCTGAATCTTATAATGAAGGATCTTTAGTTGGAATGCATAAAATGCGACTTGTGATGCATCTAGGGAGGAAGAATTTAAAATTCTACATATATGATGCATATAACCGCAGGATTAAACAAGAATCTGAGGGATCAGAATACAGGTTTATATAATGCATACAGAGACTGTCAAAGAACACTGTACCTTAATAAGGCCACTGTTCTTGTCTAGCTCGTACTTAACCTTGCCACCTTTGCTAATTTCAACAACCTGACAAAAAAAAACTCAAGCTCGTTTAACAATCACTGGATTACGATCACCAGCACTCACTTTCTTGATGATCTAATCTTCCACAATGCATAAAGGAGATAAAAGCTTACGCAGTTGAAAACAGCAGGAGCTTCAGGACCTGAAAGATTCAACAAACAAACACTCACATTGTTAAGAGACACGAATGGGTTTTGATTCACATAACTATTGAAGTAACAAAGACAAGGATACAAGATTCGCATACCAATCTCGAGGTCATGCCAAGGATGAGCAGCAGCTGATCTGTGTGTGAAGGCAGCAAAATTTCTCTCGTTAAGGGTAACACCAGGGTTCCTGAGAGGGAAAGCATAGCTCTTGGCGCTTCCTTCATCCTTGTTTTCAGCCATATTGTAACTTGAAACAAACAAAATAAAACATAAGCACTCCATATAGCAAATTCTAGCAGAATCCAATCTAATACACCATAAAAACTTTAAGACAGATCAGAATGATGTTCATCAAATAGCAAAATCCACATTTCGTTTCAAATTCGAGCAGAGAATTGAAGCAAACACACCAATCTACGATAATTCACTGTTATCCATATCATCTTAGGCAAAAAATCTAACAACGTGAACGATAAATGTTTCAGAGGTATGACAAGAACATAGATCCATCCTCGATTTCATGTAATTACGAATGAAAAACTCGAATCACCTCCTACTCTAACCTGTATTAGTTCATCAATCGGAAAAACTGAACAGAATCGAACATCTGATACTACTACTAATCCAAACAAATCAAGTAAATCTACGGATAGATCAAGCGCGAAGAACAATCTGAGTTCTCCGGCGAACAAAACGAACAGAAACCGGCAAGAAAAAAACGCAAATCAAACGAAACCGCTTCGATTCAACAAGCAAGAATCAAAATCAAACAACAAAAAATGAGTAATCGATACGGATTTCGAAAGAAACAAGAGGAAACGATGATCTTACAGATGCAATTTCAAGCTTCAATCGCGCAATCGAAGAAGAAGAAGAAGATTCCGTTACGTTTTTTTTTTTTTTTGCTTTTCTTCTCTCTTCGTTGATTTGTGTCGCTTGTTTGTTATATATAAGAAAACAAACAAGACTTGGCAGTTACAGTATAGTATTCGTGTGACTGTGACTGTGTGAGTTCTTCTGGCGCTTCTTTATGGACGTTGGAGAAAGGAAGGAGACGCTGACGTCATCATTTCCTTGGTTGCTGTTCATCGTCAATTGTACGATGAATCTTGAACGTTGAATTTGAAAGGGAAATGGATCTGACGGTGATGGATTTATTCTAACTCCTTTCGGGCTTTTAATGTCTTTCTTAAAAAAATTAGGCCTTTTTGTGTGTGTACCTTTTAATTGAAGGAAAAGAAAAAGGGTCGACATTGATGTGCCAAAAAAGTATCCGACTAGCAAATTGATATCTGACGCGTGTCCTGGATATTAGGCACTTTCCTTCCCATTAATTCCTTTATTTTTTTTTTGTGGCAAACAATTCCTTAATTTGGTAAGACAAAATAATCAATTTATATCACTCGTTATTCAATGCATATGAATGATATTAGAGGAGATATTTTGTCACTAAACTTTGTTTACTTTTTTTGGAATGACTGGAATTTCATTTTACTTAAACTATTCCTATTTCATTTTACTCAAATTAATAGTTAATGGGTTAAAATTTAGTACAAGTTATAAAATTCAATTATGCATGAGTAAAATCTTGTTTAAGAAAAGCTTTTTTTTTTAAATCGTAGTTTTATTGGGGTGCTCCAGTTACACTTGATAAAAGAAGGCCATAATATCATATTTTAGTTGAAAGAGATGTATTTTATTTTTTTCAACTAGACAATTATTTGGAGTCTTAGAAGTTGAGTTTATTTATTATAGAGAAAAATGTTAGCCAACCAAAAAAATCTTGTTGCAAGATTTTAGTTCCCATTTTTAAATATCTCTTATATATATGTATATGCACAAATACAAGTTGATCTCTAGACTCAAGTCGCAACTAGCAACAAAACTACCTCTTTTGGTATTTTTCATCTTTCTTAAGTATTTTTTTCTGTTTTTAACTCAAATGGAAAGAAAGAAAACTATTGAATTGTGGGCCTAACGTCAAAACCTGTGTTTGTATTGTCATGAGCAGTGCTTTATTTGGTGACTATCAACTAGAACTAGAAGTCTAGAATCGAAAAATAGGTAGATAGATATGATCGAAAAGGAAAAGTTACAATTCGGTTTAAGGTCCCGGAAAATAAAAAAATATTCGGTTTTGGATTTTTCAAGGTCTGGTCAGGTCTTACATAAAAAAAGTCTAGTTTCGTTAAAATAAAAAGTTCGATGTCAACAAAAAAAAAAAAATCAAGTTTTAGTCACCACAAGAATGTTTAACGGGCTTAATATGAAGCGATGAAAAAAAACAAAATGGGCTTAATATGAAGCCCAACATGCTATAACAAAATTTATAAAGCCCCGGAGAACATCTCAAAACTACAACATGTGTCCTACTCCGCCACGTCATTCAGTTTCGTCATCTTTCCAGAAAAAAACCAAGCAAACGACTTTAAAAACGACTAAGGAAGACGGAACTGAGAAATTTTTTTCCATTTGATTGTTTCAAGATCTTCGTAGTTTGAGTCGATTTTGTTTTGATTTGGTTTGTTAAATTGATTAGGAGATTAGTGATCGTGTTAGTGTTTTAGATTTGGGAACAATTTCATGGAGGACGAACAAGGAAGTGAAAATGAAGGAGACACTATGGTTGCTTCACCACTTGCAAAATGGAGAATTGAATTCTCAAGATCATTTCAGAATTACTTAGACAGATCTGCTCCTCACTTGATTCGAAGATGGCTAGTAACTTTAGTCGCTGCTGTGATCTATATCTATAGGGTTTACTATGTTTATGGATTCTTCGTTATCTCTTATGGCTTAGCTACTTACATCTTAAACCTCTTGATTGGTTTCCTCTCTCCCAAAGTCGATCCTGAGATTGAAGCTTTGGATCCTACTTCCTTGCCTCGTGATGATTCTGATGAGTTTAAGCCATTTGTTCGTCGTCTTCCTGAGTTTAAATTCTGGTAAAGTCTCTTACTTTT
The DNA here is from genome assembly GCA_028015245.1 of Cardamine occulta. NCBI lineage: Eukaryota > Viridiplantae > Streptophyta > Magnoliopsida > Brassicales > Brassicaceae > Cardamine > Cardamine occulta. Next base: position 9,440,301 of record CM051371.1, read on the forward strand.
GATGGTGGATTATCCGATTTAGGGTTTTTGACTTCTTATGTAAGTTTGGTTAATTTTGATTTTAGGTATGCAGCTACTAAGGCTTTTGTGGTTGCATTTGTGATGACTTTCTTCTCTTTCTTGGATGTTCCTGTGTTTTGGCCGATCTTGTTGTGTTATTGGTTGTTTCTGTATTTTCTTACTATGAAACGCCAAATTGTGCACATGTTCAAGTACAGATACTTCCCTTTCGACATTAGAAAGAAGAAGGTAAAAGTAATCCAAGGTTCTTGATTTGCTGTATTGGATAGATAGCTTGAAATGTAAGAGTCTTGAATATAGGTTGTGTTGATTTTTGTTTGACAGAGGCATGGTGGGAAAGATAAGCCTAGTAGCAGCAATGCATCAGAAGGAGACGAAAAACCGGCTCCGATGTGAGTCATAGACCAGGTGCTGATGTCTACGTGTTTAAGTTAGTGTTTTGCCATAAGAGAAAGGAAAATATCAAGTAAATTGTGTAATACCATGTTGGTTTGAAGCTTAATAGAACTGAGAAATCTTCCTTGTGTTTTGAGTTATCTTCTCAAGATTCCTTATTTTCTTCTCGCTTTTCTTTGTAATGGCAGTGTTTTTGAAAAACGGGGTAAAAAGAGAACTTGCGAGTTTCATAAATACAAGGATGAAGCTTACGATGTTTAAACTTTTGGGGATTACATTTACGACTTGAGGGGGAAGTGGCTTAATTATGGTCCAAATCGCCTCACGGCCACAGAAACGAATAGGTGTGAGCATCCTCTGAAAGAAAGTTTCCTTTCAAGAAGGTTTTTTTTGGCTAGCTAGAACAAGAAACCAAGAAACTTGGCTAACATATATTTTCATTAGATTCTTCTTGTCTGCAAATTAAGATCTAAACTGGTGCAAGTGCAACAAATTGATATACTCTTAAAAGTGCATTGCATCCAAATCCTAGCAAGCTCACAGATTTGTTGATCAACTGGAGAATGTTGTAGACTTTGATCCGAGTTTGTTAGCCAAAATGGAAAACAACATAAAGAAGAAACCACACTAATCAAACACGCTGACACGGGCAGAGTATTTGAAAATATAATTTTCCTCATTTGTTTTGTTTTTCATATTTATTCATTTGTTTATTAAAATCATTTCGTCCACACGACATCGTCGATTTCACTGAATCAGAGAATCCGATTCATCCAAAATCCTCCATGGAAGCAACTACAAGAATCTTCAGCACCTCCGCTATCAATCGTCGTCTTCTTCTCAGCAAGCTTAATGTAAAACCTAATGCTCGTACGATCAAATCCCCAAATCAGCTATATTCTCCCTTTCACAATGCCATTTCTCGGGAATCATCTATCTACGCCACTCGTATACGGTGCTCTTCGCTTCCTCCAAATACGAATCTCTTCAAATCTCTCTTCTCTCTAACGTCAACGTTTCATCTCGAAAACTCCGCGGTTCACGCCAATCCAATTCGACCGGAACCAAACGACGGCGTCGCCATCTGGAACAGAGCTCCAAGGATCGTAAACGGAGGAGGAAACACGACGATATTTGGCGGGAATGGGAAAGAGACGACGGTGGTTCTTCTCGGTTGGTTAGGAGCGAAAGCTAAACATTTAAGGAGATACGTTGAGTGGTATAACTCAAGGGGAATTAACGCCGTTACTTTCACCGTCGACGTTAGGGATTTGCTTCGGTTAGATCTTGGACGGAGGCTTGAACGAAGGATAGCTGAATTTGGGAATGAATTGGCTAATTGGGTATCGGAGAAAGAAGATGATGATGGTAGAGAGAAATGCTTAGTGTTCCATAGTTTCAGCAATACTGGTTGGCTTGTGTAGGTTGATGAATCCAAATCCTTTATCATTTTTAGTACATTTTCATTGTGGTTTTGATCTCCTTATTACTGGTGATGATGAATTTAGATGATGAATATTAAGCTTGGTGTGGTTTTTACTTTTCGCAGCTATGGTGCCTTGCTTGAGAGCTTTGTTGGTAGACAAGATTTAGTAGAGAAGATTAAGGGTTGTATCATCGATTCTGGAGGAGCAGATCCTCTAGATACCAAGGTTTGTTCTTTTAAATCATGAAACCAAGACTCTTAGGATGTAGTTTCTATGGGTTTTCTCCAGTGCTTCAGTGCTTGTATTGGAAGGGGAAGGGCCAATATTGTTGTAGTTGTAGGTCTTTTGCTTTCTAGAGAGAAAAGGAAATTTCTTTTTGAGCTATGTTGTCCTCTATGGTTAAAGCTTTGCTAGTTTAAGTTCTAATGTAGAAGAAGTCTGTTTTTGATACAAGCATTAACCGAACTATGCCTAGAGGACTTTTTATCTTTATATCTAAGCAATTAGCTTTGTGAATAGATAACTCGGTCCTTAGAAAAGACCATATCTATATTTTGGTTATTTGGCCATCATCCACAGGTTAGTGGTGCATCTATATATCTTGTGAATGCAATCTTGCTCTCTTGCGAGAAATGATGTTTTAGGCATGTGGTAGAATAAAAAGTGAGCTTCGTCGTTAATGTCCGAGTTTGTTCTTCATGGATCTAAATTCGCCTATGTTGAAAACTCTTTAGTGTACTTAATCATTGTGATAGTCCTTATTCACATCTTAATCGTTCGACTGACATCGATTATCAATGAGGACACCTTTTGCTTATTATAATAGAGATCAACAATATACTTATTTCTCTTGCAGATTTGGGCAGCCGGGTTTACCGCTGCTATACTGAAGAAACGTAGCTCAACCATAAGCACAGAACCAAACAGTCCCGTAAACGATGATGAAGCTTCAAACCCACAAAATAAGGAACCTCTAGGAATCGAAAACATAATGCTATCATCTCTAGAGAAACTCTTCCCCATTCTCTTAAACCTCCCAGATGTCAACATGTTAGCATCACACTCCACAGAAGCCAACCATCTGCTTCTTGTTTTCTTTTTCGGTTGATTAATCTGGGTTATTGTTTCTGTTGCAGGAGGCTAACGAAAATCATCCAGAAACTAAATGAGAATCATCCTCCATGTCCTCAGCTATATCTTTACAGCTCCGGGGACAAAGTTGTTCCATCTCATTCCGTAGAGCTCCGCATCAAAGAACAACAGAAGATTGGAAGAAAAATACATTCTTTCAATTTCAAGTTGTCTCCTCACGTCGATCATTACCGGAATTTTCCTGATTTGTACTCCTCGCAGCTTCACAACTTCTTGCAAGAGTGCTTCACGCCAGCAAAACAACAAACTCTCTGATTTTGGAACATAGTTTTATTTTGCAGAAGCTTTGTAGCCTGGTTTATTTCGATTTTAACTGAATGATTCTGGTTCAAGATTCTTATTGACTGAACATCGATAGATCTATTTTGCCAATGTGTTGGCGGGTTCGTTAGCAAAAGGAGCGTTGATCTCCATAAATTCCCCTGTTTCAACTATTTTTTATTTTTGTTCATTATACAATTGATAAAAATAAAATAAAGTCTAGTCTTAGATAAAAACAAAAAATAGTTGACGACAAAAAAAAATAGTCTAGCCTCAAGGTCAAAAAACAGAAGGTCAATTTTTTTTACACCCACCGTGTGGCGAATGTTAAAGTGGGCTTAAAAATATATTGTGAAGCCCAACTTGCTAAATAAAATTTATGAGGCCTTTTCTTTTTCCGGAGTACCTCAAAACGCTTTGTAGATTTATATTTAGATTGAGCGGATATAGGTGGATCTTTATTATAGAAGGAGAGACGCAATTTTTGTTTTAAAAGCGTATCGAAAGAGTTTATCCTCATTTATGAGAATAAATGAGATTTTAGAGACCATTATCAAAACTTATACCATGTTTTATATGGGAAAAATGTCGTTTAAATCATAAAGTTTTAAAAAGAGACTATTTTAATCATCAATTTTCTAGTCTGCTATATAAAGTATCAACTTGTATTGATTCTTATACATTGATATAAGATTGTGAACAATGCTCTGGATAACAGTGTGATGATGATAAAAGTGAATAGCGCTCTTCAGATTCTAAGCATAACTAGAAGTCAAACTAACGTGGTGTGACCATTAATCAACTCTTAAATGCAAATGGGTGCCAAAGGTTCAATTGAAACATGTAAAATTTATCTGACAGCTTTCCTTGCTCTTTTCGAAATCTTTTTTTTTTAATATATATCAAAAATATCGACCAAACCGGCATAAACCGGGAATTACAAAATTTTGCTTCGGGTTACAAAAAACCGGAGAAAACCAGAAGAAACGGTGAACAAAAGAGTCCTCGACTTCTGACGCCTTATCCCAAACCCGATTCGCCAAGAATAACCGGCCACCGGCGGCGACAGATCCATCAATCCGGTCAAAATCTAAATAACAGATCCAAGCTTCTATCTTCTTCCTCTTGATTATCTTCGTCTTCTTCCCCTTCGTAATCCTCATTGAAACCATACTCCTGTATCGTCGGCGAAATCATCTCTCCCCTATTGAAAACCCAGAAATTGAAGCGTGTAGATATACAACTAGAGGAACAGAAATTGAATATATATATATATATATATATATTGGCTGCGAGTAATGAATAATCAGAAAATAGCGGCAGCTGCAGAAGATTCAAAGATGTCTCCGGCGAATTCGTTCAGTGCTGTTGTTCTCGGCGGTACTTTTGATCGATTGCACGATGGGCATCGAATGTTCCTCAAGGTAATTTTGGTTTACTCTTCAATTTCAGTTTTTTTTTTTGAGAATTGAAGTAATCATCGAATTTTTTGTGGTGGTGAGGGAAAAATCAGGCGGCGGCGGAGCTGGCCAGAGATCTAATAGTTGTGGGAGTTTGTGATGGCCCAATGTTGAAGAACAAGCAAGTAAGTGATCACTACCTTCAATCTCTTTTAGATTTGTTTCCCTTTTTGCTTAGCAATTTCTGGAAATTTGGTTGAATTTTGTTCAAATTTCAGAACTTTAGTCTCAGGAGATTGATATTGAGTTGGAAGTGATTTTATTTGATGAATAAGCAAAAGGAAGATCCTTTGAACATCTTTGTTCTGAAGTTTTCTGTGATTTAAAACTTAAAAGTTTGGAACTTTTTATGCTTTGTTGTTGATGAGCTCTTTCAAGGTCTTGTTTCTCCTCATTTCGTTCTTTTATTATTTACAGTTTTCTGAAAAGATACAACCCATTGAAGAAAGGATGCGTAATGTAGAGAACTATGTCAAGGTAATTTCAGTAGAATGTAGAATTTCTCATCATGCTTGCATAGTCTTTTATTGACTGTTGTCATAACATGTGGATCAATTAATGTGAAATGAGAATAAAAAGAAAGATGAAGTAGTGTTTCTCGTCTTTACATTTCTCCATGTTCTTGTGTAGTCTATCAAGCCTGAGTTGGTGGTACACGCTGAACCAATTACAGATCCATACGGCCCTTCTATCGTTGATGAAACTTTGGAAGCTATTGTTGTCAGGTTTTTACCATCTACTATCTATTAATCTTTTTTCACTTGTTCTTGCATTCACCTCGATATTTCAAGACTCTTTAACTGGCAGCAAAGAGACGTTACCTGGTGGCTTGTCAGTAAACAGGAAAAGAGCAGAAAGAGGGCTTTCGCAACTTAAGGTTTGTCTTTATCCACCATCCTTATCTATGTGAGCCTCTGTATGCATCTAAAGATCTTTGATCATCAAACCCGAATCCTTTCTTAGACCAAATGGTTAACTTGTGAAATTTGTATCCGCGGCATACTTGTGCAGGTCGAGGTTGTTGAAATAGTTTCCGATGGATCGAGTGGAAATAAGATAAGCTCAAGTACTCTGAGAAAGTTTGAAGCAGAGAAGGCTGAGAAACAAAAACAACCAGCAGAAGAAAAAACATCATGAACTCGTCATATATATAATATCTCAACTTCGTTTGTAATTTAATACGTTTGTGTATATTCACAGACTAATGATTAAAATAAAATCTTTGCCTCACCAAAAATGTTGTACCTGTATACAGTATTTGTTGAAAGCCTGAAAACAGATAAGTAAAGGTCAAGACTTTGACAAAACCGGTGACGTTCCCTGTATGATGTTGTAACTTGTAACTAATAAAACGACGACGTTTTTAACTTAAGGAACGAGGCCTAATTGGAAGTTACGGTTAAATTGATTACGGTTAAGAAAACAGGGAAGAATACGAAACTGAAAAAAAAGGTGTGATGATGACAGAGCAACATTTAATTAAATAATTAGTTTTCTTAAGACTCTAATAATAAAAACAAAACAAAAAAGAAGTTGCCAACTCATGCAAAAGTCCTCTCTTTCCTTTTACATTTTTTTTAATAATCTAAGGTGTTATTAAATCGATTTTTTTTTTGGTCGTTAATCTACAACTATCTTACCTTTGGATTTATACATAAAACAAACAAACTATCAACACTAATTTTAAAAAGACTTTAAATAAATAATTTGGAAAGGTAAGTTTATGGTATAAAGTATAAACAATTATTTTATTTTTAAAATGGTTACGATTAATAATTATGGTTTTTAACCATTTTATACGATTACCGTTGAAAACGGTACGATTATGCTCCGTATTTCGGGTAGGTTAGATTTTGGCCGTCTAATATATTCCAACACATTAAAATAGCTAGAACGTGGAGTAGTCGTGTGTTGAGAAATTCTTGGTATAGCTTTCAATGATTTTTCCTGGTAAAAAAAAAGAAGAAGTAAATAAAACATTGCCGATCGATAATCTCCGTCCTGTCGATGGATAGATAGAGTGGTTCGACTTTGATAATGCAGCCGAAAAAGGGATCTCCGTTGTTGATGCTGTCTCCAGAAGATGATACTTGTCCTCGTCTGTACAATCCACACGAAGATAAGATTTACGAGACGAAGAGTGACTTTTCAGGGTATCGATTCTTGGGAAGCTCGGGTAAATGGTTCCTGGCGTTAGATTCTCGATCAGATGTCAATATTATAGATGTATTTTGCGAAGAGAGGATCCTTCTTCCACCTCTAGAGTCAATCAAAGGTGGCCGTATTAAGATTGAGCGACTAGGAGATAAGGAATTCAATGATATATTGACTACAAGTAAAAGGTCTGGGGTTCATCGATCTGCCGATGTGGTCTTTTGTGGGTAGACCGAGAGTAAGAATGATGACTACTTTGTTGTGTGGCATTTTTAGAATAGCGACTATTTAGCCATTTTTAAGAAAGGTGATGATCATTACCATGAGGTTTCAACAGATATCCATCTCCCCAGGGAGTTACGTGGCCAAAGACAAATGGTACTCAAAGGTTACAATCTTTACGTCTTAAAAAAACGTGGTTACATTCGACAAGTTGATTTTTCTGGTGTTGGTTTCAAAGATATTTCCGTGAACCCTTCGTTTCCATTTTGGATGCGACCTCCGAGTATGGGACCAGCCAATAAGTTCATCTCAAGTAGCTGTAACTTAGCTTTTAGAACATCAGGAGGATTTTGCTAGCTTATAAAAGAGTTTACGAGTCAAAAACCACCTTTGAAAGGTTTAGGATGTTCCACCTTTACAAGATTGATCCTAAAGATCTTGACCCGAATTATGTGAACCTCACCACCCTTGTTGAGGTTGATTCTTTAATTGATGAGGCCTTGTTTATGGATTTGGGTATCACCGTGCCTGCTGACCACTCCCTTGGTATTGAGCCTAACTCTATCTATTTCACCTGTGGTGACCGTTTCATTTACAAGGAACATCCTTCATGTCTCGACAGTTGTGTCTATAATATTGCAACTAAGTCCTTCAGACGCTTCCCCGCTCTCTCCAACTTCAAACTCAAGGATGCTCATTGGTTTCTCCCTTCTTGATTTGTCTTTCTTGTTCTTCTTCAGACGTTTCCAAATTCCCTCTTTTGTTTTTTATATTTTATAATCTATGACATTGCCATTTTGTATTATCAAGTATCCTAAAGACTTATCTTCCAAATTTCAAATCATCATAAACTCGTTGGACGCATTAATAAAATATATATATGCCTTTGTGAACGTAAGATACATTCTTAAGGTGTTGTATAATCGATAGAGAGGTTCGTTGGTAGACAAGATTTAATGTTTAAGAGTTGTTTTTGTCTTTTCCATTGTATTTTTGAAAGACAATAAGTTTGATGTACTGTGAAAATAAGAGAAAACAAAACAAAAGTGAGAGTTAGTTTTACAAAATGCAACATTCTTCATTCGACGATCTCCAAATTAAGCGTTACTTGAGAGGCAATGAAAGTCTTCGAATGTTTCTTTCTTCTTCACACAACTGGACCCTACTTACTATACAGAGACTATTTACTTATTTACTGAGTGAAGATAATTACGAAGAGCATAAAGAGACACGTCATGTGTTTAGGATCGGAGCATATATACTCTTCCATTGACTTTCTCAGCTTCCTCAGTGTCTTTGTGTCATCTTCACATGTCTCTCTGGTAAGCAGCTTTGTGAAAAGTTCCTTCCATAGATCCACGTTCCAGTATCTGTTAATCCAAATCCTTTTATATCACAATAATGTTTCCCAGGGATTTACAAAACCAGGCTCAAAGTGAGTGGCCTGAGCTTCATCACTAACCTGCCACAAAGAGTAGGATATATATACACAAGGAAAATTCAGTTCAATCCTCAACTAAAGCTACCAAAGTACACTAGAGAAACCAAATGCTACTCAGTTAAAAGTTGACAATATTAGAATCAAGGAATATGCCTTTGTTCGCTTGTGGGTTGAAGCGATATATGAAGCGATATATGGTGGTAGTGCATGTCTAATCATGATGAAAAAAATACGATTTAAAAAAGTCAAAGGTACTTGTTAAAGACTTAAGGAATGGTTTAAAGAAGTCAAATGTACTTGCTAAGACTAAAGATTGGTTTAAAGAAGTCAAAGGTACTTGTTAAGACTTATAAGGATTCAAGAATTGAAAAGTACAAAAAAAAAAAAAAAGTGAAAGGTACTTGTTAAGAGTAAGGAATGGTTTAAAGAAGCCATAAGACCAATATACTTGTTAAAGAGTAAGGATTGGTTTAAAGAAGTCATAAGATAAAGGTACTTGTTAAAGACTAAGGATTGGTTTAGGACTCAGGGGCGGACGTACCTTGTGTTTGACAGAGGCACTTGCCCCGGGTAAACTTTTCAATATTAGTGTTATTTTATTATAGATTTTAATTATGCCCCTGTTGATATATTATTTATTGCCCGTTTTTTCATATACGTTTTGATCAATACAAATACAAAATATAAAACCCAATTTATTTGTATGCACAAGCACATCTTTCTTTAACAAAATGAATACACGTAAAATCTCTTTTGTTAATTTGGAAGAATTAACAAATATTCGAGATGATTTAGAAAGTTTGGTTTAGTTTTTACTTAGCTAAATTTTGATTTTTTTTTAATATTTTACGAAAGCAGATCTCAATTTATAATATCATTTTTTTAGTTTTTTTCTTTCATTTTCTATTTTAGATTTTTTTTTTGTTTTTTCATCTTTTTCTTTTATATTTTAGAAATTTTGCTTCTGTTTAGTAATTTTTTTTCAAACCTTAGGATATTTCTGTTAGGCATTATTGTGGTTTAACATGTATACTACAATTTTTATAATTTAATATTATTGTCCCAGGTAAAATTAATTTTTGGATCCGCCACTGTTAGGACTTGTTGGATGGTAAATACGACCAACACCTTAAAAGAAGTATGGTGCATTTATGTGAAATGACAACTAACTTATTATGATTTCCTCAGGTATATGCTTCTGGAGGAGTTCAAATTGTAAGACTCTGAGGAGATTTGATGTATAGCAGAATTCTTCAACAGGTATGTGCTTTATAAATTTTTTTATAATTAGTTGATACAATCATGAATAAAAATCACAAGTAAGAGACTCATAGTGAAGTTAAACTAATTTTGATTTTTTCAGGTATATTCTTCAAAAGATTTTCATATTCTTAGGTATATGCTTTTCTCTGATAAATTGATAATATTAAACGTGAAAATTTACAAATTAAGTATAGAATTTAGTAATGCAGATCTAAGAGCCTTATAACTAAAAATGTTTCTTGACAACAGTCTCTCATTGATCTGTTTCTTAAAAAAACTGTCTTGATACCATTATTATCCTTGATCCGGTATCCGTTAGATTCTAGAAACTTAGAAACTTATTTCTTACATATCCATTGATAAACTTTGGGTATTGAAACATTATATTGTGTGTTTAAAATACTCTTTATCTCTGTTTTAGTGCTTGTATGTATCGTAAGGTCTCTCATTTATTGAAAGTGATGCAGCTTGGAGTTTCCTATAGAGTTTCTTTGAATCTTGAATGTATTTGTTTTGCGTTATGCTTTAAACTTCAGTGATCATTCGAAACATGTGAAATGACTTTATGGAATTCTGCATCAGAAAATGATTTAAGTATTGGAATTACTTTGTGTATTGGAACGTCACATTGTGTGTGTTTAAAGTACTTATTATCTCTGTTTTGGTGTTGTGTGTATGATAAGGTTTCTCCTGTAGATATTTATTTTTAAAATGAGACTCATGCAGTTTATGGTAGTAGTTTCCATGAATCTTGAAAGTATTTTGTTTTGTATTATGATCTAAACCATTGGTGATTGTGGTAAGCATGTGAAATGGCATTCTGGAACTCTACATTATGCATCCATGAATGATGATGACGCTGTTAGATTCTACTAATTGTACTGTTGACTTGAGTTCTTACAATGCACTGAACTGAAAATATCTCTGTTATGGTTCTAGTGTCTATCTTCTTACAGATGCTATGGAGTTTAGATATTTAAATCACAAGAATGTGCACTGGATTTTTCTTGATTTCTCTACCTGCATTATGTTTTAATAACACTTTTATGTGATTGATTTCAAAATCAGTAATTAGCAGAACTGTGGCATAATATTTTGAACTGTGGTGTTTTGATCTTCTCTGCTCTTAATTCTAGTTCTTGCATTTTTGTTTGTTTGTTTTGTTTAAAATGGACTATTTGAATTTCAATGTAACAATGAACACTAATAAACTAACTAAAGCAAATCTATTACTTGAACAATGAACAGTAATAAACTAACTAAAGCAAATCTATCATTGCGTTTTGGAAAAACGATGAGTTCTATACTAAATAATTAAAGGGAAATTTCATTATATAAGTAAATTTTATAAATAGTCTAGATTTTTATAAATTTATAATTGTATAAATGTCTATCCTAACCACAAAATCTGGATCATAAACATTATTTTATGAACCCTAAAACCTATATATTAAATTCTAAACTTAAAAACATAAAATTGTAAGTTCGGAAACTTATAAAATACATAGCCTGGTTTTTTTTTTAATTTAGATACTTTTCTTATTGATCTCATAGCTAAATAAGTGTATAATTATGATCAGCGTATAACCTAGTTTAAAAAAAAATTTATTATTGATATCATCTCATAAGCGTATAGGTTTAGCATATCATAATTATACACTTAATTAGCTATGAGATCTCGTACTTATTTGAATGGTCAATGGTTTCTTATTGATCTCAAAAATATTGAATAAGGAAAAAAAAGTCTCGTTAGAAAAAATAAAAGTAAAAGTATGGTTATTGGATTTTTTTTTACAAATGGGTAAAATCTTCCAAACTACTTTTCAGAAAATCTTGAATAAGTAAATACTGAGTTTTTCAAAATCTATTCTAAAACTGTAAACATTTTAAGGGTTTAATATGTGACGTTTTGTAGATCCCCTTGTTTGAGGTTTGGAAATGGATGGATTGAAGAATGTATAGCTAATGCAGACGCTTCATTGCCAAATGCCAATCCTACTAAATAAAAAGACTCGTGTATTCGTGAAAGATGAGAGAGTGAGAGTGTACTTCTTTGTTGCGATTGAGTTCACAAGAGAGAGAGTTCTTGACCAATAATGTTTTGGATGATGAGGTGTTACGAAATAACATTTTTTGTATGTTAGCGAATGAACTTATAGAAGAAGCAATATCTAAGAAAAGCAAAGATGACATTTCATGTATTGTTGTAAGGTTTTACCAATCAAGTGTTGTGTGAGGAAACAAAGACATAAAACGTTCAAGTTGTATGATCCAGAGTCATGTTCTTGTAAAACCATTGCCAATAAAATTTATCTAAAATGTAAAAATAATTCGTCAACTGACGAAAGAGTTCCATAGGTCTTGATCCAATACTCTAACTGGTATCATGACTGATTTTCACATAGACAATGTTGATAATTTGGTATTTTATATGGAAAATGTTAATAATTTGCCAATTTGGTATTTTATATGTCGAAGTTAAAAGGTAATGGGTCTAGTTTTGAAAAATGAAACAAAATAAGGGGTTAAAAAAGAAACTTACAATTACAAAAATGTCTCTAAGTTCCCAACCTTGTTCACCAGTGGAAGAGTATGCCTCCACCGCCGACGAGATGAATCCGGTGGAAGAGGCGAAGTAACTTCAATATCTCAGAGATTCTGATGTAAGTCTCTAAATATAATGCCTTTACTTGTACACGAAGCCATTAGATTTGGTGAATCATTCGATTTAGAGTTTCTATGATGTTGAATTTGTGAATTTAGGGTTCGATGTTGATTTTGTTTTCTATCTTCCCAGACTCTTTTGGGTCTCCATTGTTATTGTATTGACAAAATAGGCACTTCTTCTTTCCAGAGACGAACGATCCCCTCAATGGCAGATGCAGCAGATTCAAAGACGTCTCCGGCGAATTCGTTCGGTGCTGTAGTTCTCGGTGGAACGTTTGATCGATTGCACGATGGACATAGAATGTTCCTCAAGGTAAATTGGGGTTTTACTCTTCGATTTCAGTTTATGTATGTTTGTAGTTTTTGAGAATTGAAGTAATCAGGCAGCGGCGGAGCTGGCTAGAGATCGGTTAGTAGTGGGAGTATGTGATGGCCCAATGTTGACCAAAAAGCAAGTAAGTGAACTAGTGAAGTGATCACACCTTCAATTTGCTTAGATTGTTTAGCAATTTTGGTGAATTTAGTTCAATTTCAGACCTTTTATGTTACTTAGTTAGCCTCAGGAGATTGACTTCTTATATTAGCTAAGTCCAGTTATTTTGAGCAAGAGGCAAAAGGATGATCCTTTGAACATTTTTGTTGTCAAGTTTTTAAAAAGTCTGCAACTTTCTTAAGATTTGCTCTTTTGAGGTCGTGTTGAGTTGTTTCTCCTCATTTCGTTATTTTGTTGTTTACAGTTCTCTGAAATAATACAACCCGTTGAAGAAAGGATGCGTAATGTGGAGAACTTTGTCAAGGTTAATTTCAGCAGAAAATGTGAAATTTCTCATCATCTCTTTTATAGACAAGTAATGTAATGTGAAATGAAATGAGGAGGCAAAAGAAAGATGAAATATTTAGTTATCTCCATGTTCTTGTGTGTAGTCTATCAAGCCTGAGCTTGTTGTACACGCTGAACCCATTACGGATCCATATGGCCCTTCTATTGTCGATGAAATTTTGGAAGCTATTCTTGTCAGGTTTGCACCATTTATCTATTTGAATGTTTTCACATTTATATTCTATGTACTTCTGTTCTTCAACGCTCTTTATCTAATCATCATCTGCAGCAAGGAGACGTTACCTGGTGGCTTATCAGTTAACAGAAAAAGAGCAGAGAGAGGGCTTTCTCAACTTAAGGTTTGTTGTACAAGCCTTATCTGATTGATATCCTTATGCATTATAACATCTTCAATCATCACTTGAACCAATCTTTCTTGGACATGTTTTATGCAGATTGAGGTTGTGGAAATAGTTTCTGATGGATCCAGTGGACACAAGATAAGTTCAAGTACTCTGAGGAAGTTGGAAGCAGCCAAGGCTGAGAAACAAAAACAACCAACAGAAGAGAAAGCATCATGAACTCGCATATATATAATGTCTCAACTTTGTTTAAAATTTAATACGCTTTTAGTCATTAGAATAAAATCTTTGTGTCACCAAAAATGTTATACATTTGCTGAAACAGATCAATAAAGGTCAAGACTTTAGCAAAAACGTTGAAACAGATCAATAAAGGTAAAGTCTTTAGCAAAAACGGTGTCGTTGTACTAATAACGACGACGTTTTATACAAAGAAAACAACTTGAGGCCTAATCGGAATTGTAACGTTTTCGAAACAACGGCTATTTATTTTAGTGAATTTCAGAATTTGAAAAATATACTGAAAAATCGGAATCTTGTAGAGATCTTCTTTATAACTTCCTCATCTCTCTTCTTTCTCTTTTAAAACTCGAATCATTCTTCTGAAATCACAGAGAGAGAGAAGAAAGAAGCGAAGTTGAGAAAGGAACCGTTCCTTGTTTACCAAGCTTTTCCTGGGTAATGATCTCTTCTTTTTCTTTCTCTTTAATCTTTAGGGTTTCTTAGTTTCAGCCATTGTTGAATCGCTTTTAATCTCTCTTTTACAGTTCTTTTTTTCCTGGAGAATTGAAACATCCCGTTTCAGAAATCGAAGATCTTTTACTCTGATTCACAAACCCAACACTGTAATTGATCTGTTCTTTATCTCTTCTTCTCTTTCGTTTAAAATCATTCAATTCGAAGATTCTCATTTTCTTTCCCCTTATTCTTGTGTGTATTCTAGGGTTTTTACAAGAAGATGAATGATCTAATGACAAAATCGTTCTTAAGTTATGTGGAATTGAAGAAACAAGCGAAGAAAGATTTCGAATCTGATCGCGATTTGGAGAAAGGTGAAGACTTTAACTTCGATTTCAGTCCAGCGGATGAACAAAACCTCTCTGGTTTCTTCCAAGAAATCGAATCCATCAAAACCCTAATCGAAGAGATCACTAATCTCTTACTCGATCTTCAAAACCTAAACGAAGAAACCAAATCAACACACAGCACCAAAATCCTCCGTGGGTTAAGAGACAGAATGGAATCAAACATCGTCACAATCTCTCGCAAAGCCAACACAGTCAAAACCCTAATCCAGACTCTCGAGAGGAGCAACGTAGCGAATCGTACAAGCTTCAAGGAAGGATCTTGCGTGGACAGAACAAGAACTTCGATAACCAATGGAGTTAAAGCGAAGCTTAGAGATACAATGAGTGAGTTTCATCGATTGAGGGAACGAATCTTTTCTGATTACAGAGAAGATCTGAAAAGGAAGTACTTTTTAGCGACTGGTGAAGAACCAAGTGATGAAGATATGGAGAAGATGATATCTGGATCTGGGTCAGGTTCTGATTTGGTTAAGACATTTGAATTGAAGCCAGAGATGGATTTGAAGACTAAAGAGAGACATGAAGCTGTGAATGATATTAAGAGAAGTCTTAATAGGCTTCATCAAGTGTTTCTTGATATGGCTGTTCTTGTTGAGACTCAAGGAGATAGGATTGATGATATTGAAGCTAATGTTGCTAATGCTGGAAGCTATGTGAGTGGTGGAACTAATAGTTTGTACTATGCTAATCAGATGAAGAAGAAGACTAAGACTTGGGTTCTTTGGGTTTCGACTTTGGGCATTCTCATTCTTCTTGTCTGTGTCATCTCTATGGTTGCTTCTCGTTAATTGTTTTGGGAGAGATTTGTTATAGCTTCTTTTGTTTCTTTTGAATGATCTCAATTAGAGATATTTGCAACTGTTCTAGATGTTTTCATGATTGGTGTGTATTCAGGATTTTTTTTTGTTTGATGAATCTTTTGTCCACTTATACTTGTGTTTTGTTGATTTGTACCAAATCTTTAAAATTGACTGGCTTAAGAAAGAAGAAACAAGAACACGAGCTAATGTTTTTGAAACGAGACAAAAGTTTATAATTTAATTACTATAGATTCAACAAGAATCAAACAAAATTTGGTGAGATTGACAAATATTTGATATAAACAAAAGAAAACAAACAAATGGAAAAAAATAATGGTTCAAACTCTGTTAAACCAATTTCTAAGTTGATAATGATCATTTTTAGTCAGTTAACTAAACGAATTGAAAAGAATACTAGATTAATTTTTCCATTACAAATCGATTAGTCTATAGTAAGTAACAAATGAATTGTTATTTCAGTCATTACTTTTTGCATCTACCACTTAGTCAGTGTACTATTTTATTGATCACTACTAAATCCGAATAGCTCATATTTAGTAATTGACTATAAGATTTTTACAACATTGAATAAAAAGAGTGATGGGGTCATGGTAAGATAATTGACAAAGTGTAAGCTGGCAAAAACATATGGTTCCCAATCTTATCAAAAAAAATTATCAATCCCATTGGACAAACACACAAAACTGGAATAAATACCAATCATGCTTTTTTTCTTTTTTATGGACCCATACACATAACTTACAAATGCATTTGTGCATTACATAATATATTATTGTGTGCAAAATACATTTATATGAGGTTGTATGTGTAGGATACAATATAGAACTATGGTCCACTAACCTAACATGAGCCTTCCTCCTACGTTTTAATCTATATATCCTCCTGGTTGTAAATTGCAATGATTCATTGAAATGAAATGATTCTCATCTTTTAAAAAGCTATTTGTTTAGTATCTATCAGTGGCTCTTTACTCACATCGACATCATAATTTTAGTGGTGAAAATGTAGTGAATGCAATGAATTGTAATTTTACAAAGGTTTATGAATAACTAAAGTTTATCAAGATAAATGGAATGAAATGTAATTTTACAAAGGTTTATGATGAATGCAGAGAGCGAAACTTAATTATAAAAGACATTGCTGTAGAAAAGTTTAATAATTTGAGATTTTTAACTTTTGGTTTAATCGTTAAAATAAATAAAAAATGAAAAGCTTTCCAATCTATCTAAGTTTCGGTGTTATTATTACTTGAATTTAAATTTGGTAACGTATATAAAATTTAAAACTTTGGAATAATGATAATGATTTGTAAGAAAATCAATCATATGGGTGGAAGATAATGATATTTTTGGGTATACGATTCATTAGGTTTTGTAAATATCACATATCAAAAGTCAGTAAAACTTTAACAGGATATAGACTAAATGTCAAACAAAATGTATGAAAAGTTGAATTAGGCAGCAAAATTTTTTTCCCAATCTATAAATTATAATATCACCTAGCCACCTAGATCAAGATTATGATGGAGAAAAAAATATATATTGTCAAAATTGGGTGGCTAGACAGATATTTTGAAGTTTTAATTATGTAAATTGATACATCATCGCATATATGCGTGATGAGATATAAAATATTTCACATTGTTGGATAAGGTCAAGATATAAAATATTTCACATTGTTGAATAAGGTCAAACAAACAAAATTAAAAAACGTAACTACGTAGTATGTATGTTTCAATTGCCCAACAAGCTAGTATGAAAATGTTTTTTTTTTTTTGATAAATATCTAATATGGAAATGTTATTTAAAAGAAATATAAGATCCAAAAGACTAGTTGTGTTGCTTGTGTATCTTAAGCACGAGAATATGTATACTTTTATAAACGAAATATACTTTTTGTATATGGAGTATACTTAATTACGTTTAAGAAGATAAAGTTAGATCATTTTTTCACTTTATCTCGTGATCGTGATTTCATAGGAAAAATATATTTTCATAAAAATAAAAAAATAAGTGGAAACAAATTATATATATCCAAACTGACGTATTTCAATAGGCCAACGATAGGAGTTATTTGGAGGGAATATAATAATTTAAGAAAAAGGGTTGAATTTGTAGTTACCACGAGAATATGCACTATCATTAAAGAAATGTTCTTTATAGATATGGATTAGACTAAATTAAGCCTTAAGAAGAAAGTTAGACTAATTATTGTCTTCATCTCTTGATTACGAATTTGCGATCCAACTTTTTAACATAATTACACAAATGCATAATGTTGATAAAAAATTTTTTTGTTCAACTCATAATGTTGCTAAAATATAAACTCAGATACAAACTTAAAATAAACAAATGCTTTGCAAGGTGGTGGTGTATAAAGGTCTCATTTGGATTTTGGGTGATGGGAGGAGGATAAGATTTTGGACTGATAAGTGGTTATCAACAAAACCGCTACTAGAGGAGGTACATGGAGAGCTCTCTGATGGCTTTGAAACACTAATGGCTCGAGATTTATAGAGAGAAGAAATAGGCTGAAATTTGTCTAAAAAAATCACACCATATGTGTCGGAGAATAAAAGACTTGAACTTGCGGCAGTGATGTTGGACAATTTTACGGGAGTGAAGAATAGTATGTCATGGGGTGAGAGTCAAGATGGAAGATTCTCGGTTAAATCTGCTTACACTTTGGTAACACGTGATGATTTACCTAGACAATTTATGATGAAGTTCTACAGTAAGATGTGGAAAGTGGTTGCACCAGAACGGGTAAGAGTGCTCCTTTGGTTAGTTGGGAATCAAACGATAATGACTAATACGAAAAGGTACATACGCCATCTTTGTGAGTCTAAAATATGTCAGGTGTGCAAGAGAGGTGTAGAAACAATCATTTATGTGCTTAGATATTGCCTAGCTATGGCGAGAATATGAAATCGAATAGTGCCTGTAAGAAAGATACATGCTTTCTTTGCCAGCTCATTGATAGAATGGATGTATGAAAATCTGTGTGAAGGGGTAGTGACGGAGGATGGTGTGTGGCCTACAACTTTTGCGGTGGCAGTGTGGTGGGATTGGAAATGGAGATGTGGGAACGTGTTTGGAGAGAATAGAAAGTGCAAAGACAGAGTACGGTTTATTAAAGACTTATCTTAAGAAAGTGATCATGGCAAACTCAAGGAGTGAAGAGAAGGTAGTAGTAGAGATCCGAGTAGAGAAAATGATTGGGTGGGAAAAACCGGAAATAGGGTGGACTAAAATGAACACAGATGGAGCATCACATGGTAATCCGGGGCTGGCTACTGCAGGTAGAGTGCTTCGGAATGTGGAAGGTGAGTGGTGTGGAGGTTTCGCACTGAACATAGGATGATGCTCAGCACCGTAGGCCGAGTTGTGGGGCGTGTACTATGGACTTTACACACTTTGGGGGAGGAGAGTTACACGTCTCGAGTGGAAGTAGACTCGGAAATGGTAGTTGGGTTTCTTAAGACATGGTTCGGTGAATCGCATATGATGTCCTTCCTGGTACGATTGTGTCATGGCTTTCTTTCAAGAGACTGGATAGTCCATATTTCTCATGTGTATAGGGAGGCTAACCGTCTAACTGACGGGTTAGCTAACTATGCATTTTCTTACCGATGGATTTTCATGTTTTTGATTCTGTTCCGAATATTGTTGATTCGATTACGAAGAAGAATGTATTGGTGGTTGCGCATTCTAGACGAATTCGGGTATAATTTTCTTTAATTTTCATAATAAAAATTGGGAGATATGTCTCTAGATACTTCACCAAAAAAATATCAAATAAAGACAATGAATAATTTTATCATATGATAGGATAACATATTTATAAATAAATAAAAATCACAGATTTTAAAGTTTGTATTTCTTCAATTTCAAAAGTTTTATTTTTTGTCGGCTAGTTCTAAAGTTTTATTTCCATCCCTCTATATAATTAGTAATATTATTTACCGACTAAATATGTGCAGTAAGTCATTATCAATTAAAGTCAGGTCGTCCCATAGACGGGATTAAGGGAAGCTAATTAATGATTTGATTTGATTAACTAAATTAGTTTAAAGTTTTCCGACCAAAACTACATTTTTTTATATTAAGAAAAAAATCAATTTAAAAAAGTTCCTCTGTTTCTCTTTCTTCTCTGTGCCTTTAACGTTTCTTTGAAAACTATAAGAAAAAGCGGAGACTTCGGATCCCTTTTTCTATCTGTAAGAAGAAGAGAAATTAGTTTCGTTCGGTGGGGACCACTAATTGTATCTACGGTGAGATCGGCGGCGGAGTCATACGACGGTGACCAACGGAGTCATGACAAGAATTTGACTGGCGAATTCGTCCTTCTTGCCGGAGACGACGAGCGTCGAAGAATCCGTTAAGAAACAGCAGATGATTGTCTCTGTTTCTACGTTTTCTCTTTCCGATCTGGTCTCTCGGATCCGGTGAAGAAGCTGCTACCGATCTCATCTTGCATTTCTCGTTCCAGAGATTTCAAATTTGTTGTCTTTTTGATCCGTCGATTTCATTTAAGGTTAGTACTCCATTTCTCATTTCACATTTCACATTTGAGGAAGAAGCTTCTTCTTCTTCTTTTTCTTCTTCCTCTGTTCCTCTGTTTCTGGATCTGTTTCGTTTTCTTCTCGGATTTAAAGATTGGGTTTTGAGTAATTCTTAACGGATAATTATGTTCCAATGATGTGAATCTGAGATTTTTCTGAAGATTATTCTCAAATTCGAGCTCTTTCTATTAGTCTGGGAATCCCAAGTTTTTATCTTTGGGGTCTCTGTTTTTTGTATGTGAAAGTGTTGAGCTTGAGATTATAAAAACATGAACTTTATTTGATTGCAGTTTCTGGGGGAAGTTTTTGGTATGCTGAGAAGAGATAATGTCTTTGAAAAGCATCCTTCGTGATTTGAAGGAAGTAAGAGATGGACTTGGGGGTATCTCAAAGCGAAGCTGGTCAAAGTCGTCTCACATTGCTCCTGATCAAACAGCTTCACCACTAGATAACATTCCACAGAGCCCATGGGCTTCTTTGCCTCCTGAATTGCTTCTTGACATTATCCGGAGAGTTGAAGAGAGTGAGACCTCTTGGCCTGCTCGAGCCGCTGTTGTCTCTTGTGCTTCTGTCTGTAAATCATGGAGAGGTATCACTATGGAGATTGTCAAAATCCCTGAGATTTGTGGGAAGCTCACTTTTCCAATCTCATTGAAACAGGTACTCACTCTTTGTTCTAAGCTCTGAGTCTCTAGAACTATACTTATGTTTGAAATCTAAGATTCTTGTTTGATTGTGAGCAGCCAGGGCCACGAGACTCTCCTATACAATGCTTTATTAAAAGGAACAGAGCAACAGCTACATATATTCTCTACTATGGCTTGATGCCTTGTGAGTGGTCCTTATTTCAAAGTTTATGAAACTGCTGTTCAACATGTGGAAATCGTTGTTCTAAAGATGATCCTTTCCTTTGAATTTCAGCTGAGGCAGAGAATGATAAATTGTTGTTAGCAGCAAGAAGGAGTAGAAGAGCGACGTGCACAGATTTTATAATCTCACTATCTGCGAAAAACTTCTCAAGGAGCGGTAGCACCTATGTTGGCAAACTAAGGTAAGCTATTGTATTGATTTGGCTAAGGCTTAGTTATCGAGAGCTTGTTGTTCTAAACAAGTTTCTACTTATATTGTGGGATAGGTCTGGTTTTCTAGGAACTAAGTTCACAATATATGACAACCAAACCACATTATCCACAGCACAACCCCAACCAAACAGAAGACTTAAGCAAGTGTCCCCTAAATTACCTGCTAGTAGCTCTACCGTAGGAAACATAACCTACGAGCTCAATGTTCTTCGCACGAGGGGACCTAGAAGAATGCATTGCGTAATGGACTCTATACCCATCTCTTCTGTTATTACTGAACCAACAATAGTTCAAGGTACAGAAGAAGTCTCTTCCTTGTCTTCACCGAAAGGAGAAATCCCGGATATATCTCCAAGCTTGATGGACCAGCCTTTGGTTCTCAAAAACAAGTCTCCAAGATGGCATGAGCAATTGCAGTGTTGGTGCCTTAACTTCAAAGGGAGAGTGACTGTGGCTTCAGTTAAGAATTTCCAGCTTGTGGCTGACATTGATGCTTCTTTGGATTCGCCGCCTGAAGAACATGAGAGGGTGATCTTACAGTTTGGCAAAATCGGTAAGGACATTTTCACCATGGATTATCGCTACCCTCTCTCTGCTTTTCAAGCCTTTGCTATATGCATCAGCAGCTTTGACACCAAACCGGCATGTGAAGGGTAATGTTAAACCTCCTGAGTTAAATCCATCTCTGCGAATCATCATACAAGCCATGAAAAGCTCTTTGTATGTAGATTGTTGTAGCTCTTTTGAACAATGCTTTAAACCAGCCTCTTCCTTTTTCACTGTGTCAAAACATTTGATGGGGGTCTTGGTGGATAAGCTTAATGAAGTTATGATTGTTATATCCAATGTAATATATAAACAGAAGTCATTACAACAACATATGAAACTCTGAGCTACAAAACCTAATGTGACTATAGACCCTTCCTGGAAATCCAATAGCAATGATTTTTCAGAGTCCATATTCTTCAAACCCCTCCTGGCCAAAGTTCTCATCTCAGCGTAGAATAAGTAAGAAACTCAGCTGAAGTAAACTGAAATGGTTGGCGTGGAATAGGATTTCTGCAATGGCAAAGAACAAGATTCATGCAAAGGAAAGCACAACTTTAAATCAATGTATATAATGTGAACAGTTAAAGGGATATGGAGACGCACGGTCTAGGGCCATAGACTTTGATCTGGCGGATATGAGTATCTCTCCCGTTGAGGTGATTCGACAAAATGGCTATTTGCAACATAAACGTATTGACAAAAGTTTCCCTGATAAGAAGACACAATGGTTAAAATATATATCAGAGTAGAAATTTGCTAGCTAAAGACATGTCTAAGCAATATTAATAGCTCTAGCAAACTTCACATTCTGAGCATTGTAGCAAACACTCTTCTAATCTTATCAGCAACTAGCTTAGATTCTTGTAAAGAAACAACCACAAAAACCATAATCTGATAAGAAACAAACATACCGTGGATCAGTTCCAGACAAAGATAAGCAAACCCAACCAGTTGGTTTAACAAGCTCCACACTTTTAATCTCCTAAACAATTGAAAGAGAAGGAGACACACCATAACATATCTATCAATCAGAAGCTTAGAGAATCCATTCTTCAGAAGAAAAGTAAAAAAGATGTTACCTTTAAGTTATGAAAACCATCACCAGCTCTAATAGAGATTTTACTAGGAGTATAGCTCTCATCAAGCTTAAAGTCAACGTACACAAACACTAACTTTCAAAATTTAAAAAAAAATGGGTCAAATTAAAAAAACGAAAAAAATCTGAGATAAATCAATTCATAATGATCGATACCTGCAATTTCACTTTCTTCTGGAATTGAATGTTAATCAAATGTGGTTGTAAACCATCTGATCTGCAAATTCATAAACCAAAAAGTCGAATTATTGAATTGAATTGAGAAGAAGTAGATAAAGATTTGAAATTTAGGGTTTTGTTTTTCTCAACTGCCAATAAGTTTCGAGATTGTCGTCACGAAGAGTGGCGACGCCATTGCCAGGCTTGCAAGAGCTTACACTCCAAGCAGCGTTTTTTCCCATCTCTCTTAGATCGTCGTCTACATTTAGTTTATCGTTTCCTCCTCTAATCTTTCCTTCTTCCTCCGATTCCGACGACTCTGTCGCCATATCTCTTCTCCGAGATCCGAGATTTGAGATTCCAATTCTTTTCTTCTAAAACCCTCCAACGAGGTTTTGAATTTGTCTACTGTCGTGTGTCGTTAATGAACACTTAAAACGGCATGATGTTTGTTTTTGTTAAATGGAAACGACATGGTGATGCTTTACCTTCTGAGTTCTGACTAAGAGAACATGAAAATGAAAACACTTGGAACATGAAACTCTCACAAATCACAACCCAGAGGAAGAAACTAAATTAATTACAATTTTCTATAAGTCTAACTACTAATTTCATTTTATTTTAACTACTAATAACCATGAGTCTTTCAAAAAATAAAATAAAAATTATCCAAAAATCTCTTTCACAATAATATACATATCTTGTAAATGTTTACAAAATTAAGATGATAGATACAATTGAGAATTACTTTATTAGAGAATAGGAGTAAAATGATAACGATTTATTTACGGCTGAATGAGGAATCTGACATAATTAATTTTTTTTTTAACGACAAAATATTAAATTATTTTTTGAAATCTGGTTGAATATTAAAATTTGGCTAAATGAAATTTCATGCAAATATTTACAAAACTAAAGTTGTATCTATAGTTTTATTTCGAAATCCAAGAAAAAAAAATATATTTCATTTTCATGATACGACATAACCGTAATTATTTTCCTTTCGGAAACTTCAAATAATATAGAAGAAATTTCCAACTACTCAAAAAAAGACGTCTAGAAAAAATAAAACTCATTGGAACCGAAAGAACAAAAGAAGGTCCACTTTGGTTAAAAATCTCTGCAACCACAATGATGCCCACTCTCTGTGGCTCTCATTCTTTCAACCTTTGATCCTCTCAAAATCTCTTAACTACTCCTACTTCAAAAACTACCTCCAATTTTTTTATTTTTGGTTATGGATAATATCGTGTCATAGATCTTGTCAAAATCAGACAGTTCATTATTCGATCATTGGTTGGAAAAATTGATATGAGAAAAAGAACATTGACCCAATTGTTTAGCTTGAAAGCTACTTTTAGTAAACGTATTATGATAATATAGAGAGAGCTTGTGTCCCTATCAGTAATATTATACATATATCACTATAGTAGTATTAGTAAGTTGAAAATTTAGGGGTTTTTTTGTTTCCTTATTTAGATGCCCGAAGGTTCTTCGCTTTGTCAAATGATGTAAGGTGTGTTCAGATGAAAATTTTAATAGTTTGGATGTAATGACACCTAGAGTTTGAATGCAACAATTGTATCCAAAATGATCACAAGTCTAAAATATCATTCTTTTATATTAAAAATGACACAAATTTTAAAACTATGTCATATCTTTTAAGGATTGTGGTATCACATTTTGACACTAAAATTGTAGAATCCTAGTTCAGTGCCAAAGCCGCAGAATATTTTTTACGCCAGAATCGCAAATTGTTTTGTGCTAAAACCTAAAAATCTTATATTTTCTTACATATCTAGGGAATTTTTTCATGATTAAATTAACTGGAAATAATTTATATTTGATGAATAAAAATGTATTTGGAGGTAAAATCGAACTTGATTAATTGGCCGCCTAGACACCGTTTACTCGATCATCCAATGGTTTCTTTCAACTATTTAAATAAAATCATGGTGACCTAATAATTCTATACCCATACCCTTCGAATGCGAACATATTGATGGATACATTTCGTAGACAATGCGATCTTAGAAAGATCGGAACTTTACAACTTGCAGAAATTTAAAAAAAAAAAAAAAAAAAAAAAAAAAAAGAATCAAGAAAAATATTAATCACCAAAAGAGTTTTCTCTCTTTATTCAACATATATCTATAAGTCTTCTAAAACATATATTTTCTATCTCTCTATATATTATATATTTATTATACACAAAGATTGATGGTGACAATACCAATATTGGATTGCTATCTCCAGTTCTTCTGGTTTAAATATCAGAAAAAAGGAACAAAAGATAATGCCAAAAGCTTAATTTTGTGTTGTTTCCATGAACCAAATTGCCAAAATTATTACTTTGATGATCAGATGTAATGGAATCTGGTTCTTGTTTTGATGATTGATTGGTGTCTCAACTATGTTGTATCTTTATTAGTATTGAAACCCGAAGCTAGATGTGTTGTAGAGACTCTGTGACTGAGTTTCCCAGCTTGCAGATGGCTGAAACAAAGATATAAAGATAGGTTACTTCTCTCGCAAGGAACAAGAACTTCGAATAATCAGACAAGTTTTTAGTTTCATATAGATTTTCTTACAGCTTCAATAGATGTTGTTTGGTTCGGGTTTATCCCAGATAAATCTAGAGATCCTTGCTGATCTAAAGGAAACAATGGCACATCAACCATTATTGATTGCTTTGAAGCACCAACTACTGGAAGATTTGTAAAGTAAGCCTGAAACTGAAATTTCATAACCATTATTATAGGTTCTTGAGTAATAACAATTTGATCTTGAGGTTTCTCTAGAGAATGTGTTTTCACCTGTTTAACAGATACATCTTCCATGTTAATCTCCAGTTCTGGGTTCAGGACAGCGAGTTTCATCGATAAAAACTGCAAAGATTGTCTCGTAAGATTAGGCTTATTCTCTTTGGTTTATAGTAAAGTGAAGTTAGAGAGAATCATATTTTCATTACTTACCTCGACTTGTCTTTGGAGACATTGAACATAATTGATGATCTCATCAAGCATACCAGCTTTTCCTGTAACCTTGTTGCATCCAGGCACTATATCTTGCAAATATTTCATCTTCTTGCTGATCTTTTCTCTTCTCGCCTGCAAATACAAATCCATTCAGAAACCCTAGATATATCTTGATTCTTGAAACACAAGAAACTTCTTTTTATTACCCTTTCTGCTAAGCTGTGTCTGTCAGTGGCTTGACCTCGACGAGCTCTCACATGTATATAATCTAACTTCTGATTCTCTGAAACTCCCTTTGATGTCTCCTTTGAAGTGTCTGAAGATGCTTCTGTGATACTCATGTTTGATTTTCCTTTCATGCTTGATTCTGTCTCAATCTCTACTTTGATCTTTTTCTCTGTCTTTTCCTCTTCACTTGTCTTAACCTGAGACAAAATTAAACAGAAAATAAATAAATCAAAACCCATGTTTCAAATAAATAAATCAAAACATAACTTTCACCAAAGATTTGATCTTACTAACCTCTTGTTTCCTCTTGTTTTTCAAGGCAATGACTCTGTTTTCTTCATTGTTCTTCAACATAAACCCCATTGCATCCACTGATTCCATGTGGCAGCTACTTGTTCTTGAAATGCAGCCATCCATAGCTTCATTTTGGGAACCAAAACCCATGTTATAGTTTGGTCCAAAACCAGATCCAAGCATTTGAACATGGCTGAAAGTACTTTGCAACAACTCATCATTGTTGCTTCCATGGAACTGAAGTATCTGAAGAAGTTCAGGTGAATTATTACTGCTCTGAGACACAACTTGTTGTTCTTGTTGCACCCATTTAAGCCTTTCAAGTACAGACATGTCCATGAAGCTTTCTTGAGAGACAAGACCTTCCAACATATTGTTCTCTGTATCTTTCAGTTTATATATATGATCTTTTAAAGTGAGACCAAAAGTACAAACTCAATGAGAAGGGGAAAAACAAAAGCTGAGTTTTTTTTTTTTTTGGGTGGGTTTAAAGCAAAAGAGGATTTGCTATAATTGTATGAAGAAGGAGAGATTTAAGTTTATGTAATAAAATTTATGGATGGTTGCTTAGAAAAGATGAAAGAGTTGGGAGAAACTAATCCATTGAATATCATTCTTCTTAGCTTTAAATAGAAAGCAACATTGACCCACACACATAGGTCCCCCTACTACTTATGTTTTTTCTTTTAATTTTCCTTTTTAAAATGTTCATATTCATTTACTCATTTGTTATCTCTTACCTCTCTATACATAAATACTCCCTTACCAATTCAAAATGGTACCACACTTTTTATATACACCACAACTTTTTTTATATGTACTCATAACAAAATATTCAAAATTAATAACGAGGGTTTTTGTGATTTTTTTTTTCCTTTTGGTTGAAAAAAAAAACGAAAAACAGAAAAAGAGAACTTCTCAAAAACTCACAGAGAGGTTTTGAATGTAATTGTTCAACATAATAGTTGTAACGCCTTTGCGAGTGGTTTGTCGAAAATCGACAGTGAAAGAAAATTTATGATAATTTAACTAAAAAGTTGTAGGTATATGAATGTCACAAATTGTAGATAGATTGAGCAGTAGCGATGGTGGATAAATCGGGTCCAGCCTATAGACACTTGACTATGACTACGAGAGAAAAAGAGGGTCAAGAACAAATTGCATAAAATAGTAGTAAAGATTCGGTATCTAAGGAAGAGAGGGACATAAATTGATAAAAGTAAAGGTTGGGAGCAACGAAGGTGAGAGGAGAAGGTGTGGGGTCTAAGTGACATAACCCACACCATGTGGGCATGTCCTTATGAACACTAAATTTAGAGGTTCTTTATCCCTTCCTTCTTTTCTCTTTTACGTTTTTTTTTATTTATTTTTCTTCTTTTTTCTTGCCCTTTCAAGTTTATGAGAGGAGCTTATAAGGAGAAATAAAACTATGAAAAGAGACATTAATACATCTAGATTTATTTTGGGTTTGATGCTTATTGATTATAAGATAGTTAGATTAATCGAATGTATGAGTACATTTGAACCTAGACATTGAACATATATATAGTTCTACAAACTAAAAGCAAACCAAAACAATATACATTGATCCGAATTGTTGAAAGAAAGATTATCTTTATAGAAACGAACAACTTTTGGATCTTATTTGGAAGAAATGAAGATCTATGATTTGCTTAAGGCATGCAAAATATGGGGAATGCGAAATTATACGTTTTCTACTTTAATAATGGGATTGAGAATCATGACGTTAATGTATATATCGATATTGGACAAAAACAAAAACATAAAACGCTAGAGAGAGGGGTCGAACCTCTGACCTTGTGGTTAACAGCCACACGCTCTAACCAACTGAGCTACTCCAGCCAATTGATAAGAATGAATAACAATACATATTTTATATAGTTAATTTTAAAATAAAGACATAACACCATGCAAAAGATCTTGTCATCTTTTAGGTCTTCCATAAAAGAATCAAACGAAAAATCCATGAGTAGATAATACAGCAAGACAACAAAGAACAGTGTACCACCAACCATTGAATAATTTAGAAATAAATTTCGAACATGACATGTTAATAATTAAAAGGAATATACAAATATAATTAAAAAATACAAAGAAAAAACAATGGGTTTAAAGATAAGTGATTGGAAGGTAGGAGACCATTGCTTTTGACCAGAGTGTTGGTTTCTATACCCACTTGTAATTCTTATGCCCTTCTCTATTCACTGGAGAAATAGTATGTATCAAGATTTTATTGTTATCCACTTCCAAATTTCAATCACATCCTTAATTCTATACTCAATGTAACTAGATGGGTTACCAATATGAGCGATTTTTATATTGAAATTTTTTCCTTTGTCTCTTTTATTAGATTTTTAAAAAAGTTTAAATTTGATTCTCTCAAGCTTCTATGCACAATTTCTTTTGATTTTTGACTATTTATATTATATACGATTTTTAATTGAATGAATGATTTTAATTAAATATTAAATAATGTTTTATGTAGTGATAAATATTTATAGTTTCTTAGTTTTGGAAGGTTTTTAGCTTAACAACTTATCTTATTATATAAATCTTAATTATTTTTACCAGAAACTGACACTTGTCAAAATTATAATTAATTATAGTAGGTGTAACAAACTGATTTTTTTTAATTAAAAAGAAAAACCAAAAAATAAAATAAATAAAAAATAATCAAATAGATAATTTTTTTTCCAGTTTTACATTTTGAACATGTATTTAACAAGTTTAGATGAGTTAAAATTTATTTTTAACCCCCAAAAAAACAACAAAAAAAGGAAAATAAATAAATTATAAATTAGATAAAGTTTCATTTTCATTTTCCCTAATAATCTTATTATTATTCTAGTTGTACTTTCTTCCGCCGTGCATTGGTTTTAGGCCGGTTTCTTTTAGTTCTTTTTAGTTTCTCTTTCAATAATCTCTATGAATCTATGTTTGGTGACACCGATTTGGTGATTTCTCTCTCAACGGTGGTCTTCTATGACTAGCTCTTTGAGTTTTGCTTTCTCTTATGGTCTCCGATGGTTTTCGGAAAGTTTATTCTTGTGAAATCTCTTATAAATAAAAGATGGATTTTGGGGCTTTTCCATGTGTTCACAGATTAAAAATCTCTTCCTAAAAACGTCCCTTTTGTGTAAACTCTAAATTTGCCATATATGCACTTAAACGAAATATTTGAAAAAGGCCTCTTCAACTTCTGCCAAAAACGTTTTACAAGAAAACCCTTAAAACAGAGTTTAACTCCATTTTATTAAAAAAAAAAACCATCATCTCTAACAGTTCCACGTTCTCCTTAGTTTCAAACTCCTCGGATCTCCTATTCTACTACGGTTTTTTAGCAGGAGAATTCCGATCAACTATAGGTAAGATTCATTTGCCTTACTCTTATCCTTCTCTTAAGTTTCGTGTAACTTATGGATTTTTGAAACCAGTGTCTGACCCATATATATAATATATGTTGCTCTCCTCTTATGTATCGGCATTAATCGTCCATTGTGTAAGTGCAGGAGCGCGTGAGTCAGTTTATGAAGGTATTGTGTAGTTTGGTTTTAATAGACCCTAAGTATCTTTTTCATGTTTCTACATAGCTCTGGGATGTATGATCATAGGCTTCATAGCATATGTAGATTCAGAGATAGATCCACAGTTGATTATCAAAGATCAGTATGTGCTCCTGTCTTATGGCAAATTGTTGTCAGCACATTCAAATGCTTCTATTAGGCTATAGTTTAGGGAAGCCTAAATTAGTGTTATATCTTTCTTTTTTTGGTCTTAATGTCAAGAGATTAGTGTTATATCTGGTTCTGTAAGTTTCGTCAAGTATTGACATATTAACAATCTTTCACCTGCAGAAACAAAGGAGGTAACTGTAGCAAACTTGCCTAATTTTGCATGTGATCCTTATAATTTTGATGACTTCTTAAGAGTTAATTACCAGTGTTGCTACCTTCTTTGTCAGTCGGGTGGATACTCTCATTGACAAAATGTTAAAGCAAATTGGTACCACAGAATCCCTAGATCTCGGTGGCAACGTAACATCTAGATTCATTGTTGAGAATCTTACACAAGCAACTGTAAATCGCGTATGAACTTATGGCACCAGATCTGTTTACTCTTGCAGGTGGCTGTGCGGTTCCATAATATATTCTCAAGACGAAGATGGGAAGCTATGGTCATGAAAGGTGTCAAGAAGCAGAGGCTTTTCTGGGCAACGAGGAGTGTTAAAAATCCACCTTACTCTCATCGCACTTGAAACTGTAAGTCATCTTTTTGTTTGTTGTATCTCATGTTTTCACTGCCTAAAAGGCTGGAAGAATGGCGGGGAAGATGCCTATCGAAGGCAGCAGCAACACAAACTGAGATGAAGTAAGCATCAAAATATTTCCAAATCTTTAACATTTAATTGTCTTCATTTCCGCAACAATCTGAGGTATCTCTTTAAAAATTTTCACTTTACTCTGAATTTTTCCAAATTGGTGGGTTTTAATGTCCACTTGATATTTTCTTCGCCATATTTGTTATCTTTGATAAGTAGGAATTAGCTAATGAACAACAAACAACATGATCAATTGTTTAGATTATATTTTCTACTCTACGTGTTCTTTGTGATTGGATTGAATTGTATTTCACTGTTTCAGTTTTAAGAAAATACTCTCACCAATCTGAAATCAAAGTTGTAACTACTAAAGTGTGTGTGTTTTTAGTTTATTTTGTAATCTGAAATCTGTAAAAGTATTGAAGAGATTAAGCATTACCTTTTGGTTTGGTGTTTATGAATTGGGCCAAAAAAATCTTAAAGTGTTTGGAGTTATACTGTTTTAACTTGAAAATATAGATTGGGATAGTGTATACGGCTTTACCCATATTATGCGCTTATTGTGAGTTTCTGATACTGTTCTAATTATTTTGTTCTTAATTGTGAGGTTCTTATTTTTACCTTTGGTCCATTTCCTCCTTAGGTTGCCTTTTTTAACTTGTGGAGACAAATAATCAGCCTCAGATCAAACTTCCTAACAATGTTACAAAGTTAAAAAATCCCTCTCTTAGGTTTCTGATCACTCATTTTGACACTGCTCTTAATATGATTATTATTCTGGTTTGTTCATGTATCGATACCATGTAAAAAGCGAAGTTACAGACTATATACACTAAAGATTGTTACCCTCTGGTGGATATAATGACTGGAGAGAATGAACCGCGTCCAAAGGTAAAAGAAGAGAGAGCTCTCTCAAGGATATTAATCTCATTAACTTATTGCATTTTACATGAGTTCTTTCTTGATTTTAAAGTTTCTTAGAGCGTTTACTATGTCATCACACACTGAATGACCCGAAAAGAGCATATGTAATGCCACAACGTGAGGAAGAGATACTCAAATGTTAGCAGCATGGAACTGCAAGTAACAAATTTCTTGTACAGTAAATTATAATGACATTGCTTTTAAACTGATTATTGCTCTTCCCTACCAATGAATATGAAACAAGAGAAGAATTACCACCGTTGAAAGAGATAAGAGACCGTTGCATGAGACAACTCAAAAACATCTGCCCTGATCAATAAGGATATGAAACCCAACCCAACTCTCGGTTACAGATTTACAAGGCAGTGTAAGCACAAAGCTGCTTCCTATGGATCAACGAAGCATATGTTGGTAAATTGCAGTGACAAAACAAACAAAAACAAGAATGTGGTTCTGGTTGGAGTAATGTATATTTATTTATAGTATTATTATATTACCACATCATCTGAGACTTGCATTAAGAGTTTTGCACTTGGTTTCTTTTCTTATAACATTCAACATCTGATCGTTACACATGGCCTTATACTGACACTTCTTTTTTTTTTTAAACTGAATATAAGTTGCTAAACAAAGTCCTAATTTCTATATTCGTCATGATCTATTTAAATAGTTTCAGTTATTTCCACTGATTTCAATTCATTTTGAACAACTATTCTATTATACACCTTAAAGTTAAACCACCTATGAATGATTTTTAATGTGTGCCAAGAGAATGCTTGGGATAGTATGAATGATTTGGTACTTGAGTAAATTGCTTCTTCTTTTTTTTTTTTTTTTTTTTGTCATCATGGGTAAATTGCTTTCTATATTATAATTTAGTCGTTTAGTGCTATCGACTATAATAGTGCAAGTTTTTGGAGATTTATTAGTCAGTCGAAAACACTCTATTTCACATGACATGTAATACAGAAGGAAAATATGAGTTCCAAACAATTTTCTTAACACATTTCCTCAACTTTAAATAATACCATGTATTTTCTCATTATATTGACACATTATAACATTATAGATTCACATAATCACATGTAAAGATATATCATAATTGAAATACTGCACTTAAAATATCAAAAAATATATTTCTCTTGCCAAAGTTCAAAGAAAAAGTTTAAAACACAAACCGCTCGTAGCACGGAATAACCTCTAATTAGCTTACAAAACCCAAAATATATAAATTAGAATGGTGCATATGACACACCTTCCATATACATGGGTCCACCCATGGGGACAATAGTTTCTATCTCGGATATTCTCAAGCGGCTTTTGTTACGGTTTTCATTTTAGTTGTGATTTTTCTGTAATTTTGTTTCGTAAGGGTTTACAAAAAATCGGAGAAGATTGTAAAGTTGCTTAAAAGAAGATTTATAATTCCTTTTGCAAATTAAGATTGCCTTGTAGCCACTATTCACATAATCAAAACTTCAATTTTTAGCAAATACAGTATATGTGGTTATCATACTCGAATCCTGTGGCCTTTGTTGAAGGTGGAAAACGACAAGGGATATGTTGGTAATATTTATATTAGAATATATTAGATTATTGGTAATATTTTGTAATTTTAGATAATTGGGCTATATTAGATTATCTAAAATTATAATTATAAATCTAGATATATCAATTATTTTAAAACCAAAATAGTTAAAATATCTAAAATAATTAAATTATAAGAAACTTTTTAGAAAAATTCCTCCAAAAACCACACTTTCAAGTTTTGTTGTGAAAAATACCACCAATAATTTAATGTTCTAAAAATACCACCAAAAGTTTTTGTTTTCAAAAATACCACAAACACACAAAAATATTTTTATATAATTTATAATTTAAATTTTACAGTTTGAGATAACTATTTTAGATATAGGATATAGTTTTTAGAAGGTAGAGGTTTAAGGTTTAGAGTTTAGGGTTTAAGGTTTTTTAAACCTTAAACTTTAAATCTTAAACCCTAAAAATATGTAGTTAGGAAATTTGTGGTATAAATAGAAGTTTTAAAAATTTGTGGTATTTATGGAAGAAAAACATAATATAGTGGTATTTTAGAGAATTTCTCTTATAATTATATTTGTAAAAAATAATTTCAATTTTAACAATTTTTTTTATTTTCCCTCAATATTTTGTATACCCGAATCTGAATCAAACCTGTATAGATCTGAATCAAACTCAATCCAAAAAATAAAAACACTTAAAAAGTATCTCAAATCCTAACTCGAAAATCCAAAAAACCTCGATTCTAACCCGAACGCCTAAGACAATTTCTAATGGTTATACTTTGGATGTCTTTCCAAATTTTTTTAATATAAACTTAAGACATTATGGAAAAGAGAGAAATGAAGAGTGTCTTAGAGAAGATATTTAAAACATTTTTAAGACATTTTTTGTCTATATGTCACTTTGTAATTGATCAAATTTTTTTAAAAAAATTAAAATTAAAATCATTATTTATTAAGGCACCCATAGTGGATAAAACCATTAAAGATTTTCTAAGTTTAATGTATTGGAAAAACGCATCATCCACTTCCTGCAACGCATGTCCGTATGAATTTCCCTTGTGTGACACGTGTATGTGGGGATAGAACTCTATATGGGCTTCATATGATTGTAAACCCATTATGTAATCTTTGTTGGTGTATGGTTTTACGAACAAAAATAATACTTGTGAGAAAAAAAAGTATGTCAAGAAGAATCAAGAACTAGATAAAGTTTATTTTATTTTTTGTCGCCAACATAAGAACTTATACTGAGAGATATATCGTACAGTATAAGTTTTATAGAACATTCTTGCTAACTTAGCTCGAGCATCAACCACATGTAACAAAGCTCGAGAGATATACAGAAACTGATAAGTTTTGTTTTTATTACACAGAGTGAAAAGGTCTTGGATTTCAATTGCAGTTGAAGTTGAAATCTCCTGCAATTTATCATATAGAATCTTACAGTCCCCCACAAACAAAATGTTTTGGTAACGAAGCTTAGCAAGCTCCTAGACTGCCATACGAAATGTTTTGTATCTTAGGAGATGGAAGTGAAGGGAGCCAATCGAAAAAGCCGGTAAATTGATTGATTGATTGAGATTCGTATGTGTATAAGATTATTAAGATATGTTGATAATATTATCTCTTGCTTGCTTGCAGTGAAATTGGGAGGATTATCGTTACGGGATATGACACTGAGCTTCCTCTTGAACATGTCGAGAGTGAGTTAAAAAAACTTTACGCTTAATATTGTGGAGAGATCACAGATGTTTGTATTACCAGAACACGTAACAATTCTCTATGGAGAAGTGCTTTTATTTATTTTGTGGGACAAGGTGCAGTAGACAAGGCCATGCAACTTAATGGACGTGACATGGGAGGATGTGGATTGTCTCTGCTAGTGCCTTTCCGTTTGAGGAGGAAGAGTAAACGGATTTTATTTTATTTCTTTAAGATGTGTTCTTGCTTATGTTATATTATATATATCATCTCATGCAATCAAATTATTTCAGAGGCGCTCAGGTAGAGGTTGAAGGATATGACACTTCGCTTAGTAAGTCTGATATCCAGTGCAAGTTTAGTAAACTCTTCTCTTCATGTGGAAAGATCGATCATGCCATAATTTACAAGAGGTTTGTGGCTTGTTCCTCCCAACTTTCAAGTTAATAAAGTCTAACTAAAGATTGTTTACTGCTGCTCTCTAGTGTTTCTCGATCTGGAAAAACCACTGTCCACCCCCGCCGCCACAAAGGCCACAGCATTTGTGGCCGCCCAAGTACGTAAATATTTTCTTGATTCTTGATTCTTGGTAACAAAGTGTAAAAACTTTCGTGGTTATTTTATAGATAAGAAGGCAAAGATGACTATGGAGTAGAAACGATAAGAAAAATAAGCTGATGATCGAGAAAACTATCGCTGTACAGAACTACAAAGCTCACGAAGAGAAACCCCTCTTTTTCTTCTTCGTCACCAGCGCCGTTTCTTCGGACTCCATTAATTTTATTCTCCGGTCAATTTCTCAGAACGAAGATTCCATTTTTCACAGTGATCGAAACATCCATGATCCAACGACGATCGTTGTGATGAGTGTGTATGCAATTCAAACTAAAAATGAAAATTTTCATACAGGGTTGATCAATGTAATTGCCGATGAAGATCTTCTGACTCAGTACACTTGCCACGTCTTCCACATAATCTCTGATTTCTTACTCTTGTGGGCCTTAAATGGGCAGGTACCTGTGTCAGCAGTCTGAAGTCTGAACTCTGAATCTCATTAAATCAATCAATCAATTTACCGGCTTCCGCATCTATAAACGTAACGGCCGCGTTTAAAACGAGCCATAGATATAGATATTAAAATACTAAAAAACTTATAAATACCTTCTTCATATCAGACCTAAATCCCTAAAACCGTAAAATATCTTTGAGGGTTATCGCCGCCGCTCTTGTCAACTACTTGTCCATGGACGAAACCGCCGACAAAGTAATCTTCTTCTTATCTTTATGGCTTTCTTCTGATTCACTGTTTCGAAGGAATAGAATTTCTGATAGATGTTTTGTAATCTTAGGGGATGGAAGTGAAAGGAGCCAATCGAGAAAGCCGGTAAATTGATTAATTGATTTAATGAGATTCGTATGTGTATAAGACTTGTGGATAATATTATCTCTTGCTTTCTTGCAGTGAAATTGGGAGGATTATCGTTACGGGATATGACACTGGGCGTCCTATTGAACAGGTCGAGAGGGAGTTGAGAAAACTTTACGCTTCATGTGGAGAGATCACGGATGTTTGTATTACCAGAACTCTTAATAATGATGCTCTCAGTAGAGGTGCTTTTATTTATTTTGTGGGAGAAGGCGCAGTAGACAAGGCGATCCAACTTAATGGAAGTGACATGGAAGGATGGACTGTCTCTGCTACGGCCTTTCCGTTTGAGAAAGAAGAGTAAACGGATTTTATTTTTTTTCTTTAAGATGTGTTCTTGCTTATATATCATCATCTCATGCAATCCAATTATTTCAGAGGCGCTCGGGTAGAGGTTACAGGATATGACACTTCGCTTAGTAAGTCTGATATCAAGTGCGAGTTGAGTAAACTTTTCTCTTCATGTGGAAAGATCTCTACTGCCAGTGTTTGCGACAGGTTTGTGGCTTGTTCCTCCCAACAATTTTTTCCCAACTTTCAAGTTAATAAAGTCTAACTAAAGATTGTTTACAGCTTCTCTCTAGTGTCTCTAGTGGGAGAAGAAGCAGCAGACAAGGCCCCAAAACTTAGTGGGAGCGACATGGGAGGGCACAAAGTTGTTGTTCGGCTTGTTTCTCGCTGTGGAAAAACCACTGTCCACCCCCGCCGCCACAAAGGCCACAGCATTTGTGGCCGCCAGTGAACCCCACCCCCCGCGTAAATATCTTCTTGATTCTTGGTAACAAAGTGTTATTTATAGATAAGAAGGCAAAGAAAGCTCGAACCTCTTTGGCGTTTTTAACTTTGTGATGCAATGCAACCTTCCTTTCTATTAAGTATCATCATCTACCTTGGTTTACCTATGTATGATGTTTATGTCTGGATGTTAAAGTTATGCTTTTTTATGTGATAGATTTATGATATCTCAAAGAGCAATGAACAAATCCAATATTGTATCATTACGAATCAATCGATTACAGAGTATTATCAGATCGAATCGAGAACTGGAAACAAAGTGTTTACAAACCCTAGCCTCACACAATTCTCAGAGATCGCATCAATCTCCCAAGCACATCGCTTGACAACATCAATCGTGTAAAAGCATAAGAAAGTTCCTGAGCTCAACGTCTCCTATTTATTGTATTCGAAAATAAAAAAACGGCAAAGCCTCTCTTCTAACTCGAGTCTTTGCTTCTGAGCTCAACATCTATTTTATTAGTGCCTTGAGAAGGAAGCTATCATGGAAGAGACCGTACAGAACAGAAAAATCTTAGACACGAGTTCTAAGATCTTTAACAACTTTAAAGAACAGAGAGATCAGTTGCATTTTTTTTATTTCCCCCCAATTTCATACAACTTACATCGGTTTATATATGGTTATATTTGAATGGTAGACATGAAAGATGTGTGGGATCCATTGGTAATGACCGTGCTTATATGAGCCTTGATGTGTCTCATGTTGTGGATTTGAGTTGCGTGAGTTACTCATTTTTTTATTTTCTTCGTACGACCTACTTAGCTAGATAATGAAAGATTTGTGGGATTGATTGGTTTTGAGCGCTCTTAAAATAATTGTTGAGGGTTCGAATCTCGTCGGTTACCCATTTTTTTATTTTCCCACAATTTCATACTACTTACATGATATGTCAAGTAGACACGGAATATGTGCGGGATTAATTGATAAATGACCTTGTATAACTGGATCTAAGACAATGTTGCTGGTTCGAGTCGCGTGGGTTACATATTTTTTTTTTTAATTTAGAACAGGTCAAAAAAGTAAAGCAGCACTTGCATTCTAAGACTACGAATTGGTTTGGTTATAATTTCATTTTATTGTTGACTAATGGCTACTGCGTCCATATGCCTAACAAGAATACAAAATGGAAAAACAAATAACAATGATTCGTCTTCACTTCTAGTCTGATTTCTCATCCTTTAGTATCGGCTGCAAAACAAATAGTTAAATTAGATGCAACTTTGAATCTGATCATCTATAAACAAAAAAGCTTAAGAGGTTTACATATTCTGAATCTGGCAAAAGCTCTATTTGGACCAACTCAATAACGAGGCAATGATCATGTCTCATAAACCGGATAAAACCTCAATCCCCATTATTGAGATCACCTTTCGTGGTGTCTTGGAATTGAACAAAAGCAACACCATCTTTACCTGTAAAAAGCATGGTGTGTGCATAAAGATGTTCAGAAATAAGGTCTCTGGCATACTCTTCCCGCTCCTCAGCATTTGGTCTACACATATAGACCTTCTATAAAGCAACCAATCAATAATTTCAATTTATAAATATATCAATGTAATTGAACTACATAACTCAAAAATATACTATACTTACAGATGCATTTATACCACTGTAACTTTTGAACCATATACTAGATACTGCAAGTGGTCCCAGGTTGCATCGTTCATCAATTTTCTGATCTCATTTTTTAGCAGAGAAATCACTTTCGTAATAAACAACCATCTTTTTAAGTTTAAAAATCGGCGCATCTGGATGCCTTTGAGTAGATCCATAAGGACAGTACGTCTCTGTAGTGATGCCTTGAAGTAGAACCAGTGCTGCATACTCTAACCCTTCAATATCGCCTTGACAAGTTCTACAGGCAACTGGAGTTTCGTTCATCAAATCTTGCACCGACAGAAACATATGTGTTGGAAGGAGCCCTTTCTTCTTCAATAACACCTCAAACTGGCGTGCTAAAGCCACTGCCCAACACTAGCCTTCCGGGTAGATCCACGTTGGAGCAAGCAAAATGGATTTATAATAAGCCAGAAGAATCGGTTCATAACAAAAAGGCAGTACCTCAAACTTACTAGCAAGTCAGGTGTAATGGCTGAAGTAGGAGGAGATGCTACAATTACTTGTAGAGTGTAAATCGTGCGGTCATCCAAGAGCAGAGTAAATTCCTTCCAAGCCTCGATCTGTTCTATTGGAGATGGCAGAGAGGATATCCTTCACATACTTGTGTATAGCAAATATGCCTTCACACTGATAGATACCATCAACACTAACATCCTTGCTCGCAGCAACTCTCATAATCTCTAGGATCCTCTTCTTTCTGAGGAAGAACCGGAAAAGGCGGATCAAAGAAACATTTCTCATCTGTCCCGCCTTCCTTGACCCTCGAAAGACAACTCGGAGAGAAGAGGCCACCCTCATTGGTTCAATACGACCAACAACAACATGCTTATTTCGGCAAGCAACCGCATCAACCTCAACCACATGTATGTCAACCTCACCTTTGCACAAACATCATACTCAACAAGATGCACAAAGGCTTCATTTTAAAGCTTGTTGCGTACTTCCGCCATAACCACAACACCTTCTCTAGGAAGACGAGGTTTGACCATGCTAACCATGACTTTGCAAATAAGAAATAACAGAGAAGAAGATCCGCCCTTTCCGATTCTACCTCAGAAAGAAGAGGAAGATTGAAGAGAAGAGTTATTTGTGTAGGGATGTTATTGTTGATATTATAAGATGTCAAAGATGTGAATCAAATGTTAGAAAGTGATATACCCCTATTTCTGAACATCTTTCTCCGCACACCATGCATTTTACAGGTAAAGCTGTAGATAAAGATGGTGTTGCCTTTGTTTAATTCCAAGATACCACGAAAAATGATCTCAATAACAAAGA
Source organism: Cardamine occulta (assembly GCA_028015245.1). Taxonomy (NCBI): domain Eukaryota; kingdom Viridiplantae; phylum Streptophyta; class Magnoliopsida; order Brassicales; family Brassicaceae; genus Cardamine; species Cardamine occulta. The sequence continues at coordinate 9,480,434 of CM051371.1, forward strand.
TATGGGTTTTATCTAGTTTATGAGACATTATCATTACCCCGTTATTAAATTAGTCCAAATAGAGCTTTTGCTAGATTCAAAATATGTAAGCCTCATAAGCTTTTTGTTTAGAAATAATCAGATTCAAAGTTGCATATAATTTAACGCTTTATTTTGCAACTTATTCTAAAGGATGAGAATCGGACTAAAAATGAAGACAAATCAGTGTTATTTGTTTTTCCATTTTGAATTCTCTTTAGGCATATGTATGCACCTAGCTCGTTTCTGCACACTTAACCTATGTTTCTGAAGTTGTGTCTCTCTTATTCTGGCCTGTTTAACGTATATTACCTAACCATTTCTGCATCTTTATATTTCAAACAAAATACTACCTCGCTAATAAGTTCAGCAACTATTCCATAATACCTCCTAGTTATCTCGTTGAAAGTGCCAAGCAATTACTTCTCCCTTGTTTTAAATATCAAATCTGCTTAGCTACAAAAATTAATATCTAGAGAAATCAGGTTAGAATAATATTAGTTAAATAGGAAAATCCGCATTTTGTTTCACGACAATTCAATGTTGTAATGCAACTCCATATCAACTTCAGGAACAATCTTATAACGTGAGAGACTAATGTATAAGAGATATGCGAGGAACATAGAATGAAAAAAGTTCAAATCACCAATCTTAAAGCATACTTAAACACTCAAAACTAGTCTAATAAAATTGTAGCAGAATCAAATCTGATAACTATAAAAACTCCCAAGAAATATCAGAATTATATTCTTCAAATAGCAAACCCTAAACCATAACAACTTCAAGAAAGATCAGAATGATGTTCGTCAAATATCAAAATCCACATTTCGTTTCAAATTCGAGAAGAGAAACGAAGCAAATACACCAATCTACGATAATTCACTGTTGTAATCAAGTAAATCTACGGATCGATCATGCGCCAAGAACAATCTGAGTTCTCCGGCGAAGAATAGAAAAAAAACCGGCAAGAAAAAAACGCAAATCAAACGAAACCGAACAGATTCAACTAGCACGAATCAAAAACGAAATCCCAGATCTGGTGATTTCTCGAATGGTTCCACCCCAAATCTATTGATCCACACCAATTGAATCCCCATATCTGGAATTGGCAGACGAATCTAAGATATTGAAACTAAAAATGAAACAAGAACAAGCAACTTATACGAGTAGAACGAAAGAAAAGATGAAACACAAAGAAAAGACTTCACAAGAACAAACTATAGAGAAAGAGAATAGATGTGACGTTTATAAAGGCGTGTGAGGTGAAGATTAAATTCTATTAAAATTAAAACAGTAGGTGTGCCGCATGTCACGCTTGAAATCTTAACTAAATATTTGCATTTTATATTGACCAAGATATCTTGCCTTTTTTAATACAAAAGTGATATTCGATTTTTTAATGTCCAAAATAAAAAATCTAGATACATAAATATATAAAAAGCGAGAATAATGCATAGAGGTGAAGATTAGGTCGGGGCTTAATTATATTTTATTCAAAGATTAGGTGTGCCGCAGGTAAATCTTAACTAAACATTTGTATTTTATATTGACCAATATATATTTCCTTTTTGATCCAAAAGTAATATTCGATCTTTTAATGTACAAAATGAAAAAAAAAAAAAAATCTAGTTTAGTTGACTAGTGTATCACATGCAAACCACAGTGGAATGGGCCACAAGAAAAGAAAAAAAAAAACCAGTTTAATGAACAAGTGGACCTCAAAAAAGTTATAGGCTGGCGCAAAAGTTACCTCTCGTGACTTTGAAAACGCACTATTTTTTATCACTATATATTTTCTTCAAAGGCACTATTTTTCTTATTTCACACCGAAAAATGACACTACATTATCGATCTTTCTATATCGATTCGGAGTCACGAAACTCAATTTACAAGATAGATCCTCCAAGCCATTGACAATGCAATACAGCGGAAGAAAGTGAACTAAAAACAAAAATTCGGTTTACGTAATTTTGTCAACCAACCAACACGAATGCTCTTTCACTATATAATTAATTAACGTATAAAAAATTTCGTTTACGCTAGTTTTGTAAACCAACCAACACTAACACTACAAAAACTTGTAATTTTACCAATATATTTTTAAACTAAACTAATATGGTGTCCTCTACCAATATATTTTTAAATTTAGTGTCAATTTTTGAATGGAAAAATATCATTTTAAACTTTGAAAGTGTCTCTTGGTAGCACTTTAAACATCAAAAGTATTACACTAACACTTTAAACTTTTAAATTAATTTTACTAACACTTTAAACCTTGAAACTATCTCTTTTGTTTCTCCACCATAAAATTTATTACCATCGAAAATTCTGTCAATTTTTCAATAATTATTTTGTAGTGAGTTTATGGCGGAGAAAACGCGGAATGTAGTTTCAAGATTTAAAATGTTAGTAAAAATAGTTTAAAGGTTTAAAGTGGTAGTGTAATACATTCGAGGTTTAAAGTGTTAACATCTGTCACTTTCAAAGTTAAAAATGTTATTTTCCCGTTTTTAAATAATACAAGAGTTATTGTGTCACTTTTAAAAGTGATACTAAAATCAGTGAAGCTAAAAAAAATTAGCATCACTTAACAATTCAAATTTAGCATTATTTCTGGTAAATGTTGCTAAATAGCATCATTTCTTACAAATAATGTTAAAATTAGTTTTACATTAGTGTCATTTCATTTCATTTAAACAACCCAATATATATATATATATATATAATAATAGAAATTGGCTAAGTATATTATTAATAAAGAATAAATATGGCAAAACAAATAAAGATTACTTCTAATTTAATTAAAGAAAATATACAATACATAGTTCAAACTTTGATTACTAAATACAAATCCAAAACCCATCTATTGTTTCATTGTAACTCATTGTTATCCAAACTAATGTGTAGTCAAACGCTTTAACCTTTATCTTCAGCTAAACCTTCATTCCCTCAGTTTGTTAGAATGCCGAGCATACAACAGGTTCTACTTCTGAGATTCCAGTGAAGTCCTAAAGATGAAAACAAAAAACATATTAGTAGCTTCAAATCAGAGCTGATTAACAGCAGATGTTAAACAACATAATTCTCCATGACCAATAAACGATAAAGTATAACTCTTTGTTAATCAGCTATGATTATAATATAGACCTCACAACAACCAAATCAAAAGTTAATGAACAAAGTTTGCTTCTTTGTTCCATTTACGACAGAAAGATCCAATGCAAGATAGATATAAGATAAACAAAAAAGTAACTCACTTGAAGCTAAACAGATGGAAACGAATACCAACTAAAAAACTCACAAATTCTAGTTAAAATGTTCTGTCACTAAATCCTAAATCACTAAGAACATGAGTGTGAGCTCTGAGCAGCATATTCTCACGAGTATTAAGTCAAACTTCTAGTTCTTCTCTGTTTCTGTAGCTGTAAGTTTTTGCAAAATTTGTGTCCAAATGTTCAGAACATCAAAAATTTCACTGGAAATTTAAACGAATAGACACAAAGTCAAAACAAAAACAGAGAGAGAAGTAAGATATAAGAACCTGGTTGAGACAGAGGACCAAGTTCCTTTTGCTTTATTTTCTGTGCTTGATCCTTCTTGTGTATTATTTCTTAGGAGACAACAATACCATATTTTAACGGCGTTGGAGTTTCTTCAAATTTTCCAGCAAGAAACATGCAGACAGTAGCAATCAGAACATAGAGATCATGTTATATTAGCTTTCACAATTCTAAAAAACAAAAGGGTGCGATATGATTTGATTCCTCGTCCTAAACAAGTAGAACTATGCTTATGATTTGAGCATGCTTCGTAGTATAACAAATGGCATGTTTAAGATATCATAGAAACTCAATTAAAAAGTGTGGCAGAAAACACTTAGAAACTCTTGAATGAATCAATGATCATCTGTGGTGTGGCAATGGTTATATCCTATCTGATGAAGATTGTGAACATATGTAGTAAATCTTACCTCTCTCACAGTAAAGCGACCATTCTTGTCTGGATAAACAAAAGCAAAAGATAATCTTGCATTCCTTCTCTTAGCTGCTACGAAAACTTCTTTCACCTGAAATATCAAACGTGATTTTACTTTGTGCTTATGAAATCTATCATATCTCAAACAATACTCAAACTTCCCCTGCCTCTTCACCATTTGGGAGCTCGCCGTGTTTTATTTCGCAACTGGCCTTGCTAGTAGCGACTCTCCCACCATCCTGCCCTCGGAGTCTTTGTGCTTGCAGTTCCAGTCACCCAGATCTTGGAGAATCTTCTCAGATCCACCTTTCCCCTGAAGCCTCCTCTCACCGGAACCAAGCTTGGCTCCCGTCTGTAAGCTCTCACCTTATGCTCGCTCTAACTGATGAGATGGCTCGATATCTTGTTTTGAATGGAAGAGGACAACATTCAAGACATGTGTCGACTACATCTAGTTGGTTCTGGGATATGAGATGTCGAGCTTTAGTCCAGAGTGAGTGAGCTTCAGGGATCTTGGCCTGATTTGGTAAGCTCACCATCCAGCTTTAACTTCCTAGTATCCAAGCCAGTTTGTTTGATTTCTCGATATCCTAGACTGATTGGGAGAGGACACCATATTAGCTTAGTATCGAAATCTTTAGATTGGCCTTGGAGTAATAGCTCTCTGAATTTGGTTCTTGGGGTGAGACTTTGTGATTGGTTGAAAGCTAGAAGAACTAGGCGTTTTGGACTGTTTGTTCCAAGCTCATGTGGACTTTGTTACCTTGATAACCACCAGCTTGATGTATCCTTCAGTATGACGATGTTGTGTTGCTCTCGTGTGAGTTTGCGGATGCTTCTCCTCAACCGTGGTTGCTCGTTTATTGTTAATCAAAGACCGGATTGGAGTGTTTTCGTTGTAGCCCTCTCCATGAGAGTTTGGAGCCGGTTTGGCATATGTCTCAATCCTTATGCTACAAAGTACCATCTGAAAATCCGATGTAAATCTTATTTGCCTTCTCCCTTAAGGCTTTTGATCATTTGGTTGATGCATTCGAATATATCATCTATTATAATGGTCACCGGTTGCGCTAACGGCTTCATTGTGATATCATTGCCATATTACTCTTTGGAGAAGAGATTACAACCTTCCACCCATTGGCAGATATCACTTCCACCATCCTCCTTTGTTAAGGAGAGAACATTTCCATCTTCTTGGCTCTCTAGTAGAGACCAAGTCATCTCGTTTGTATTAGCGAGAATCCACTCCACCTTTGGAACTGCCGTTGAAGCTTTGATTGATGCTTTAGGACTCGTCTTTGTGACCGATCTCGGCGGTAAAAGGTGCTTTCTAACGTCAATGTAATTGAGCATGACTAGACAATTTCTTTGGGGTTTCAACACGACGACCCTACCGACGCATTTGGAATTGGTTTCAGATTCGCTGTCTTTCTCTTTGGAGAACCTATCCCTTTGCTTGTTGCTTGTCTTTGGTATGTATTTTCAAAGTTTAGAGGACGTCTAATTCCCTCCTTTATTTGTAAGAGTCAAGGTTAAGTTAATGAAAGTATTTGAGTGACAAAAAAAAAAAAAATATATATATATATATATATATATTCTAGTAGTGTAATGCTCTTTCATGTTATTGTCTTTGCAGTTACAAGTTAATTAGGCCAAATATTGAAAAAAACATTTCACTGGTACTGCCTATTGGTTGCTGCTGTTGACTCTGTCTATCCATATATGGGCCAAATTCGCTATGATAAAGTAAGTTTTTTCTTTGTTTATTTGATCAGATTCTAATCTTTACATGATCCTTTTGAAAAGTCCCACCACATTCGATGTTGTGAAGATACTCCCTTTGTACTCCACGTAAAATTTTAAACATTTAATTTTATTTGGGAAAAACTTGAATCATGCATGGTGTGGATGTATTTGTATATATAAACTAATAGTAGTATTTTAAGATTCGATTTACAAAGATATTTGACGTAGTTCATTGTAATGTTTCTAGTTCCAAATGAAGATGTGAAAGACTTCATCTTATACATGGAATCTCCACTAATATCATCTTATAATCCGGTTGAATGTAAATCCAACCTAAAACCAAAAAGGATTTAAATATATGGTTTTAGTTAAAATTTAATAGCTGGTATTCACATATTGTTTAGAACGATACTTATTTATAAAAACCACTGAATAAATCTAATATTTTTTCTCCAAAGTACCGATTTTAAATCTAATATTATAGAGTAGTAGATAACACAAACCAAGAGTTTTTATTTTTTTGGTAATCGGACTTTCTTTACCAAAACTAAATGTGTGGAATGTATAGATTTAGTAAAATTAGATCTTTGACTTCACCAGTATCATGAAAAAATATATATAGTTGGGCAATATTTTTTTGGCTCGACTTAAAAAAACTCTAGGAATCAAACACAGTTTAAAAAATTTAATGGTTGTGAGCTGTGGAGTGTGGTAACAATATAAAGTTCTTCTACTTTCTCGGAAAAATGGGTAAAATAACCTGACTTTTTTTAAAAACATTAAAAGAAACTTTCATCTTTTTTGGGTTTTTAAACCATCAACTTTTAATAAATTATAAAATAAATTATATGTACTATCAAAAAAATAAGTATATCATTATATTAAAATAGAAATAAATAAATAAATTTTGGTTTAAGATTTCTTTTGAGAAATTTGAGTTTGTGATTTTTTTCCAAAATTGAGTTTTCTAACTAAAGGGGGTTTATTCAATTAAGATTTATCTAGAATTTCAATGACTATAATAATTTGAGAATCTTGACAACTCTTAACATATTCCACAATCTTGACAACATTAATAAATATTTTCTCAAAGATTGTTCCATATTTCACATATTTATGAATATATTATTGATAGAGTTTTGTTAACTTTTAATTATATACTTTATTGATTTTTTTTTTTTGATACTATCTTAATTATCACAATAGCTGCTCATATGTGGATGGATGTTACATGAGCTTGAACTCAACGATGATTGAATTGATTTTCGTTTTGGGCATTTGATGAAACAATTTTTTATCACCCAAGCTTAACATTTTATAATAATTGGTTTGTTGCATTTAGGATTTTTTGGTTTATTGTTGACTTTATTATTTTATGTCGTTATAGTTTTTAGAAACTTTCACGATAATAATACTTGGATTATTTCATGCTATACGTGATTCTCTATCTGTGTAATTTTTAGAATTTATTGGTCAAATTTTGTAGGAAATATCCATATGTTGTAGTTCTTCACGGCTATGTTGTGGAGTTCTTGACAAGAAGATATATTATAATGAGAGAAGAAATTGAAATATTTATAAATAAAAAATAACTTTGAAAGTAATTGAAAATATCATGGTTACCTCTAGTATTTTCAAAGAGTCTCTATATAAACAAAAAACATTCAACTCAATTAACCAATAACACTAGATTTGAATCTAACTAAAAAGTCAATTAAATTCTTTTTGTTTGAATAACACATGACTTTGATTAAAATTTTAAAATCTTTAATCCAGTAACACACGACTTTCAATGATTTTAAACAATATTCTAAAACTAACAAAACCAATAACACAATACTTTAATAGAGTTTTGAAAATTCCAGATTGAATAACAGTAAATGCTTTAAAACTTTTAACTCTTTAAAAATTTTAGAACCAATAAGTCCCCCTAAAATACTATTATAGATTAGCACATTTCATGTTTTGATTCTAATTTATTCAAACTTTTCTTTTTGAATAATTAGCTAAAAGAAATTAATAATGTCGCTTTTTGAAATATTTTAATATATATATTAAATATATTAGGTAAATACCCGGGCTACGCCCTGGGTTTCTTATCTTTTTCTTTGTATTTTTATTTTATTTAATAACACATTAGTCTATTAAAATATTATGTGATCCTTTTTAATATAGCAAAATAAAACCATATCGACAAATAGTTAATGGTTTATCCTGCAAAACCATTAGAAAAAATAGTTAATGGTTTATCCTGCAAAACCATGAGAAAAAATAGTTAATGATTTATATTCACTAAAAATTCTAGTTTTTATTTAAACATTTAAATATTATGTGTACAAATACATTTTAAACTTTATAAAAAAGTTTTAAAACATTCAAGCAATAACAAAAAAACCTTAGTGGATGTTTTATGGAAAAAACTTAGTTTCTACTTTGTATCAGTGACATAAAACATGTTTTGGACCATAAAATAAGTTTTAGAGACATATTTTTTGTTTACTTTTCACATGAAGTGTAACTTTTTCCGATAATGTTTTTCTCTTCTCATACGTCTTTTTCACTCACTGTTGTCTCAACAATCTTCATTAGTCATGCTTCCTTATTCATATCTAACATATCAAACAATTGTTTGCTAGGTTTTTTATTTAACTTTCATTCATGGGGAAATATTCATTAACACTTCTCAAAAGTATCGAGAAAATATTCTGAGAGTTGATAATTATATATATATATATATATATATATTATTGGGCAAACTCTAGATCTTTAAACCAAATTGAATATACCATAATCAAAATCTATGCCTAAGAATTCCACAACCTTCTTTCAAAAAACTCAGATTCAAGAAAATTCAACCTCTTGACTCTCAATCCAAAAAAAAAAGCTTAAGAAAACCTAAAACCATGGAAAAATCAGCTAATCAACACATGTAGTTTTAATCATGGTAACAAATAAATATTATATGGTGTGTATAACTAAAATGATTTGATTTAGTTAGAAAGTTTTTTTCATTAATTTATTCATGGAAAATAAATAAATATTATGTTATAATTTTTATTAATTTATTTATGGTGAAAAATAAATATTATGATTATTATCTTATTTGTATAATTAAAATTATTTGATTGGTTTACACAATTTTTTCATTAATATATGGGGTGTCTTCATAATACTCCAAAAATCTGATGTGTTTACTTATGTGTATTAATAAAATAATTTGATTGGAAGTTCAAGTTTTTTTCATTTATTGACATGCCAAGCTCACAATGCATGAAAAATTTGATGTTTCATTTTATGAGAGACACACTGCTTTATTATAGTGTTGATCTTAATTTTATGTATTTAAATTTAAAATATTTTGGTGTGAAAATTTATGTACTTTCGTAAGAATATATTTTTTTTTTTTGTTTTCATGTTAATAATTTATGTGACTAAACCAAATAAATATTTATTAACATAAAATTCATATTCGATAAGACTCAATAAAATTTATTTTGATACTATATTCAAATTCATAAAAAATTATATTCAATAAATTTTATTTCGTAAGAAATAAATATATATAAACCATATATATAAATTTCTATTGAACCAGATATGAATTTATGAAAACAAAAAAAAAATATGAATTTATGCTGATAAATTTTTATTTGGTTTCGACACACAAACTAATTAACATGAAAACAAAAAAATATTATTATTACAAAAGTACACAAATTTGCACACAAAAATATTTTAATTTAAATACATAAACTTAAGATATATTTAAAATATAATTTAAAAATATTTCAAAAAGTGACTTATATAACTACTTTTGGTTAGTCATTCAAAAGGAAAAATTCGAATCAAAATACAGAATATGCTAATCTATAATAATATTTTTGTTAAAAAACTTAATTTGAGAAAAATAAATCACAACCTCAAATTTAGAAAAATATATAATAAAAAAAATTTTATTTAGTTATTGCTAATTTAATATAATGATGCATTTAATTTTTGTAATAGTTAGGTTTTATTTCACTATTTATTAAAATGTGAGAGTTTAAATACTCACAAAAAAAAGATGAGGTTTTATTTCACTAATATCTATATATATTAGTTTAAAAGAATTGCAAAGGAATAAGCATTAGTTTATTACCATATCTGGTCCAGAATCCCATTTATTCTTAACTTTTTAATACTTTTTATTTTTAATATATAAAATTAGAAACTAATTCAATTTGTCTCGCAATCAGAGCTACCTCAAAAAAAACGTCAAAACTAATATTGTTGAAGAAGTATAATTAAACTAATATATATAGATATCGTCAAGTAATCATATAGCTCGAGAATGACCGAACCAATGGATTATGATTATCACGTACGAAAATGATTTTAAGTCATAAGACGAGCAAAATAATGACCTCGAATGCGACGAAAAGATATGTAGTATTCGGAAATTGGCTAAGCTGATCTTAATAAACAATGACGGCAAGTTTTTACATCAATATGCGTTTTTATAATAATTAGATGTTGTCTAATTTTGTTTTTACTATTTCATACTATATGTTTTCATTTCTCCAAAAAATATGTATTTAAAACAGATCATAGATCAAGCAAATATTTGGGAAAAAAAGACAGTCCAGATGTATTCGTTGTCTTAATAAGCAAATTTACTTATTTTCACAGTAACAACCAACATGGTAAAAAAGAAAAAGGTTACAAATAAAACATAACATGCAAGTGGAGAAATGAACACATTTTGTTGCAAACATATTAATTTAGTTACCAAAATTCCATAACTTCTAAATTTCAAAACAAAAAGGAAAATTTTCATAACTTCTCACCTTCTCAGTAGTCGAAGAATCTGAAATTGAACCATGTGTATAAACCAAGAAGCACAACAAGCGTAGGAAAGGCGCATAAGATCTCTTCAAGATAAGATCCTAAGATTTGGAACCGATTCTCTTAACCATGTTCAAAGCAGAAATTTTTACAAAAGAAGACAAGAACACCTGAATATTCTTTTTTTAAGAACTGAGCTGCTTTTACCCAAAGAAGAACTAGTTTACATTTTAGAAGAAGATGCAAAAAAAAAAAAAGAAGAAGTAATTTTGGTTAGGTTAATGAGGAGCCATCTTAATTTATCTTTTTACTAATGGACCTATCATTATCGAAGAATGTTATTCCGTGGCACCCACGAAAAACACCGAATGAGTTTTAGAGTGCTAATTAAAATCTATGATTATGCCAAAGTACAATGCCTTATTGTACTGTGTGTCGTCTAAAGATTTTGTCCTATTGTCTAATGATTTGGAATCATGTTCTGACGTACACCTACTAGCTAAAGGCATCAGACGCATAAATAGGGTTTAATATTCACGAAATCATTGTCCTTTTTTCTATAGATGCTCAATATAAACCAGTAAATGTAAGATTACCTAATGTTGCTCAACGATCTTGAGACCAATAATGGAAAAATTCTCTTTTGTCACAGTCTGGTGATGAAAGAAAGATGAATAAAGTCTACAATAGATCTGATCAGCGACATAAGCAGATTTGTCACTTAACTACAAAGAGGAACTTCATTAATAGATATTTTCTCAAATATCACACAAGATGCAAATTACAAAAAATTTAAAATAGTAAAAGTTTAACAAATCACTAGTACCAAAAAATTTAAAATAGTAAAAGTTTAACAAATCACCAACTAGTACTAGCCAAAGCATCGGACATAAATAGGCTTCAATATTCACAAAATCACGTCATCGTCCTTTGTTCTATAGATGCAAGATGCTTAATATTATAATATAAACCAGTAAATGTAAGATTACTTGAAGTTGCTCAAAGGGCTTGAGACTAATAATGGCATTATTCTCTTATTGTCATAGTCCCAAGATGGAAGAGAGGTGAATAAAGAAGACTTCGAGAGACCTAATCATATCGAAAATAAATGATAAAAACTTCAAAAAAATACAAAGATCCTAAATACTGAAAGAAGGGAGGGAGGGTCCAATAGTGCATTTGATAAAAATGTACCGATACTAACAAATAAAAAGGAAGCCTCTTAATTTCCAATAGCAATGGTCAAGAGAATCTCATTCCATGACACTATTAAACCTTTAAGAAACTAGACTCTAATGATCATCGTCATATCAAAGTGTCTATCAAAAATTTTGTCCATGCACTAAAAATTTATGTGGTTGATAAAAGAATATAAGGGTCACTTTAAAAATCTCTCATTTCAAAGTATATATTCTTCCAACTGGCTTATAACCCCACACCAATGCCTTTTTTCATCCTACATATAAGGAGCTCCACACTCTCTCAAACTACACCAATTCAAATCATTTCTACTTATCATCAATACAAACACAACTTCTCTTTTTTGATTCACATTTTCACTAATGGCTTCTAATTCAATGAGCGCTTCCCGAAGCTCGAGCTCTTCATGGACAGCAAAACAGGACAAGCAATTTGAAATGGCGTTGGCTAAATTCGATAAGGACACTCCTGACCGTTGGCAAAACATTGCAAGAGCAGTTGGGAAATCAACTGAAGAGGTAAGGCGACATTACGAGTTGCTCCTTAAAGATGTCAATGACATTGAATCAGGACGCTATCCTCAACCTAGGTACCGTAACACTAATTGAAGCCAATTAGGATTCATCTGAAAAAACACTACATATCAAGAAGAAGACATTTGAGAGAACTATGACGAGAGAAAAATTTGATGCATTTGCTTATATTATATTGGGTTTGTTTAATTTCTGTATTAACTATGTAATAATCTCTCTCAATTCCATCATATTTTAATATAATTAATTTGAGTTCATATAAGTAAGTAACAGTCTCGGATTCAAACTCTCGGTTCTATGGATTAAGCATACGAATAAGAAATCAACGAGATTTCCATTGATCAAACTTTTAATAAGTAAATCGAAGTCGATAGAGAAACACAAGAGTTAGTTTTGCACTAAGCACATGTACTCCTAAATGTAGCCGTTTCGGAGACGGTTATGTTAGAAACATCCCCAAAACGTTTCGGATAAGACAAAAGAAAATTTTGAATATGGAGATGTTTCCGAGGCATTTCAAGCAAAAATTGGTGTTCCAAACAAAATAATTAAAAAAGTGTAAAAGTCTTTGATATTAATAATTTGCTAGCTTGTTTTGTCTTAACTACTAGAAAGTGTCCCGCGGTGCAGATATTTTATTTTAAATTTTTACGATGATGAATATAGATTTAATTAAAAATATATATTTTGATTTTTTTTTTGTTTTTTTGTAGTTATTTATATTATATGGATTTTTTGGTGTTTCAAGAGTTAAATATTTTGTGAGGAAGTTCAGTTATCGAGATTTGATTTTGTTGATGAAGTTAAGTAGTTATAAAATATACATATATATATATAAATAAGAGATATAAGGGAAAATTCTATAAAAATATACCAACTTTTTATCTATCTCCACAAAAATACATTAACTTTTAGAGTATCCACAAAAATACATAAACTAGTTTTTTCTTCCATTAAAATACACAAACTCTTAAATTATATCCAATAAACAACTAAGATTTGATAAAAAAATATTACCCATTAATATTTTAATTAAAAACATTTTAAAAATTCGAATAAACATAGAAATCTCTTTAAAAATCAAAGAAATGTAGAAAAATCTAAAGTAATTCTAAAATAATTTTAAACAAAAAAATTGAACTTGTAAATTTTGAGATTTATAAATAAAAATTTCAAAAAACATATAATTTTAAAATTTAAATTCCTAACAATTTAAACATAGAATTTCTAAAAATTCTGAAAGCTAAAATATAAAGTTTTAGATTCAGCATACAATTCTCATAATATAGTTAATTACCACTGCTTTTTTCAAAAAAAAAAATTAAACAATAGCATCATAAAATAATATTACTTTTAAATAAATTATTTTTGTACTACTTTTAAATCAATAGCATCATTCTTAGCAATGCACGTCACATTAAGAAATGTTCCAACCTTAAATTGGTGAGAACAGCTCTCTTTCTTTTAAAAGTCTGCTCGATCACAGTTTTTTTTTGGTTGGAGATTTAGAGTTCCGTTTCAAACAAAATGTCAGTCGTTCTTCTACTTCAGAGCCTGAGATTTTCCAAAAAAAACTATCACAAAGAATCTCCGAAAAAGACAGGACACATTGAAATTTCAAAACTACCAAGAAATGAAACTGGAAAAAGAGAGAAAAAAAATCCAGATCTAACCGGTAGTATATTAACCGACGTATGATAGGAACTGGATCCGAAATTGATCAGACAATATAAACATACAAAAATAAAATTGACCCGCGGATCCTCTCTGGTTTATGATAATTTTTTGTTTTCTCGACAATATAAACTAAAACTAAAAACTATATATATTGTTTGTAGTTGTTTATAGTATTTTATTAAATTTATAATAATTTGTGATTAAGGTATAGAAATTCATTATTTGTTTGTAATTGTGTAAGTATATAGTTGTTAATCATTCAAAATATAATAATGTTGGCATATAAGTTGATTTTAAACAGATTTGCTTGTGATCATATATAAGTTTATGTATTTAATTACATGATGTCATCAGTAAAAGCCAAAAACTCTGTTTTTTTTTTAAATCCATTTTATCCAAAGAAAACGACAAAAAAGTATATCGCTAATTTAGTTGAGGCGCGTTGCAGCATGTTTAGCATCAGCGAGGTGAGGCAATACCTTCGAATATAGACATGCCAAGATTATCCTCTTGCAATGCACAACATCACCCTTTCTTAGTTTCAAACTTTCAAGCTCACAATATACACAGTATCTTCTGTCCCAAGCAAGTAAAGCTTGCACTGCAGAATGTCCACAGGGATCAAACATATATCCAACTCATTATGATCAATCAACCAACCACCTGATAAAGAATTTGCTTGTTGCTCAGAGATCAATCTCTTCGAAACCTGAAAAATTCAACAATTATTAACGTCTCCATAGTTTAAGAGTATCCGACAGTGCTAAAGTAATGTTTTCCTGAAAGTACCAAATACAACAACCACCATTGATTTTCTGCATTTTTGAACATCAAATAAGAACCATCATGCTTTTCAGTATAGAGTGAAAGACCAACTTCATTTTCAACTCCATTTGCTTTGCAATACTCTCTTTTTCTATTTTTGTCTGCTTACTATAATTATATAAATCGACCAGATTTTAAGTTTGAAGTTACAATGTCTTTTTATTCTAACTTCAAACTAATCTGCATAGCTTTGGAACCTAACCAATGATCGAAACCAACAAATATGAAAGGAAGAGTGCAAAAGAATGGTAATTTATGTTTTCCTCACGTGTGCTTCAAACCAGCTGATCTTGTTCCTGATCCATTATAGAACACTCATATTTGATCTTCCAAGTTTCATCAAGCATTTTCAAGATCTGATATAGAACACTCATATCACTAAGCCTAGAGAACTCATTACTTGTTCATTGGAGAATATAGAAGTTTTCTGATTTCTTCAGACTATTGGATAGAACTATTCTCTTTGCTTTTCTGAAACATGTTTGGGAGTTCATTGAGGAATGGATCCCAAAATAAAATTGGAAAACCCAAAATAGCATAAACACGCATGATCAGCCAAAACGAAGAGCAAAAAATAGATACATCCATCAAATCTTATAGTGTAGTGTACATTTTGTATAGAAACCCAGCAAACACCAAACGAAGAATAAAAGAATCTCCCAAATTCTTAAAACCATAAACCATGTTTACAATTCTTCGACCTGTGTGAAATGGCATATAGCAACAAAAAACAGATCTTCATGCACTGAAAATACTTGGTATCACTCGGATCACTAAGAAAAAAGAAATGCATAGTCTGCAAGTGAAATTTGTTTTAACCTTTGTCACTAAATCCGAGAGGTTTACATTATATTAAAGTAATCAACCAGATAAGAAACCTTCACGGAATCAGAATTACAAAAAAAAAAAAAAGAGGTATGATCAAAGCCTGTGATTTTTCCAAGAATTCTTTCACAAAGAATACAAAAAAGACTTAACAAACTGAAAATTCAAAAACTCCAAGAATTGAACCGAAATCGAAGAAATGTTCGACCAAATGTTGTTCTTTCTGGAATTAGGAGATTCCACGAAAGAATCATCACAATGACTTTTCACAGAGACATTTGGTCAAGCACAAAACATGCAACAAACTATGTAGAAGAAATCAATCACCAATAAGAAAAGACTTATACAAACGACAAAGGCTCAAGAAAGAGAGCAATTTCCTCGGCTTTGAGAGAGACTCAGGATCGGATTTCAACGGGAAATCCAATAGATCAGAACAGAATAGTGGCAAATTCTATTCTAAATCCATATTATCAGACAACAAAACAAAACAAAAACATCTGATTATCGGACGACAAAAAAAAAAACCATCTTATTATACCACCCACTTCGATTCATCTAACAAAGAAACAACAGATTGAAAAAAGAATAAAAGCAATCGGATGAGTGAAGAGAGACTCTCAATCTCACCGGTAAACAAAAACACAAAACAGAAAAAGACAATCCGGATTTAACCGGAAGTTTATTCACCGACATATGATAGGAATTGGATCAAAAAATATAAGCATACAAAAAAAGTATTTCTTCTATCCGAAAGAATTAAGATACGGATAACAAAAATGGTTTCTTAGCTCAAAATTGATGTGGAGAAGTTCTGAGAAGAATCATATTTATAGGGAACTTAGATGTCTAGGGTTATGGTTTAATCGATTTGAGAAAATCTTGGAGAGCAAGTAGAATATCTAAGATACGGAAAACAATATAAGGATTCTTAGCTCAATCACCATGAATGAGAGAAAAATTTAAGGAAAGATTACGATTTGTATATTCAAGCTTTTATATATTATAAATTAAAAACAATTAAAGTTTCAAATTTTCAGAAAAAAAAAAAAAAAAACAATTAAAGTTTCACTTCTGCCTACCAAAGTACATACGGTGATAACTGAGCTTAAACATGGGCTCAAAATGGGCCCCGATTTAAATTTTAGCCCATTACTGGACTCTCCAATCAATCGATTCGGCACAGGCACACAAATCACAAGACTCAAAACCTAACCACCGTGGGGTTTATACTGGTACCTACCGGAGAAGCTTTTCCGACGACTTTCCACAACCATTTCCATAAACCTTGAGAGCACCATTTCTCATTCCGAAATGTTTGAGCTATAGAAGGATTTTTTTTGTTTCTTAATTAGGTGGGAGAATTGCTTTTAGTCGTATTTCAATGGCTGCTTCTAGATTATGTTCCGCGGCGGCGATAGCTGCTGCTTTCACTTCAATGTCGATGACAGAGAACCGCGCCTACGCTGACTCGCGATTTCACTTTCCTTTCTTCTCTTCTTCACCTCCTTCTGATTCTCCAACCGATCAGTCTTCATCGAATTCTAAATCGGAGACTAAACCGGAGTCCGATGAACTTAAAGGATCTGGTTTCGATCCTGAGTCGTTGGAAAGAGGTGCTAAAGCTCTTCGTGAAATCAATAGCTCACCTCATTCCAAACAGGTGATGAAAGCTCTTCGAGAAATCAAACAGTTCTAGAGTCGTTCTTTGCTTTGTTGAGACGTTACTTACATGTTATTGTGTTCACCAGGTGTTTGATCTAATGCGAAATCAGGAGAAAACTCGATTAGCTGAATTAGCAGCTGATAAAATGCAGAATGAAGCTATTCAAGCACACAAGGACATTGTTAGTAACTTGCTTCTCCTCGCGTTTGTTTACTGCAAAATTGAACATGGAGGTTTAGCTGATTCGATGTGTTTAAATTTGATATGATGTTTCTCTGATTTCATTGCATCTCTATGTGCATCTAGTTGGAATCGTCTGTGTGTGTTCCCTGCATCAAAGTTTTGCTGCACATTGGTTGTAGAATCTAAATGTTACACTGATGTAAAAATTTAAAGCCGAGAAGCGACAAATATGATTGTTTTATTGTGCTTTGTATGAGCAGGAAAGACAGCGGAAATTGGCTGAGGATCAGAGGAATTTAGTGCAGCAACAGGCACAAGCGAAAGCGCAAATGCTTCGATATGAGGATGAGTTAGCAAGGAAACGACAGCAGGTACTTAATTAGAAAGAATCTGGCTGAAGCTATGTTTAGTAGTTTAAGGATCTCCCTTGTGATTGTCCTTTACTGAGAAGTCTTTGACTTGGAATTTTTGTAGGCTGATCATGAAGCTCAGCGACACCATAATGTTGAATTGGTTAAGATGCAAGAGCAGTCTTCTATCCGAAAAGAGAAAGCAAGAATCGCCACGGAAGAACAGATTCAAGCACAGCAGCGCCAGACTGAAAAAGAGAGAGCTGAACTTGAGCGAGAAACCATTCGTGTCAAAGCCATGGCTGAGGCTGAAGGCAGAGCTCATGAAGCCAAACTTAGTGAGGAGCAGAATAGAAGAATGCTAATGGATAGGATAAATGGTGAAAGGGAGAAATGGCTTGCAGCAATCAACACCACCTTCAGTCATATTGAAGGTATGGAAACTTATAACCATTGTTCCTGAGATATACACATCTTGTTATGCTTAGATTGTTCTGAAATTAATTAACTTTCCGAGGAATTTTTTAGAAGACAATCAGCTGGGAATTTGAATCCTCTTCTCTTGGAAGTTATATGCTTCTAATATTTTGAAATATGTGGCATTATATTCATTTTCTTTTATATTGAACTTCACAGGGGGAGTCAAGACCCTATTAACTGATCGAAGTAAGCTGTTTATGACTGTTGGAGGAGCTACAGCATTAGCTGCCGGAGTTTACACAACTCGGTATGCATTTCCTAACTACATAATTTGTCTCATTTTAGAACTTGTATAGTTGTGGTTTAAGAAGCCTAATGTAAACTTTTTGCATGGTTCTTTTACTTTATTGACAACAGAGAAGGTGCTAGGGTTACCTGGGGTTATATTAACCGGATTCTTGGGCAGCCGTCACTAATCCGAGAATCTTCAATGGGTAGATTTCCATGGGCTGGCTCAGTGTCTCAGTTTAAGAACAAAATCTCAAGGTTTAGCACAGCTGCAGGGGCAGAAGGAGAAAAGCCACTTGATAATGTTATCCTCCATCCTTCCTTAAAGAAGAGAATTGAGCGTCTTGCTAGAGCCACAGCGAATACCAAGTCCCATCAAGCGCCATTCCGCAACATGATGTTTTATGGTCCTCCTGGTACCGGTAAAACTATGGTGGCTAAGGAGATTGCTCGGAAGTCGGTGAGTTATTAGTTTCCTTATCCCTGGTCTTTATTTTTGTTTTCTTTACACAATTGCAATACTCAATTCACCTTCATGAATCTAGAATAGATTGACCAATACATTTTACATGTTATATTGTGCTGCAGGGTCTTGATTATGCTATGATGACAGGAGGAGATGTTGCTCCTCTGGGTGCACAGGCTGTTACCAAAATCCATCAGATTTTTGATTGGGCTAAGAAATCAAACAAAGGCTTGCTACTTTTCATCGATGAAGCTGATGCTTTCCTATGCGAGTAAGATGCTGTCACCTCTTTTCTAAAACCTTTAGATATTCTGGTGCTTCTCATCTACAAGAACTGTATGATATAGAATATAGTTTGAACCAATTTATCTTACTCAGATTGTAAATTTTTACCAACATAATGGCAGAATATGTATAGTCGAGGAAGATCGGTGGACTGTCTCCTAAGTTTTTTCTAATGGATATCAAATTCTTGATCTTTTATTGCAGACGTAACAGCACTTACATGAGTGAGGCTCAGCGCAGTGCTCTGAATGCGTTGCTCTTTCGAACCGGTGATCAGTCTCAGGATATAGTTCTTGTTCTGGCCACAAACAGACCTGGTGATCTCGACAGTGCAGTCACTGACAGGATCGACGAGGTTATCGAGTTTCCCCTACCTGGTGAAGAAGAACGATTCAAGCTCCTTAAACTCTATCTCAACAAGTACCTAACGGGTGAAGACAAGAAAGATGACAAAGACTCAAAGCTTAAATGGAGCAGTTTGTTCAAGAAGTCGTCACAGAAGATAACCGTTGAAGGAGACCTAACCGATGAAGTAATCAGAGAAGCTGCGAAGAAAACAGAAGGCTTCTCTGGTCGTGAGATCGCTAAGCTCGTGGCTGGTGTTCAAGCTGCGGTATACGGACGACCAGATTGTGTCTTGGATTCACAGCTCTTTGAAGAGATTGTAGATTATAAAATTCAAGAACACCACCAGAGAGTCAGACTTGCGACTGAAGGCGGCCAATCGTTACCATAGATCTTTTTGTATGGTTTCCCTCTCAAAGTCTTAACCATACTTAAAAATGAAATAGTGACATTGTTTTTAGTGACCGTTTCAGTTTCGGTTGGTTGGAATTGGTTTCCGATTTTAAATTGGCTAACCGGTACCGTTACTCAAACCGATTTAAAAACTTGTGACCTCTAATCTTATTGGTCTGCGAGAGGAACGCGGTCAGCCATATAATCGGACACGTAAACACATTAAAACAACAAAACCGCATCTTTGGTCGCCACGTAACCTTGTTAAAACACGTGGCGAATAGTAACCGCTTCTCGGAAAGGCCTCTGGTCTTTTCTTGGTCCCTTTCTCATAACTTCCGAGGACCGTCGGAACTAGAATCAAAACATTGGAAAACGAAAAAGAAAAACAAAAGAATTGGTCAAAGCAAATTCGAAGAAGTTTGATCCGTAATCATAGGTTAAATAGAGATGATGGATAGAAGAAGAACGGCATTGGTATTGCTTGTAGTAGTGGTGGTGCTGACTTGGAACGAGGGAATTTTGGGGAAACGGGCAGAGACTACGGCGAAGGACGCGGCCGAAACGGCGAAGAAAATGGCGTCGGAGACTGCTCAAGACGCCAAAGAGAAGACCGCTTCATGGGCTGGTTGGGTCTCCGACAAAATTACAACGTAAGTAATTTCTTATATCCCAATAATAAGTCGCTTACGTACCCATCATGTTGATTCAATTCGGTCTACAATTTCTCTCATTTTGATCATAATAAGTAAGTACATGTTTTGTGACATTGGTAATATCTCCTTTTGATCTATAGATTTAATTACTACATTGGATATAAACGCACGTACATGGCCGTAATTAAGTGAGGGATTGAGAGTAACGTTTTGTTTATTTTTTCAGTAGATTTGGTAGCAAGAAAGAGGAAGTAGGAATTTATCAAAAACAGAAAGATGAAGCAGTAAAAGCGGCCCAAGCCACTGAAAACTATGCTTATGACAAGGCACAATATGTTAAAGACTCTGCTTACGACAGTGCAGGTCACGCTAAAGATTTTGCCGAGAAAAATGCACATTACGCAAAGGATTTTGCCTATGAAAAGGCAGCCAATGCCAAGGATATGGCCTACGAGAAAGCGGGACACATGAAGGATTTGACATATGATAAGGTGGGATCTTCTTACGGAATTGCACAGAGTATGATGGACTTTGGTTATGATAAGGCACGTGATGCCAAGGTCATGGCTTATGAGAAAGCGTGCAATGCAAAGGACATGGCTGCTGAGAAGGCAGGCATTGCAAAAGAAATGGCTTATGAAAAAGCCGGATGTGCTTATGGAAATGCGCAGAAAATGATGGACTTCGGCTATGATAAGGTCGGTGATGCAAAGGATATGGCTTATGAGAAGGCTGGCAATGTCAAGGACATGGCCTACGAGAAAGCGGGCTATACAAAGGATGTGTCTAATGAGAAGGCTGGCGATTTCAAAGATATGGCCTATGATAAGGCGGGCAATGCTAAGGACAAGGCCTACGAGAAGATGGGACAAGCCAAGGATATGGCCTATGAGAATGCAGGCAATGCGAAGGACATAGCCTATGAGAAAGTTAGTGAGGCCAAAGACTTCGCCTACAAAAACGCTGGCAATGCTAAAGACAAAGCTTACGAGAAGACACAAGATGCAAAAGACTTCGCATATGAAAAGGCGAATTACGGGAACGAAAAAGCCGGTGATGTGATCAGGATGGCGACGGACAAGAGCACTGAAACCTATGAAGGAGTCAAAGACGTGGCAGGAGATAAAGCCGAACGTGCAATGGAGTATGGTAGAGATAAAGCAACAGAAGCAAAAGATGAAGCGGCTATAAGATTCGAAGAAGCTATGAAAAAAGTCGGTGAAAAGTATGGTGCAGCTAAACATTCTACAAAATACGCTTATGAAACAGCAAAGACAAAGGCTTCTCAAGTTGCTGGAGAGATAAGAGATCGTTATGCTGAG
Source organism: Cardamine occulta (assembly GCA_028015245.1). Lineage (NCBI taxonomy): Eukaryota > Viridiplantae > Streptophyta > Magnoliopsida > Brassicales > Brassicaceae > Cardamine > Cardamine occulta. Next base: position 9,502,431 of record CM051371.1, read on the forward strand.
CTCTGAAATCATTTTGTTAATACAATTCTTAATCTAAAAATCAAATCACTCCTTTCAAAATGTAAACACAAAAAGTCTTAAAGGAGAGTCTAGTCTCTTACAAATCTTTCTTCTTAGCTGCTTGTTTATTGTTATGCATCCAAACTTTAAACACTTGTCGTTTAACATTAATCTCACGACAAAACCGATTCACTTCTTCATCTTCTTGTTTTGTCATTCTCCAACCAATCTTGTCAGCAAACTCCATCATCTTCTCTTTCTGTTCTTGATTAAATTTTGTCCTAAACCGTTTCTTGTGATTGTTGCACTGATGAAACTGATCAACTCCATTACCACTAAAAGACTGATGAAACTTGTTAAGATCCTCCGTTGATGACTCCGCCGGACCACCACCACCTCCTCCTCCGCCACCACCGAAGCTCATCATGATTGGAGATACGTGGCGGCTAACGAGAGGTCTCTGTGAATGACTAAAGCTATTGATATTGACAACAAACAAACCATCGATTTCTTTTCTGTGAAAACTCCGGTGACAATCACAAGCGGCACAAAGAAGAGACTCCGGCGTTCCTTCTTCACCGGAAGACATAAACTCACCGCAACCGTCGACTACATGTCCACCGGAGCTAGCAGCGTGGTTCCGTTGGCATTCTTTATATCTCACCTTTCTTGGAGAATCAGTTTGAGGCATAGCGTATGATCTTGGAGCAGGAGCTATAGAAATTGGATTGGTATCATCAAGATCAAGATCCGGATCCGGATCCGGGTCTGACCCGTTTCTTTTGGTGGTGATGGGTTTCTCTTTGTCGGCGGTTCGGGGGTAAGTGTACGGAGGAGCTGAAGATTTTCGTCTTGACATCTCCATCTTCTCTTTAACCTCCATATCTTTGAATCTTGAAGCTTCTCAAACCCTAATCTTTAACTTTTTCTTTAAACAAAGATTAAAACTTTCTTTTAACCTCTCTCCAAAGCCCTAAGCTATTTTGATTAAAGAAATCATCACATATAGCTTTAGCTTCTCATAAAGCTACAACTATAAGCTATAGAAGAAAGCATGAAAGATGAATAAATATCTTCTCTTCAAAAGTTCAAACTTTTAAATTTTTTTGACTTTGACTTTAGCTTTTGTGATAGCCCACCAAAACCTACTAGACTAATCTCAAGTCTACAAGTAATTAAATTAAAGAAGAAATTGAAATCTAACCACATTTAAGAAGTGATTAGTAAACCCAACAAGAAAAGGAGATAAAGTTTTAGGTCTTTGTTAATTAATGAGATAGAGAAGAGAGAATTTTAAATGTGTTTCCTATCGCCCATCAATTTCCAAGAGAGAGAGAGAGAAAAAAACCTAATGAAGAAAATGGGAAAACAAGTGGGTTTGGTCTGTGCCAATAATAAGAGAGTCCACTATCAAACAAGAAATGGAAAGAGAAATAAAAGATGTGGACTTGTCGCAGACAGTGCCACGTTGTTTCTTTATCATACAGTGTCCGCACATTGGTCGCAATACTCATTAGTTATCTTCTGTTAATTAAATAAATCGAATATTTGCAAGTTTTGTTGAAAAAAGAAGAATATTTGCAAATTAAACAATTAGTTACAAGTTAAAAAAAAAAGAATATTTGCAAGGCCATTATTTGCTTCAGAGTTTTGCAACTTCTTATTTGTTAAGAATTTGTTTATATCCATTAAAATTCAGTATATTCTGCATAGTAAGAATATCCGTACAGATTATTTTTTGAAATATGGAAAAGCACGTAGTTTCTATTTTTCTCTTGTAAGTACATTAATTTTTGATTAGATCACCTCCCAAAAAAATCATTAAACCAATATAAATAGGTTTAATGTGATGATATGATCGGTGATGAACAAATAGTGCAGTCAAAATGTACATTTATAGATTAAAATAAGAGATCGTATGCCTTATGAACATTTACATAAACGAAAATTCGAGTTGGTAAAAAATATTCGTTTCAATTTGTTATATATGATTTTAAAAATTCAGATAACCATACTTAGGTTTATAAAATAAATCAAATACAAAATTCATTATCCGTCAAATCAGAGACAACTCTTAAAATTTAAAATTTCAGATTTAATTAATAATACATATTTTATTAAACAGTAAAAAGATGATACAAAGAGACAACCAACCATTTAGGTGGTGTCGTGTAAGATAAATGCGGAGAGTATCAAATCTTTATAATGCTCTGAAATAAAATAAAAAGTTATATGTACATATATGTGTATTTGCAAGATAAATTTGATAAATTTCTTTATCAAACTAACTATCCTATTACTTTCCTTTCTTCAAAATAAGAAACAAAAACCTAATTAAAAATTAATTATTGAAATGCATGTTGCAATTTATTTTTAGTCATTCTGATTTTTGTGTAATTTTTTAGTTTTTTATAATAATTTTTACAAATTGCATATCCAGCCGAAGACTTTGACTTTAGCTTCCAAATTGATATTGATCAAAATTGTGATGATTCATAAAAACAAGCAGGTCATGAATATGAATATCACAAAAGAAAGAAAAAAAAAATCAGTTATTGCATACAAACCTTAAAAGCACGGAGCGTTAGAGCAATATAGCAATCCTTGTTTTTAGTCGAAAGGTTAAAAACATGGGATTAGTGTAGGGTGGCAAAAACAAAAACAAAAAATCCTTGTTTTCATCGAAAAAGAAAATTTTTAAAATATTATATATATATAGCAATCCTTGAACTCTTGGCGAAAATTAAAAGGCACTGAGAACTCTAAAATCTAAATGCATGTTTACAGTTAAGAAAACCAAAACAATAAATATTAAAAAGTCAGTAAACGACATTGTTTTGGCCGGTTTCGTGTTTCAGAATGCAACCCACCTAGGGTTCAGAAAACTTTGCCACACATGAGAGACACAGAAAAGACTTGGAAGTGACGAATCTCTCTGTCAAAATGAGAAGCAATAAATATACAAAATTTAAACGAAAAAGAAAGAGAACGAATGATGTTATTTTTATTCTAATACTCATTTCCTTTCTAAAAGATGGATGTTTTTAAAAAAAAATTTGTTTTATATATGTTTTGTATTTTCTAGATAAAAGTTATATAGCATTGCTTGTTTTGTTCTTATTAATTAGAGATAAAATAAATAAATAAAATATAAATTTTAAAGTAAAAATATTTTAGATTTTGACAAAAGTTTTTTTTTTATGTATGTGCATAACTTTAAAAACTCGTAACGGAGTGAATAGTATTTTTTGTTCTTTTAACATGTAAAAGATAAATATATAAGAAAGTACTTTTTTATTTTAATTTTTATATATACATATTTGCTTTCTATAATTTAATAGATCTTATCCTTTTTGACACCTACAACTGTCATGAAATTATTCGATGGTCACTCGCCCTAAAAATAAAACTCACTTATATGGTTGACCAAGAATAACCTCACAGCCTTCCTCCCCTGGAATTTGGAGCAATAAACAGTACTACAAGATCTTGGTGTCTATGAAGAAACAAAAAGGAGTGGCATGCTCTTCCACATAGGTTGAGTATTGATCTGTTGCCAAACCAAACATGTATGTAGTCTATTGTGAAAATATAATTATAAGAGGTTGGTTACATAATGTTTTATGAATGGATTGCTTTTTCTATTTTATGAGTTTGGCCCCTCTTCCACAACCACACATGTATGTAGTCTATTGTGATAAGGTGGGTACCACATACATATATATATGTACAAATTTGGTAATTCATTATCAAATGAAGCATATTGTCTTAGACTATCATCTCATTCAAGAACAAATCAAATGTTGCACACTTCGACTTTCTCATGTGTTTTCCGCATACAAGTTTGTTGATGATTTTATTAAACAGTCATTATGATTTAGTTTGGTTTGTTTTTTTAACTAGATTGTATGTTTTTCGCGCAAGAAAATTAACATTAGCATAACATTATATGTTTTGGTAAAAAAGAAAAAGTACTTTTGGTTTAATTTTACGATTTTGAATATATAGTCGTTTAGTCTGTAAATAATAAAATATATCTTATTGTTGAACAAACAATGTTTTTAGAATTTTAGTCATGGTTGATTTCTCTAAAATGGAAACAAAATATCACTCGACAATGATAGAAAACAAAAAAAGATTGTATTGCTGGATAATGATTATGATTAGTTGAGGACATAAAAATATTATTATAAATTAATCTAGTTGAAACAATTGTTTTTTAATTTCAATGTTAGGGGGGTCTAGATACATGTAACTATATGAATTACTCATGTGCGACATGTCCCATCCCATATTCCCATATGCTGTTCCTTCGCGGCCACACGTTCGGAGAAATCTAACTCGATCTTTTTGACAATAAACAATACTTCTAGTACTTCGTGACGAAAACAATTTACCAATATTTTGAGGTATTTAAATTCTAATGATAACCTTTCCAGAAAATAATGTTCAAAATTTTAGGAGGGAAAAAGAAAACGAATATTGTTGGATAATATATAATTTGGCATATTATTGAATAATTTTGGTGTAATTTGTATGATTTGGATTCCAAATTAGATTTAAATAAACAATGGGTTCGAGAGAATTGGGCTCCAGTATCAAAAACTACTTAATACTAATTATCATTTTGTATGATTGGAGTTTGGCTATCGAAAAAAAGAAATTAAGCATAACAATTTTTTGTTACATAATCGAATAGAGTGACTGATTTATATGGCATATATTGAGTTCAAAGACATATATTTTGATTCTTTTGTCAAGAAACATACATCTGGGAGTTCGAATTTGTTTAGTGACGCATTGAGGATATATATTAATTAGTTCAAAGACTCGTTTTTATAAAACGTATTATAAGATGAAAGAATAGTAGCTTGGTAGGAACTCTAACTAAGTTTTAGTTTAAGCATACTTAGTTTTCGATTGAAAGACCAATTTAAATGAATGAATATTGAAAACAGAAGAAAATTGATGAACTAGCAAGCTAATCGCTTTGAAAGCAAAACGTCATATGCTTATCAAAATTATTGTGTGGAAAGTTCCATCACCGTAGGGTTTTTTCCTTAATCAACGAACCTAATAATCACTCATTAAAAATTGTATTTAGCTTTTTTTGTTCTTTTCTAAAATAATAATTTCTTTTCAATTTAAATATTTTCACTAAATAAAAAGCATTACGAGAAAATCGAAAATGAACCATACAGCCAGAAGATATAATAAAAAGAGTGAAAAGGATAATTCTCTAAAATAATAAAGTTAGAGATAGAAAAAACAGGAAATTTATTTTTGGTCTTTTCCAAATTGCCGTCTAATATGAAATTATATTCTCAATTAAGATAAGTGGATAACGCTTAGAATGCCAATTAGGATCAGAGACAAAACTCCCAAAATTTGGACCCAAAAAAAATAACGCGGGAAATAAATAAGTGATTTTAACTTGATGTGATCGATCAAGCTCTAAAGCATATATACAAAATTTGGACCCAAAAAAAATATAAATACAAATTCTTTTAGATTATTTTGTTCAAAAGGTCTAACGTACTGTAGCTTAAGTTGTCCGTTATGGATATTTACGGGTTAGATGGTCCATATAGATACGTTCATCGTTACTAGTATTACTTTTCATAAATTTAATAACAATATAGAATGCAAAAACATAAGTTATTTAGAGAAACATAAATTGACGTACAAAAACATAAATAAAAAAAGGAAATACATGACCAGGAGTAATCCATCCATCAGGATACTCTGGCAGCAAAATATTTAACTTCCATATGAATTTGAATTTTTGTTAATGGGTTAGAATCTCTTTCTAACCTTTACTTTCTCAAATTTGTCGGCAAATGACAACTTGTTACGGAGCAATTTCCGAGTAACTAGATACGGATAATATTCGAATAGTCATATTCTATTACTGTTCTTATACTATTATAATCATTTATTTATTTAATACAGTAAGAATGTTTATGTATTGATTGAACTTCGTGCAATGCATTGGGCATGTAATAAGGTGGACTTGCTCACAAATTGGCCACGTGGCAAATGCCCAGCCTTTTGTCTTGCATTCTTTGACTGAGTTTTAATTGCATTCACGACCCACTAGTTATTTTGTTTTCTATTCTGTATTACTCCAACTTTTGTATTTTTGGATGTGAATTCGCCGTCCTATTACTATTATTAGGGCGAAATCACGTCAATAGTGAATAGTACACTAATTAGGTTTATTTTATTTTTGGCAAAACTTTTGGTTTATTCAAAAAATCGTTTTTTCACTTTTCTGTTTGGTTAATGCGTGTGAAACCTTATTAACTTTTGAATTATACATTAAGCTAAGTGCCCTAAAAATATCAGACACAATTGGAGCTACTGTTTTCTTTCTTTTGGGCTTAGATACCTCCTTTTCATGAATCTCATCTAGAGTTTTTCACCTCAGTAGGACTCCTCTAGAGAATAAGACTTGAGAAACCTTTCCTGTTTATGATTTTATCACACGATAAAATTCAAGAGTTCAAAAAGAAAAAGAAAATACATTTCACTGGACTCAAACTGTCGTCTGACCCACTTGGCACTTTCCATTTGGGCGTCATGGAAATGAGGCCCAATAAACAGAAGCTTCTCATTCTCTTATTCTTTAGAAAAATACTATAGTGACATAAAATTGCAACATCTAGAAAATTATAATTACTATTTGAAAATATAATTATAAGAGGTTGGTTACATAATGTTTGAAAAATGAAGAACTTAAACCAAATGAATTTATTCGGTGCTGATGTGAGAATAATCATATATCTATATTTTTGTTTGTGTTTGGTCGAATGTATTTATTAAAAATAAATTCAGTTACATGCATCGAATTTAGTTATCAGGGTAAACTGAAGCAAGAAACTTTTTGAGACGTCTGTTATAGACACAAGGTCTCTCCAAATGTACCAAGTGACCTGCTTTTTTAATAATCTCCATAGTTGCATTTTCTCCTAGTTGCCTTCAAAACATAATTGAAATGAGTATATATACCTTGATAATATATGCGTAATCATTTCAGTTAAAAAATTAGTATATTGAAACTTACTCTTTCATGTTCTTGGCAAATTTAAGATTAAAAATTTGATCACTTTCGCCCCACAATAGATGTATTTTCTACATAACAAAAAATATACAAAGTTGATATTTTGGGTATTTGTATGTGAAAAATATATAATTAATATTTCTTAATAGAAACTCAAAAAATATATTTAGTATGGAACGCTGTAAATTGTATGCAAGAAACAATTATGGTCAATTCCATATGTTTTCATGTGATTTTTTTTTTAATTTATAAAAACCTGATGAAAACGAGGGATGGTCACATCTTTGTTGCTGATGACCAAAGCTTCTAACAATTCTGCTCGTTCCTTCCTATTGGTAATCATCACCTTTACGTTTTGCCAAACACATATTATTAAGCAAATGAGAATTATTTATTTTCTTGTAAGAAATATGAACAACTCAAATTGATTCTTAACTAATGATTAGGGGTTCATAATTATAAGTTTTTGCACAAATAAATAGAAAGTTTTGCTAGCAATCAAGTTAAACAAAAATCCTAAGATATCCATATTTGATATTTTTTTCTTTTACAACCAACAAATATATATATACACTCATTTGTCTTTCTTTGGTCCATAGACCATAGGTGAGATTAGGCATGGGCGTTCGGATATTCGGATCTGATTTTTCGGGTTTGGATATTTAAGATTTAGAAATGTAGGACTCTTTTGGGTTATTTAAAATTTCGGATCGGATTTGGTTCGGATCGGATTCGGATTTATCTCAAGTACCCAAAAATTAAAAAATTTGTATCCAGATTTTTTGGTTATGTTCTATATTGATTTTTGGAATTCAGATTTTTTGTCCAGGCCTAGGTTGAGATAATAGAACAAGGCCAACGTCGCAAACAAGCTACAAATACATATAATTAATAACAATCATATTCTGTTAGTTAGTTAAATAAAATTCTTACTCGACTCGTTCTAAATTAATTACTTCAAGCTATTTATCGAGCAATCTTGTGTATTTGACCAAATGCTTCATACAGTTGCTACAAACAATGGAAAAAGTTCAAGATAGAGAGAAAATAACAAATTGCAAAGTTTGAGTAGGTACCTCAATGTAATCCTTGAAGAGCCGGTTCGGGAACCACATGGGTTTATGAACAGCAAGTGTGAAGAGAGTCTTGAGTCCTTTAACCGAAGTTGGTAACAAAAGATCTTCCGACGACTTAAACCCTAACTGGTTTAAATTAGACTCATTGATTGTATCAGTCATCGTAAGTATTGAACCTGACACCACCATGGCTCGAACCATCTCAGGGTACTCCTCAGCGATCTTGAAAGCCACCATACCACCGTAACTAAACCCTATAAGGACAAACTTATCCACACCGAGGATACGTAGAGACTTGACCAAACAGTGGGCTTGAAACGCTGGTGACCTATCCGGGTTGTCGGAGTAGGATCCACCGAAGAAGAGGAGGTCAGGTACATAGACTGAGTACTTCTTGGCTAATGAACCGACTTGAAACTGCCACGTCACGATCCCTTCGGCTGCAAAGCCGTGGATGAACAAAACGGCTGGTTTCGTAGGTTTCTTCAGTTCCACGGCAGAGTTTTTGTCAGATTTTTTGGGTTTTTTGAGAGTTTCTTTGGGGATCCAGAAGTTCATCTTCGTCCCTGGTTCGATCTCTACGGTGTATGGAACCACACCAGCCCATTTCATAAGACCGTACAACAATGGTTTTTGTGACTCCACAAAGTTCACCATTGTGTTTTTGGTTCTTCTTTTGATATGTTTGGAGGGAGAGGTGTTTGAAGATGGGATAGCAGATGGAAGGTGAAGTGAAGAATTTATAAACTTTCGAGTTGGGATTAATTATAATGTATTTGGTGTTATGTTCTTATTTATATTAATTCAATCATTTCTTGTTGTCTTTGATTTAAGGTTTATCTTGTTAGACTTTTTGATCGGTAACCTTTTTTTTGTGTTAATTAAGTTAAGGTTTATAACTCGTTCAGTAATACGTACTGTCATTCTTTTTCTTTTTCTATTAACGATTTCACCATTTGGTAATGTTACCAACAAAAATCGTGTCTTAATTTATCAAAAAACAAAATCGTGTCTTAATTATTATATTTAGAGAAGATGTGTGTGTGTGTTTTTTTTTTCTGATAGAAAGAACATCACTCGATGTTCTTAATTATTTGTCTTGCATGAAATTTCTGAATCTAGTCAGAATTTAGAGAAGATGTGTTTTTTTTTTGTTTTCTGATAGAAAGAACATCACTCGAAGTTATGCACTTCCTATTTCTGTAGGTATGATGTGAAGAAAGAAGTCTCTTCTTCTTTTCCCATTCGTTTTTTTCACAAAGATCTTTTACCATTAGTGTTTGTTTGTTTTCCTTCTTTTGATCAATTATAAAAATTTTGGATCTTTGCCCTATCTAATACTCTCTCCGTTTCTAAAAGATAGATGTTTTAAAACAAAATTTTGTTCTTGTAAAAATAGATATTTTGTGTTTTTTAGGCAAAAGTTAGGTAACGTTTTTTGTTTTACCTCTATTAGCTAGAGATAAAGTAAACAAAATAATAATATTTAATTATAAAGTAAAAATATTTTATATTTTGTCTAAAACTTTTTAATATGTGTGCATAACCTTAAAAATTCAACTGTTATTTTTGCAAGCCCTTTAACACAAAAAAAACACACTGAATTATATTTTCAATTTATTTTATGTGGATTCATTTAATTTTTCTATTAAAAAAAACGATCCAAAACTAAAATTTCTTTCAAAATTAATTATATATGTTTAACTAAAATCCAAATCGGAACCGAACTAAAACCGTATCAAATTATCCATAAAATATTTGGTTTTAGTTTTGGTATCGTCTTTTATAAACCAAAAATCCAAAAAACGGAAAAATTCAAATCGAAAACATGATTGAACACCCTTTGTCCTTTATATAAACTATATAGGTCCCTTCTTCAAAAAAGAACCGACGTCCATACCTTTTACAATTTATATATTCTCAAATGCTTTCTGAAAATATTTTATTTTGATTTACTGAGCTACGCAACCAGACGATTACGCACATTTCTGAATATAACTTTATCACTCCTCTGTGATTAATGGACCATTTTTGGACTAACCTCTCCAACACTAAGTAAACATGTCATCTTTGATGAGTGTTGTAGATGTAGTCACGATTTGTACCTAAACGATTAATTATAAATTTAATATGCACAAACCCAAACTGACAAGATATATATGCAACCTGACCAAGACCAAATATATATATATATATATATATAGTTATAAGAAAAGTCACAACAAATATTTGACTTTTACATTTACATTAGGAGTTTACTTTCACTCCATCACAATTTTCACCAAATTCTAATATTTTTCTAAATTTTAATAATATCATTTCCTAATTCGCCACGCATATATAAACACTTGGTCTTCACTCTACATATATAGCAAAAACAAGGGGAAAAAAGACAATAAAACCCTAAAATTTTTATTTAATTTTTTCTTTAAATCTACAATGACAAGCGTATTGAAAAGTCTAGTGATCATCTCCGTTCTCGGAATATTCTTTATACCTCGTTATTCTGAATCAGCGATATCTTGCAGTGTTGTGATACAGGATTTGCAGCCATGTGTGAGCTACTTGACCAGCGGAAGTGGAAAGCCACCGGAGACTTGTTGCGACGGAGTTAAGAGTTTAGCGGCGGCGACCACCACATCCGAAGATAAGAAGGCGGCTTGTCAATGCATCAAGTCAGTGGCTAATAGTGTCACTGTGAAGCCTGAGTTGGCTCAAGCCCTTGCTAGCAACTGTGGTGCGAGCTTGCCCGTTGATGCATCTCCTACTGTCGACTGCACTACGTACGTTTTGAGTGATATTATTCTCTTGACTGATTTTTGTAGTTGTCTAGTATCTTTTGTGTGTTTAGTTCAACTTTATAGAGAACATAACAGGCTTTAATGTTACAAATACTACTAGCTTTAGAAACTAGCAAGAAAGAACTTAAGTTGGACATATAAACATATAATTGACGGAAGTTATCATATTTTAAAAGTTTATTTATTGTTATGACTAAATTTTTTAATTTATCTTTACCAATAAACAAGTCCTGGTTTATCTATTAAAAAAAAAAAACCAACTCTCTAGTACGAATAGATGAAACAATTATAGTTGTTGTGAAAATTTAAAAATGAATAATAATTTGGCTAAATGATATATTTATAAAATTAGATTTTAATAGCTAGGGCATATACTTTTGTTTTAGGAAAATATGTTGTTTTTCTCAATTTTGGAATAATTTGTCTCTTATGTACTTATAATATTTAACATTTTGATAATCTGTTGAAGTCAAGTTGAATTTACAAGTTGAAATAAATTATGAAACTGTTATCTTTATTTTTGTTTTGCAG